>OZ035824.1:53829457-54374457 GCA_964034765.1 Knipowitschia caucasica | reverse complement strand
ATTCAAATTAAATAGGTAATTAAAAACATTAAAACAAAATGTTTATTGCCCCAGTCATTTTTTTTTTTTTTTACTTCAATTTGAAGTATTACATCTACTACACATTTACATTTATCCTCATTCTAATAATAGAATGGGGATAAATGTAAATGAATTTATATTTTCTTTGGACAAATATTTGTAAAAAGTGCAGTATTTTATTTTTGTTTAGGTTCTCTATAACCAGCTCCTTGCCATTAGGCAAGGCAGGCAGCTGCCTGGGCCCCCAAACCGGCAGGGGGCCCCCGAGGGCCGACTAATTTGACAACAGCTACAGGATTAAACCTTCTCGATGCAAAACTTGCCACGTTCATCATTAACAGTTAATGCCCTGACAAGTCAAAGAAGTATATATATTATATTCTATGACAGATTGCTCAAGAACGGTAAAAGGTAAAAAGAAGCAATTTTTTTGCAGATTAAAGCTAAGAGCCTAATCTTTAATTTGGCCCTTGACTATACGAACACCAAGGGCCAAATGAATGATCAGATTTTGTAGGATTACACAATCTGGTTCTGTGGTCAGTATCGGGGCCCCAAGGATTCTGTTGCCTGGGCCCCGGGGTACCCTTGGAACGCCACTGTATAACGAAACTAAAAGTGCTTGATTACCTGACATGTTTCGGCCGTAAACATCAGAAGGAAGGCCATAAAGATACACCCGGTGTCAGCAGGTGATGGGAGACACGTCACATCTCATTCAAAGCAAATGTAAAGGAAATGTGATCTGGAGGCCCATAGTCAATCGATGATAGACAACAGGAGCCAGTGCTGCTCTGTGAGACCACCCTGAGACCACCGTGAGACCACCCTGAGACCACCCTGAGACCACCGTGAGACCACCCTGAGACCACCCTGAGACCACCCTGAGACCACCGTGAGACCACCCTGAGACCACTGTGAGACCACTGTGAGACCACCGTGAGACCACCCTGAGACCACCGTGAGACCACTGTGAGACCACCGTGAGACCACCCTGAGACCACTGTGAGACCACCGTGAGACCACCCTGAGACCACTGTGAGACCACTGTGAGACCACCGTGAGACCACCCTGAGACCACTGTGAGACCACTGTGAGACCACCCTGAGACCACCCTGAGACCACCGTGAGACCACCCTGAGACCACCCTGAGACCACCGTGAGACCACCCTGAGACCACCCTGAGACCACTGTGAGACCACCCTGAGACCACCGTGAGACCACCCTGAGACCACTGTGAGACCACTGTGAGACCACCCTGAGACCACCCTGAGACCACCGTGAGACCACCGTGAGACCACCGTGAGACCACCGTGAGACCACCCTGAGACCACCCTGAGACCACCCTGAGACCACTGTGAGACCACTGTGAGACCACCGTGAGACCACCGTGAGACCACCGTGAGACCACCGTGAGACCACTGTGAGACCACCCCGAGACCACCGTGAGACCACCCTGAGACCACTGTGAGACCACTGTGAGACCACCGTGAGACCACCGTGAGACCACCGTGAGACCACCCTGAGACCACCCTGAGACCACCGTGAGACCACCGTGAGACCACCCTGAGACCACCGTGAGACCACCGTGAGACCACCCTGAGACCACCCTGAGACCACCCTGAGACCACCGTGAGACCACCGTGAGACCACCCTGAGACCACCGTGAGACCACCCTGAGACCACCGTGAGACCACCGTGAGACCACCCTGAGACCACCGTGAGACCACCCTGAGACCACCGTGAGACCACCGTGAGACCACCGTGAGACCACCCTGAGACCACCGTGAGACCACCGTGAGACCACCGTGAGACCACTGTGAGACCACCCTGAGACCACCGTGAGACCACCCTGAGACCACCGTGAGACCACCGTGAGACCACCGTGAGACCACCCTGAGACCACCGTGAGACCACCGTGAGACCACCGTGAGACCACCGTGAGACCACCGTGAGACCACCCTGAGACCACCGTGAGACCACCGTGAGACCACCGTGAGACCACTGACGGGAATATTCTTTTGGGCTCATAGAAGGACGTTAACGAGGCCGTGGACTGTGTTACAGATTATTCTCAGTTCTGTACAGATTTCACAGATTTCACAGATTTTGCCAAAAAGAACAGTCGGCTGTTTTCTATGTCAGTAATAATGGATCACAATTGACAAATAGACTTTCAGTGAGTGGTGTAACGTCTCTGGTGTGAAATGGCAGAATTTGCTTGAAAGAAAGTTCCGTGAGGTGTTTGACTCTTCCCACTCTACGACATGTTTACGATCCAGTGACTTGACCCATGAGGCTCCTCTGATCCTATAAGAAAGCTTCATTCTTTGTCATTCTTACCATCCTCATCCCCGGAGCTGACCCAGGCTGAAGCGCTAAGCCTGAATTTGACTTAATGTGTTCTGATTATGCATTAAACTCTTTCTTTAATACATAACTCAGAGTGCAGTCCTTCATCCCTCCATGACAGCCCTGTCCTCTTTTATCCTAATTCTGAAGGTCTTTATAAGTGTGTAACCAACAATGTTTCAGAATAAACCTCAGTGATGCATCATGGCTCTACGTTATGATGTCACTGCGTCTCCTCCTGTGTGCAGCTTGTTGCGGGGGGCAGAGGAGGTGGGCCTGAGGAAGTGTGTGAAGCCGGAGTTTGGAGGAGGAAGCCGGAGCTTTTCGTGTGAGGAAGACTACATCTACGAGAACATCGAGAGTGAGCTGTGCTTTTTCACCTCACAGGTAAGACCCATTTACTGCCCCAAGAAGACGCTTTGGCACTACTGGGCTGGTTCTGTTTCTGCAGGAGAGACAGAACATCATCAAGTTCTGGCTGGACAATTTACGTGCCAAAAATGGAGAAGCCCTTCACAATATCAGCTTCCTGGAGGGACAGCCCATCAGTGAGTGACAGGTTTAACTTTTGGACTAATCTCACTAACAAGTAAAACGGAAACATGTATGTATTATTTAAAGTAGCTAACAGTTGCAATCTCATCTGTTCTCTATCTCCATTTTAAACATGCGTAAACCCTCAATGCAATGTAATGAAACAATTATTCACTAATTTAGTTGGCAACTATTTCATGTACGGCTGGACGATATGGCAAAAAAAAGCATCTCAGATTTTCAATTTTTATCAATTATTTTTTTATATTTAAAAACAAACTACAACTGACAAAGAAATAGATTTAATTTAAATTTCCCCAAGAGCATAATTTTAACAGGAAATAAGCCTTTAAACCAGCTGTAAACAGATGGTCCTGCCGTTGTAAACAGTGAAAATGCAGATTAACAGTTTTCTAATAATTTCACTTACAGAGACCCAGTCCTTCATGGCACCTGAGGGCCACAGCAAATATATCAATCGTATTAAACACATGCATTATTTACAAGTTAAAACTAATGATTACTCTAAATACAAATGTTATAACAGAGAAAGTCTGTTACAAAAGCCTCCTCCTCGGGTTTTCATGCTTGTTCTTTCAACCGTGCCAGAGCAACTGTGCTGTAGTTCAACGCTCGGTCCAGCTGGTGGCGCTAATACTAACTTCAGCGACGACCTCGTTGAGTTAAGTTTCTGTTTCTCAGCACCATACTGACTCAACACGTGCGGTTAGCGTGTTAGCACATAGCTCCGCATAGCTCAATAATCGATTAGGTGTGATTAACCAATGAACTTGTTACGCCCTTAATTGTACGTCACATTTCAATAAGGATTTAAAGAATCCAAAATGTTTCTCTTAGATCACCCGGCTCTAGTTTCAAAAACAAAATATTCAAGGTAAGCATTATATATAAACATAATTTGAAACCAGCCGCTGAAACAACTAGACAAGTTCCATTGTCCCGCTGAAGGAAAAACCAGTTCAGACCATGACAGCTCCGCCCTGTGCAGCGTACAAACACGTCTACAAACACGTCTACGAACACGTCTACAAACACGTCTACAAACACGTCTACGAACACGTCTACGAACACGTCTACGAACACGTCTACGAACACGTCTACAAACACGTCTACAAACACATCTACGAACACGTCTACGAACACGTCTACAAACACGTCTACGAACATGTCTACGAACACGTCTACGAACACGTCTACAAACATATTTACAAACATATTTACAAACACGTCTACAAACACGTCTACACACACGTCTACAAACACGTCTACGAACACGTCTACAAACACGTCTACAAACACTTCTACAAACACGTCTACAAACACGTCTACGAACACGTCTACAAACACGTCTACGAACACGTCTACAAACGCGTCTACACACACGTCTACACACACGTCTACACACACGTCTACGAACACGTCTACGAACACGTCTACGAACACGTCTACAAACACGTCTACGAACACGTCTACGAACACGTCTACGAACACGTCTACAAACACGTCTACAAACACGTCTACGAACACGTCTACAAACACCTCTACAAACACCTCTACAAACACGTCTACACACAAGTCTACACACACGTCTACGAACACGTCTACAAACACCTCTACACACACGTCTACAAACACGTCTACGAACACGTCTACAAACACGTCTACGAACACGTCTACAAACACGTCTACAAACACGTCTACACACACGTCTACACACACGTCTACACACACGTCTACACACACGTCTACAAACACGAACACGTCTACAAACACGTCTACAAACACGTCTACAAACACGTCTACAAACACGTCTACAAACACCTCTACAAACACGTCTACGAACACGTCTCACTGGGATCTACCGTCAGTATCAGTAGAAGCATCAGAACCATCAGTTTTTCAATGTCTCATGTTTGGGGCTTTGTTGCAGAGTCCAAACAGTTTAGTTTGTGGTGTTTAAGGAGAGGAAGCCTTGAAGAAAACATCTGTTCTCTGAACACTTGTTCAACTGACATTGGTTCAGGAGTGTCCATGTGTGAAGTTCTGATCCTGTCTGTGTCCTGTCAGTCCCAGAGCTGAGTGCCAGAGGAGTGATCCAGCAGCTCTTCCCCCTCCACGAGCAGAGGATCCTGGGTCAGCTCATGAAATCCTGGGTGCAGGCCGTGAGTGAGAAGCAGCCCCTTGGTAACCAGCGCACTCGCACTACATTAGTTCATTTATTTAGTTAGACAAACGGCAGCAGGTGATGTGAAAAGAGAAGTGCTGAATACTGTATTTATTATCAGTGTGAACACCCAGCCAATTCTGTTTCTCTTCTCCACTGTAGAGAAAGCATTCTCCTCTATATCTTCTTTTGGATGGCCATTTCAAACTTGGGATTTTAATAATAATAATGCATTGGTTTTAAACTCCTATGAACCGATACCTGTGTGTTCTATAGTCTTTATATATAAAGACTATAGAACGATATAGACTGCTGTGATTTAGGGCTATAGAAGAAAAAATGAATTGAATGGACTTGAATTGAAGCGTCCACCTGATTATTTTGGTGAAGCTGTAAGTGGTGTGTATATGTGCATATCTCCAATGAAGTGATCAGAGAAAGTTAGACTTTGGCTCACAGTTTGTATGAATCCTACAGTCGCATTCTTTTAAAGTAGTCACGACTGTTGGAAACTGTGAAATGTTCATCCTTTGTCTATTAGTGCAGTCCATCAAACTACATGTACCGTAATGTTTTCACTGATGCCTTTATAAAAACGTTCCACAAACACTGACGAGGGCGTGCACGGACACAGTCCAGCTCTGGGTGACGTCACTCATCATCGTGTCTGTAACTGCATGAGCTGTGAGGTGTCAGCTGGGATTATATTTACAGCAGTCTCTGTCAACGCTCTCTGAGGAATAGTTTGTGTAAAACGTTTGACGTTCATCATTGGTGCTACATTGAGGCTCCTCACCTCCGACTCACACTTCAGACGGATTTAGCAGAAATGTATTTAAATAGTACTCTTTTTTTTTTTTTGCAAAATTGGGGCCTAAGTGGACTCTGGCTGTTCAGACTTGGACTCTAAAAATGTTCAGGACATCTGCCTTTCCGTCGGTGACAGGCTCCTGCACAGCTTTGGCAAATCAACAATTAAGCTAAATTCTTTGAGACGACTTTGGTTGGGATTTTTGTCTGCACAAAAATAGGTTGATTTTAATTTGGTCTCACACCTAAACAATGCTGTACACAATAATCCAAATGTCCATACACACTCTTGTGATATGTCCGCTCCTGTAATGTGTATGTGTGCCTGTCTCTGCAGATGACATCTGTGACTACTTTGGTGTAAAGATCGCCATGTACTTCGCCTGGCTGGGCTTCTATACTACGTCCATGTTGTACCCTGCGGTCATCGGCTTTGTGCTGTGGATGCTCACCGAGTCAGACCAGGTGAGACCCATCCAGCCCAATCCTCCTTCACCATGTGATGACGTGTAACTCCACATGTCCTCAAAATCACACAGCTCCACCCACAATATCAGGAATGTCGGACACAAACACTCCCCCCACCACTTTCAGGGTCTGTGATCATCAGCGTATGTTCGCACAATGGAAGTGACACATTCCAGCCTCCTCTGGTCCTCAGTCCTACAGTCTGTGGCACTTTCACAGGCCCAGAGCAACACCTGAGCACGCTGACCAATCAGCACTGACCACAGAAGACAGAGCTGTGGTCAGTGCTGAGTTAGTTGCACAAATGTATGGATTTATAGAAAACACACTATGGTGACCACGGCTCCTGACAGAGGCCCCAGCAGAGGCCCCAGCAGAGGACGTCCTTCCCAAGGACCTTAACTTGTGTGAAAGCTCAGCTTGAGTTGTTTGGACCCGTGTCAGCTTTTCACCATGAGGATGGTCACATCCAGGACCAGAGAGAAGATCATAATGAACTGCTAAGTTTATTGTCCACATGGTTTATAAAGGAAAGAACAGCCTTTCCGACAGTCGCAGCCTTGCGACAGTAGCTCAGTTGGTAGAGCACTGGCCTTCAGGCCTGAAGGTCGTGGGTTCAATTCCCACTTCTGCACCTTCTCCACAGACTCCCACTGATGACTGCTGTCGTTGTGTCCTTGGGCAAGACACTTAACCCCACTTTGCCCAAAGCCCCCACTGAAAGATCAAGGCTATGCTCACACTCAGAGAGCAGCCGTCCTCCTGTGGACTCACCACCTGCAGAGGGTCAGTGAGGGGCTGGTGCTATGAGACTTGGGTGGCATCTCTGACTGTCACCCCCCTGACCCAGAAATGGATTAAAGGGTAGAAAATGGATGGATGGATGGAGAACAGCCTTTCCTAAACTCTGCGGCTTCACCCTAACCCTATCATCATGGAAACATTATTGTACCTTGTTCAGAGCTGTTTTCTACTTTTTAAAAACAAAAGTATTGCCTTCAAAATAGTTGGGGGATTTTCTCTGGGTCCCCCCATTAAGCCCCGCTCCCACAAGACCAAGAGGTGCGGCAGGTTTACATGTGTGATGCATGTTATGGTGCCATACGTCAGGTTAAATACTTATGTAAATGCAGCACGCACGTTTCTCTCTGGCTGTTGGTGGCATTGTTTACAGCCACTCACTGCACCAACATTTACCTGAAGATATGAGAGTTTAACAAAACATTGTGTTTTTAGACAAGCCGAGACATCTGCTGTGTGGTGTTTGCGCTCTTTAACGTGGTGTGGGCGACACTCTTTTTGGAGCGGTGGAAGAGAAGGGGGGCGGAGCTGGCCTACAAGTGGGGGACTCTGGACTCGCCTCCTGGGTCGCTGGAGGAGCCGAGGCCACAGTTCAGGGTATTTTAATGTTGTGTATCCATTTTAAACTGTATGTTTACATAATTGGGATGTGATTTGTGACCCTGGTTTGTGGAGGGAGCCATATAAATGAATCTTACATTCAGGCTCAGACCTCTCGTCTCTAATAAACAGTTTTGTAAAGATGATTAAGCAACATCTTAATACTTTAATTCATGTAAATCACAGTTGTATTCTTATTTCTCCTCACCTAGCAAATGTTAGCAAATGTAAAATAATGTAACAATGGTGTTATTTGTGAACGGTCCAATCTAAAGGTGTGTGTTTAGGGCGTGAAGCGCTGCAGCCCTGTGACCGGCTGTGAGGAGCTGTACTACCCGGCGTGGAGGCGGCACCTGTTCCACTGGCTGGTGTCGCTGCCCGTCTGCCTGCTCTGCCTCTGCTTTGTCTTCCTGGTGATGCTCATCTGCTTCGAGCTGCAGGTCAGTGGGACAGACACTGGCCTCCGCAAAACGTATCACTCTGTGTGACAAGATGGCCAGGACGTTTGAGGACACCACTAATGTCAGGAACTTCTGTCTAAAAGCAATAACATGATGTTCTTGTATCACTATAACATCCCGTTCAGTTTTCAGTCTTTTATAACAAAAATATGGGCCATAAATTAGTTATAAGTGAATTTAGGTTCTCAACAATCACTTGTCTTCAGAGTAAACAGTCATGGAGGACAAAGAGGAGGCAGTGGCGATAGTTTGTTTGTTTTTAACAGAGAAAAAGTGTCAATAGAATCAATAGAAAAGGCGATGGTCAAAGGAATGGAGACAACGCGAGCTCGGACTATTTAAATATATATATAAATATATATATTTATATATATATTTACGCTGTGACTGTTTTTTTACCGTGTTTCCTCGCCGCCTCGTCACCTCGTCTCCTGATTGGCTACACGCCGCAGTCATGGCAACGTGCTCGTCTGTCCCCGACGCCACACACGAAGAGAAATTGGGCCAAAACAATCTAACATGTTGGAAATCCCCCGAAGTCCTTCAGAGCGACGCAGTCTGAAACACCACACACGGAAAATACATCAGATTATTTTAACAAAAATCTGAGCGTTCTTAAAGAGCGACTAAACACCTGTGCACAGCCTTACTCCGCCCACATGAACATTTGAAAATTTTCTCTTAAAAGGGCGTTGCCTGGAGGACTAAGGGACAAGAAGGGGGGCTTAGAGTTGGGCGTGGTCTGGGCTGTGATTGACAGCTCACTTGTCTCACTAAAAAAAACAGACAGTTGTCATTGCTGCTTAAAGCAATAGTTAACAGACCAGAAAGTCTCATTCCACCCTTGTTTACACACTTAGATAATTGTAAAGCTACACACCTGAACCTAATCACACTCAATAATCTCAGAATGACTCATGTAATTTAATTTTAATCCACTAGATGGCGCCAGAATACTCCAGACTGCAGCTGGGGCGTGTGTGAGAGTTGAATGGGTTCACATCACTGGCTCTGACAGACTGACGTCACACAAAACAACTGATGTCATAGAGAACTTCAGAGTCAATGGAGAGGCCAGAACCAAATTCAAATGTAGTACCACCAAAAAGGTTCAGAGGGCGCCACACAGACGTTTTTTGGCTCAAAAGTGATATTTTATCTAATTTGAACTAAAATGTCAAAAAAATGACCAGGATATGTAGAGAGCACTACAATAAACATATTTATGCAGTTTATGAGTTGAAAAAATGAGTTTGGGTAAATCAGGTCTTAAATCGGCCTCATTGTCCTGCCGTGTGGACCAGGCTGTAGTAGACCGAAGTGTGATAAGTTGTATTTTAAGTTCAAGTTATTTTTACAGTTGTATGTCCCTGTTGTTTCAGGAGTTTGTGATGGGGATCAAAGAAATGCCTCGGCTGGCACGCTTCATCCCCAAAATCATGCTGGCTATCACTGTGACTGCGTGTGACGAGGTGTACCGTAAAATAGCCTGCTGGCTGAACGACATGGGTAAGACGCTTTTACCCATGACTCCACTGTCACCCTGAGATGAAGACTCATAAAAAACATGCACCAATTGCAGTGTGAGAAACAGGTGCAGATTCTGAGGTGTGGAAACTGCTGAGACAAGGCCAACAGATACATAAAAGATCTGATGTATTATAGATGTATGTATTTGGACGGTAAACGGTACTCGCTCATTGTCTTCAGGATCAATCCATAATTCTTCGCTGCACGTTTTTTGTTTTGTTTTATTATTACTCTGAATGGGAACATTTTAATATTGTTCAAAAGTCCATTTATTTCTGTCATTCATCTCAAAACGTGAAACCGATGTATCATAAAGACTAATTACAGTGACATAGGCCAATGTTATTTTCATGTCATTTGGATGGTTTTGGCTTATAGACCATGATTCATTTGGGTTTTCATAAGTTGCCAATTATCAATATTATAACAAATTTAGGCTCGATTCATCTCACTTGAAGATTGAATGTATTGTTTCACATTGTAGATTGGATTACAGTAAAAGTAAATTGGCTTTAAAATTGAACAATATTAGAATGTTTAAAGTTACTCCTGTACAATAGAGACTTCAAAGTGTCTGAATGAAGTGAAACTGTCAAAGAAACATTGAATTAGTGATAACATTGTGGCACATCTTTGCATCCACAGAAAACTATCGACTCCAGAGTGCCTATGAGAAAAATCTCATCATCAAAATTGTTTTTGTGAGTATTATTTTGCAAATCAGTAAAATCCCTACACCGTGTTTCAGAAGGAACGTTTATCGTTTGTTCTTCTTTTACAGTTTCAGTTTGTGAATTCTTATCTCAGCCTTTTTTACATCGGATTCTACCTCAAAGACATGGAGCGTCTCAAAGAGGTAAGTTTCTGTCTGGCTCAGTACAAAGGTCAATGGATAGATAGATACTCTGGGTGGAGCAGGACAGGTCACAGCAGCAGAGGTGGAGTAGCCTCTGGGTGGAGCAGGACAGGTCACAGCAGCAGAGGTGGAGTAGTCTCTGGGTGGAGCAGGACAGGTCACAGCAGCAGAGGTGGAGTAGCCTCTGGGTGGAGCAGGACAGGTCACAGCAGCAGAGGTGGAGTAGCCTCTGGGTGGAGCAGGACGGGTCACGGCAGCAGAGGTGGAGTAGCCTCTGGGTGGAGCAGGACGGGTCACAGCAGCAGAGGTGGAGTAGCCTCTGGGTGGAGCAGGACAGGTCACAGCAGCAGAGGTGGAGTAGTCTCTGGGTGGAGCAGGACAGGTCACAGCAGCAGAGGTGGAGTAGCCTCTGGGTGGAGCAGGACAGGTCACAGCAGCAGAGGTGGAGTAGTCTCTGGGTGGAGCAGGACGGGTCACAGCAGCAGAGGTGGAGTAGGCTCTGGGTGGAGCAGGACGGGTCACAGCAGCAGAGGTGGAGTAGGCTCTGGGTGGAGCAGGACGGGTCACAGCAGCAGAGGTGGAGTAGCCTCTGGGTGGAGCAGGACGGGTCACAGCAGCAGAGGTGGAGTAGCCTCTGGGTGGAGCAGGACGGGTCACAGCAGCAGAGGTGGAGTATTCTCTGGGTGGAGCAGGACGGGTCACAGCAGCAGAGGTGGAGTAGTCTCTGGGTGGAGCAGGACGGGTCACAGCAGCAGAGGTGGAGTAGCCTCTGGGTGGAGCAGGACGGGTCACAGCAGCAGAGGTGGAGTAGTCTCTGGGTGGAGCAGGACGGGTCACAGCAGCAGAGGTGGAGTAGTCTCTGGGTGGAGCAGGACGGGTCACAGCAGCAGAGGTGGAGTAGCCTCTGGGTGGAGCAGGACGGGTCACAGCAGCAGAGGTGGAGTAGTCTCTGGGTGGAGCAGGACGGGTCACAGCAGCAGAGGTGGAGTAGCCTCTGGGTGGAGCAGGACGGGTCACAGCAGCAGAGGTGGAGTAGTCTCTGGGTGGAGCAGGACGGGTCACAGCAGCAGAGGTGGAGTAGTCTCTGGGTGGAGCAGGATGGGTCACAGCAGCAGAGGTGGAGTAGTTTCTGGGTGGAGCAGGATGGGTCACAGCAGCAGAGGTGGAGTAGCCTCTGGGTGCATATGAGCAGAAATAGTTACATTAATCATTACATCATTATAGTATTTACACATAGATTCATCATGTGTCTTTATATTTACTATGTATTTATTTATTTATTTATGCTAAGTAACAGGAAATCAGTAAAAACAAGGAATTTTCTTTGGAAAATGTTGCAGACAAGTAAAAAATAAATATAAAATCAACTGTATTTACAAATGATCAGCCTGAAAGTGGGAAGAAGAAAAACGTTCATAATTAACTTTTTTAAATGAATATAGTGAGTTTTTTTTTATCTTAAATGTTGCATTAGTATTTTGTTTCACTGCGTTTAGTTTAAATTTAGCAATGTGTTGTTTTATAGTTCCAGATATTATTCTTTTTGTATAGAAGCACTTAGTTCCTACTTGAACTCTTTGAGGTCATTAATCCTGTGAAAATATTGAGATATGTTTATGCTCCATATCCATACTCAGCCCTAGAGGTTTAGATCAGCCCCAGCAACAGCCTGCCTCAGGTGTGAAAAACAAGTTTGATAACTGGATCAAACCTACTCTTGATAATTAAAAAATACGCTCTAAGTAAATGTTGAGTCGTCCTTTGGCTTTTTCCCTCATTTGACTCAGAAAACCTTTTCTTTTCTCAAAGACTTCTTTATTGATTAGTGTAACTGTCCCCTCGTGCAGAGCGACCACAGACTCAGTTCATCTCCGGGTGAACCTGTCCCACCGGTCCACCGTATCCCAAAGGTTATTAGCTCCATGCTTTTAGGCCTCGACACTCAGCGCCTGTGTCCGTGGAAACTAAGGTTTGGTCTAATTAAAATAAAAAGTACATGATTTAAAACAAGCATCAGTTTCTTCAAGAAGAAACACAAACCTCCACAACTGATCACACCAGAAGAGGTTTCTCAAAGAAGCAAGGAAGGGGAAGACATGAGGGGGGTTAGTGGGGTCAAAGGTCCAGGTGCAGAGTAGATCACTTCATCATCAAGTCACATCAACACTGTCTGTTTTGTTGCACGATGGAATTTGTGAATGTTTCATAGGATCGAATAATAATTTTCAAGCACAAATTCAATATCTTTATGATAATAAATGCTTTAGCAAACTTTTATTCAGTTCATGGGCCTTTTATATTTACTGTTCTACATCAACAAGAACATATTTATCTAATAATTTACTGCACTAAAACTTTAAAGCTTAATAAGCTGAACAAAGAAATTAGTTTGGTGTTTATTTGTTCTGTAAGAATCTTATCATCATTAAGAAACTGCCGTAAACTGTGATGATGAAAGTCATGTTTGATATATTGTCCTAGAGTGGAGCGCCCTCTGCTGGTAGCTGTGCAGAAACACACAGGAGTAAATGTTTATATGAAAGTAGAAATGAAGTATTCTGGCTGTGAACGCTTCTTCTAGTGCCTCCCTGACTCTGCTGTTTTGCAGATGCTGGCCACTCTGCTCATCATGAGGCAGTTCCTTCAGAACGTGAAGGAGGTGTTGCAGCCTTACCTGTCCGAGCGCCACCGTCTGGGGGATCTGAACCTACGCTCTGTGTGGGACCTGCTCCTCACACTCCTGTCAAAGTACGGCCGCCTCGCAGTGGGAAGGACCCAGCTCAGCACCACAGACCCCCATGCACCGGCCCCCCGAGTGAGCAGAGCGAGCCAGCCTGACCGCAGGTACGCAGGCCAACACACACACACACACACACAGACACAGAGACAGAGTAGAAACACACACACACAGACACACACACACAGAGACAGAGTAGAAACACACACACACAGACACACACACACACACACACACACACAGAGACAGAGTAGAAACACACACACACAGACACAGAGACAGAGTAGAAACACACACACACAGACACACACACACACACACACAGACACAGAGACAGAGTAGAAACACACACACACAGACACACACACACACACACACACAGAGACAGAGTAGAAACACACACACACAGACACACACAGAGACAGAGTAGAAACACACACACACAGACACACACAGACAGAGTAGAAACACACACACAGACAGAGTAGAAACACACACACAGAAAGAGTAGAAACACACACACAGACAGAGTAGAAACACACACACAGACAGAGTAGAAACACACACACAGACAGAGTAGAAACACACACACAGAAAGAGTAGAAACACACACACAGACAGAGTAGAAACACACACACAGACAGAGTAGAAACACACACACAGACAGAGTAGAAACACACACACAGACAGAGTAGAAACACACACACACAGAGAGAGTAGAAACACACACACAGAGTAGAAACACACACACAGAGTAGAAACACACACACAGACAGAGTAGAAACACACACACAGACAGAGTAGAAACACACACACAGAAAGAGTAGAAACACACACACAGACAGAGTAGAAACACACACACAGACAGAGTAGAAACACACACACAGACAGAGTAGAAACACACACACAGACAGAGTAGAAACACACACACACACACACAGACAGAGTAGAAACACACACACAGACAGAGTAGAAACACACACACAGACAGAGTAGAAACACACACACAGACAGAGTAGAAACACACACACAGACAGAGTAGAAACACACACACAGACAGAGTAGAAACACACACACAGAGAGTAGAAACACACACACAGAGTAGAAACACACACACAGAGTAGAAACACACACACAGACAGAGTAGAAACACACACACAGACAGAGTAGAAACACACACACAGACAGAGTAGAAACACACACACAGACACAGTAGAAACACACACACAGACAGAGTAGAAACACACACACAGAAAGAGTAGAAACACACACACAGACAGAGTAGAAACACACACACAGACAGAGTAGAAACACACACACAGACAGAGTAGAAACACACACACAGACAGAGTAGAAACACACACACAGACAGAGTAGAAACACACACACAGAGTCACATCTACACTAAACATCAGGATCATGTGAATCTGACAGCTCCCCTTCTCCTTCTGTCTAAATGATTGTTGACTATTAATCATTTGAACTCTTGTTTAGTAAAGCTGCGTGGTTCATTAGAAGTGTAAGACGTGTGAGTGTTCTGTCAGGGAGAAGAAGTGTAAGACGTGTGAGTGTTCTGTCAGGGAGAAGAAGTGTAAGACGTGTGAGTGTTCTGTCAGGGAGAAGAAGTGTAAGACGTGTGAGTGTTCTGTCAGGGAGAAGTGTAAGACTGTGAGTGTTCTGTCAGGGAGAAGAAGTGTAAGACGTGTGAGTGTTCTGTCAGGGAGAAGAAGTGTCTGAACGGAGGCTGTGGCGTCCCGGAGGAGGAGGACGGAGCAGAGAAGGACGAGGCCGACAGTGGGCGCTTCAGTGAGGGCGAGACGGAGGACGACAGCCTCATGGACTGTGGCCTGAAGCTGCGCAAAGTCAGCTTCATGGAGAAGGTAATGCCCCACTGGGGCTTCATGGAGGAGGTAATGCCCCACTGGGGCTTCATGGAGGAGGTAATGCCCCACTGGTGCCCCACTGGTGCTGGTATCTGTTTGGGACGTCTCCATGTCATAGATTTGAAATGTTCTGTTGACTTTATTACTTTTCATGTATTTATTTCTACTTATTTGCGATTTAATTCTTAGTGTCTCGTTACTTGTAATATATTCATTTAGTGTTCCAAGGCAATGCTTCAGATAAATATATTGTCAACAAAAATGTATTTTACTTTGAAGTACATCTCGAAGCTTATACTTTGAGCTGGTGCAGCTCAAAGGAACAGACCCACCTCTCACCACAGCACTTATTCTACTTCCACAGCAGCATTAGCTCCTAACCGGCTGCATAACCAGCAAACACACATATTTGTGAATTGGATACTGGTCTGTTAAGGTCTGATTTTATTTTGTTTACAAGATTCTTTATGCTGGGACACATGACACGTGTTGTATTAAACAGTCTGTCACTTTATACAGCTCAGACTGGTTCTTCTGCCCTCTGACTGTGATCCCTCCTGCTGTCCCACCTCCTGACTGTGATCCCTCCTGCTGTCCCACCTCCTGACTGCATATCTCTCTGCTCAGGCGGAGCGCAGACCCCCCGGCTGCCCCCGGTCCATGGAGCACAGTTTCCTGGAGGAGGGGAGTCCCACCATGGTAGAGCAGGGCCTGGACGGAGCCTCTATGTTTGACCTGTGCGACGACGAGGACGACAACGGCATCCACGACGTGAAGGACACCAGCTCCTGTGAGACCTCGGCCCCCCAGAACCCCCCCGATCCCATCACTATGGCTCATAGGCAGAGACGCAGCCCACGGCCCCAGGACAGCGGCCCCGGAGAGTCCCGCAGCCAGCCGCGGTCATGGATGGAGCCTCCAGAGGACAAGGGCACTTGTGCGCTCACTCAGGCTGAGATGGAGAGCTGCATGCAGACACACGGGGTAACAGCATGGAGACAGTAGTCACTTTTATACAGATGTTGTGTGTCTGTGCGTGTGTGTGTGTGTGTGTGTGTGTGTGTGTGTATGTGTCTGTGTGCGTGTGCACCTGTGTGAGATATATATCAATGCTGTCAAACGATTACAATGTTTCGCAATTACTCACATATCATTCCCTGTTCTAAATGTCTCTTGATTTGATTTGAAAAGGGATTGGATGACCCAAGGCCAGGAACCAATAGTCCTGGTAGTACCTATAGTTCATGATCAAACGGGCCAACAACCAAAATATATATATACTGTAGCTGAGATTAATTTGCACAAAAAAATATTGGTGTCAACATTTTTAATTATGCAAAGTCCAACACTCAAATAGAAAAATAATAGCTCTTCCAGATAAAATGAGCTGAGATGCTGATCCTGTAACCAAATCTTCAAAACTACAAAGTTCAGTGTGTTTGGTGAGACCTCTGTTCTCGCCTGACTGCTCTCTTCTACCCTAGGACACGTTCCAGGACATGCAGGAGATGTTCGTGCAGTTCGGCTACGTGGTTCTCTTTTCGTCTGCTTTCCCTCTGGCTGCCATGTGCGCGCTCATCAACAACATCATCGAGATCCGCGGAGATGCCTTCAAACTGTGCACAGGGCTGCAGAGGCCCTTTGGTGTGCGAGTGGAAAGCATCGGCCAGTGGCAGGTCAGAAGCCAGAGGAGAGGCCAGAGGAGAGGCCAGAGGAGAGACCAGAGGAGAGGCCAGAGGAGAGGCCAGAGGAGAGGCCAGAGGAGAGGCCAGAGGAGAGGCCAGAGGAGAGGCCAGAGGAGAGGCCAGAGGAGAGACCAGAGGAGAGACCAGAGGAGAGACCAGAGGAGAGGCCAGAGGAGAGGCCAGAGGAGAGGCCAGAGGAGAGGCCAGAGGAGAGGCCAGAGGAGAGGCCAGAGGAGAGGCCAGAGGAGAGGCCAGAGGAGAGGCCAGAGGAGAGGCCAGAGGAGAGGCCAGAGGAGAGACCAGAGGAGAGGCCAGAGGAGAGGCCAGAGGAGAGGCCAGAGGAGAGGTCAGAGGAGAGGTCAGGGGAGAGGCCAGAGGAGAGGCCAGAGGAGAGGCCAGAGGAGAGGTCAGAGGAGAGGTCAGGGGAGAGGCCAGAGGAGAGGCCAGAGGAGAGGCCAGAGGAGAGGCCAGAGGAGAGGCCAGAGGAGAGGCCAGAGGAGAGACCAGAGGAGAGACCAGAGGAGAGGCCAGAGGAGAGGCCAGAGGAGAGGCCAGAGGAGAGGCCAGAGGAGAGGCCAGAGGAGAGGCCAGAGGAGAGGCCAGAGGAGAGGCCAGAGGAGAGGCCAGAGGAGAGGCCAGAGGAGAGGCCAGAGGAGAGGCCAGAGGAGAGACCAGAGGAGAGGCCAGAGGAGAGGCCAGAGGAGAGGCCAGAGGAGAGGCCAGAGGAGAGGCCAGAGGAGAGACCAGAGGAGAGACCAGAGGAGAGGCCAGAGGAGAGGCCAGAGGAGAGGCCAGAGGAGAGGCCAGAGGAGAGGCCAGAGGAGAGACCAGAGGAGAGGCCAGAGGAGAGGCCAGAGGAGAGGTCAGAGGAGAGGTCAGGGGAGAGGCCAGAGGAGAGGCCAGAGGAGAGGCCAGAGGAGAGGCCAGAGGAGAGGCCAGAGGAGAGGTCAGAGGAGAGGCCAGAGGAGAGGCCAGAGGAGAGACCAGAGGAGAGGCCAGAGGAGAGGGGCAGAAGCCAGAGGAAAAAGGCAGGGGGCAGTGGAGAGGGCAGAGGCCTCTGCAGAATCATCCATGAGCGGGGGATTGGGAGATTGGGGGAAAAGTCAACTTATGATCTACTCAAGTTCTGACCTGACTTTAAAAGTCTCTCATCAGAGTCATTCATGTCTCGTCTTGTTCCCGCTCCAGTCCACATGCACCATTGCTCTGACCATACCCCTAACAAACGCTGTCCTTAAAGCTGATGTACTTAACTTTAAAGCCATAAAAAAAATGAACTCTGTACATAGTGAAGCTTGTATTGAGAATTAAGGCTTTGAAGGTTCTTTTAATAAGAAAAAATAAGACAAAATGTCTTATTAAAAGAACCTTCAAAGCCTTAAACATAAGAAGACAGAATCAACTTCCATTTGCATTGAGAATTACCATGGTAACCGTGCTGTGTCCCTCAGACGGCGATGGAAGTGATGGGTCTGGTGGCCATCATGGTGAACTGTTACCTGATCGGTCAGTGTGGTCAGCTGCAGCGGCTCTTCCCCTGGCTCAGCCCTGAAATGGCCATCATCTCCATCGTCATCCTCGAGGTAACTCTGTCTCTGTCTGTTCATTAAAAACAACATATTAGCTTTATTATGCTGGCTGTGTGACATCTGATTATACTGACGTTGTATATATTAAAGCTGTAGGCATAGACTTGACAGATTGGGAAACTGGGCAATCAGCTTTTGGATCATAAAATGTTTTAATGTAGATTGTGGCTGTGGTCTAGTTTAAACAGCAGATTATAAAGGTTTGACTGAACAACAACAGGCTTGATCGGGGCTAAATGTAAGATATTGGTAAATAAGGAGCATGCAAAAAATATACAGACTGCAAAGAGTGAGAACCGCTTTGAAGGAGATCAGAGAAATATGGGTGAAGAGGATGAGATGTAGCCTGGCCTTAGCCCTCCGTAAACTCCTGCCAATTATAATCTCACTAGGACTGGGTCTGATCCTAGTGGCTGCGGTTTCTCCGTTGTATCCCACCCGACCAATCAGAGAGCGCGGGAGGCGGGTGTTGTAGGTCGGTGTCAGTGACGTCAAGAGTTTGCGCAGAATTGTCTGGTTGTAGTTTGACTGTGGCGGCGGAGAATGCGATAGTAAAGTAATCCTGGTTCAGCTCCCAAATATAGAGATATTGGAGCCGGACAAAGAGGAATGTTTAGCAAACTTTAGCTGGGAAAGATGTTGTGGCTCTTTTCCCCACAGGCTTTGTTAGCGGCAAAGGAGATGGCTAAAGCTAGGCTAAATGCTAAAGCGAGACTAAATGCTAAAGCTAGGCTAAATGCTAAATGCCTCACTCACTCGGGCTCATTACATACGTCACAGTAAACTCAGATCCAATGGTTTCAATCTGCAAAAGGAGTTAACCCCTCCCACCTGTTAACGGAGTCAATGGAGACAATCCAGACCTTAGTAGGAAATGAAATGAGTACAATGGTTTGGTAAGACCAGGCTAGAACAGAGGTGACAGTTAGACCAGAGCAAATGCAAGCTAATGTAAACATATCCTCGGTTGGATATGAATAGAAACTAGAGGATGGGATGCTGGGATACCTGAGCCACTGTCGGCAGAAGCCACAGAGAGTTTTGTGGAGAAGAGAGCTCCGTGTTAAACCAATTGAGGGACACATCGATACTAGACAATAAACTTCTGAACACTGAAGAACACGTCCCCACGAGGATAAACAGACACCGCTCCACACATCCAAGTGTGCCCTGCTTTGTACTTTCTGTATTTTGTTAACCAACAAAAAATCAGTTTTGTTTTATTTTTGTATTTTCTTCACTTCATTATGCCTGGGTGTAAACATTGCTTTACATACGCTGTCAAGTCGTATAACCTCTAACGGGGAATTTACGCAGTAGGCGTAAACAGCGCGTACGCGTTTACTGCGCGCTCTCTGCGCGTAACATTTTTTGGAGTATCTACACAGGCCGTGTGCAGGTCCTTCTGATGCTGTCCCTGTGTAGTCTATGGAGCAGTGTAGAGGACAGTACAGAGACTGATGCTCTCCCTGTGTAGTCTATGGAGCAGTGTAGAGGACAGTACAGAGACTGATGCTGTCCCTGTGTAGTCTATGGAGCAGTGTAGAGGACAGTACAGAGACTGATGCTGTCCCTGTGTAGTCTATGGAGCAGTGTAGAGGACAGTACAGAGACTGATGCTGTCCCTGTGTAGTCTGTGGAGCAGTGTAGAGGACAGTACAGAGACTGATGCTGTCCCTGTGTAGTCTATGGAGCAGTGTAGAGGACAGTACAGAGACTGATGCTGTCCCTGTGTAGTCTGTGGAGCAGTGCAGAGGACAGTACAGAGACTGATGCTGTCCCTGTGTAGTCTATGGAGCAGTGTAGAGGACAGTACAGAGACTGATGCTGTCCCTGTGTAGTCTATGGAGCAGTGTAGAGGACAGTACAGAGACTGATGCTGTCTCTGTGTAGTCTGTGGAGCAGTGTAGAGGACAGTACAGAGACTGATGCTGTCTCTGTGTAGTCTATGGAGCAGTGTAGAGGACAGTACAGAGACTGATGCTGTCCCTGTGTAGTCTATGGAGCAGTGCAGAGGACAGTACAGAGACTGATGCTGTCCCTGTGTAGTCTATGGAGCAGTGCAGAGGACAGTACAGAGACTGATGCTGTCCCTGTGTAGTCTATGGAGCAGTGTAGAGGACAGTACAGAGACTGATGCTGTCCCTGTGTAGTCTATGGAGCAGTGCAGAGGACAGTACAGAGACTGATGCTGTCCCTGTGTAGTCTATGGAGCAGTGTAGAGGACAGTACAGAGACTGATGCTGTCCCTGTGTAGTCTATGGAGCAGTGCAGAGGACAGTACAGAGACTGATGCTGTCCCTGTGTAGTCTATGGAGCAGTGTAGAGGACAGTACAGAGACTGATGCTGTCCCTGTGTAGTCTATGGAGCAGTGCAGAGGACAGTACAGAGACTGATGCTGTCCCTGTGTAGTCTATGGAGCAGTGCAGAGGACAGTACAGAGACTGATGCTGTCCCTGTGTAGTCTGTGGAGCAGTGTAGAGGACAGTACAGAGACTGATGCTGTCCCTGTGTAGTCTATGGAGCAGTGCAGAGGACAGTACAGAGACTGATGCTGTCCCTGTGTAGTCTGTGGAGCAGTGTAGAGGACAGTACAGAGACTGATGCTCTCCCTGTGTAGTCTATGGAGCAGTGTAGAGGACAGTACAGAGACTGATGCTGTCCCTGTGTAGTCTATGGAGCAGTGCAGAGGACAGTACAGAGACTGATGCTGTCCCTGTGTAGTCTATGGAGCAGTGTAGAGGACAGTACAGAGACTGATGCTGTCTCTGTGTAGTCTATGGAGCAGTGTAGAGGACAGTACAGAGACTGATGCTGTCCCTGTGTAGTCTATGGAGCAGTGTAGAGGACAGTACAGAGACTGATGCTGTCCCAGTGTAGTCTATGGAGCAGTGTAGAGGACAGTACAGAGACTGATGCTGTCCCTGTGTGTGTCTATGGAGCAGTGTAGAGGACAGTACAGAGACTGATGCTGTCCCTGTGTAGTCTATGGAGCAGTGCAGAGGACAGTACAGAGACTGATGCTGTCCCTGTGTAGTCTATGGAGCAGTGTAGAGGACAGTACAGAGACTGATGCTGTCCCTGTGTAGTCTATGGAGCAGTGTAGAGGACAGTACAGAGACTGATGCTGTCCCTGTGTAGTCTGTGGAGCAGTGTAGAGGACAGTACAGAGACTGATGCTGTCCCTGTGTAGTCTATGGAGCAGTGTAGAGGACAGTACAGAGACTGATGCTGTCCCTGTGTAGTCTATGGAGCAGTGTAGAGGACAGTACAGAGACTGATGCTGTCCCTGTGTAGTCTGTGGAGCAGTGTAGAGGACAGTACAGAGACTGATGCTGTCCCTGTGTAGTCTATGGAGCAGTGTAGAGGACAGTACAGAGACTGATGCTGTCCCTGTGTAGTCTATGGAGCAGTGTAGAGGACAGTACAGAGACTGATGCTGTCCCTGTGTGTGTCTATGGAGCAGTGTAGAGGACAGTACAGAGACTGATGCTGTCCCTGTGTAGACTATGGAGCAGTGCAGAGGACAGTACAGAGACTGATGCTGTCCCTGTGTAGTCTATGGAGCAGTGTAGAGGACAGTACAGAGACTGATGCTGTCCCTGTGTAGTCTATGGAGCAGTGCAGAGGACAGTACAGAGACTGATGCTGTCCCTGTGTAGTCTGTGGAGCAGTGTAGAGGACAGTACAGAGACTGATGCTGTCCCTGTGTAGTCTGTGGAGCAGTGTAGAGGACAGTACAGAGACTGATGCTGTCCCTGTGTAGTCTGTGGAGCAGTGTAGAGGACAGTACAGAGACTGATGCTGTCCCTGTGTAGACTATGGAGCAGTGTAGAGGACAGTACAGAGACTGATGCTGTCCCTGTGTAGACTATGGAGCAGTGTAGAGGACAGTACAGAGACTGATGCTGTCCCTGTGTAGTCTATGGAGCAGTGTAGAGGACAGTACAGAGACTGATGCTGTCCCTGTGTAGTCTGTGGAGCAGTGTAGAGGACAGTACAGAGACTGATGCTGTCCCTGTGTAGTCTATGGAGCAGTGTAGAGGACAGTACAGAGACTGATGCTGTCCCTGTGTAGTCTGTGGAGCAGTGTAGAGGACAGTACAGAGACTGATGTAGAGCAACACAAACCACATGTGTTTGTCTTCATGGTCTCTGTTGCTGGTTTGACCAGACGCCAGACTTTATGAAAGAAAAAAAAATGTCCAGAATCACTGTAAAACCTGCTGCTCCTCCTGCTGATGTTTAGACACAAGTGCTGTGTGTGTGTGTGTGTGTGTGTGTGTGTGTGTGTGTGTGTGTGTGTGTGTGTGTGTGTGTGTGTGTGTGTGTGTGTGTGTGTGTGTGTGTGTGTGTGCAGATGTGATCTAAAGCCAAGGATCGCTAGAAAAATAATGTTTTACATGAGATTTCAATGGGAGACGCGTTGGTGCGCGCACAAAATTAGAAATCCATCCTAAATTAGAGCGCAGCTTCGCGTCACATGTCCGTCATACGTCCGTCATACGTCCGTCATACGTCCGTCATACGTCCGTCATACACACGTATAACGCTAGAAGTGTAAATATCATCATAGGTTAACATGGAAAAAAGTTACGCGCGTCTGCTGCGCGTATAACGCGTACGTGCTGTAACGCGTGATGTGTAAATTAGCAGTCAGAAACACCACCATCTACTGCTGGAAGTGGAGTTCAAATACTTCAGCGTTCGGAACGTGGGTGCATGGGATTATCGAGAGGGAAATTCCACGATTAGTTTCTATTGTGCTGTTTCGAATGCGTGTATTCAAACTTATGGATGTATGATATTACACAGATAGGGTACTGCATGTTTAAGTATGTCTTCATCATGGTAGTCCACCCACGTCACTGCAGAGTCCAATCACCAGGATATGTGGGTGAACCATGGTCCAATGAGTGCTGGCCATTGTTTTGAATGGCAGACATCTTGGGTCGCTGGAGATTGTTCCAACTTAAAAATACTATTACTCAGATTAACTCATCTGTGTGTAGCAGATGGACAGGATCATATGTTCTGGCATCTGTGTGAGTGTGTGCAGGATGAGGGACTGCATGGATCTTTCAACAACCATGGAGATTTCTAACTTGGACAGCCACATGTTTATTCTTTGTGTGCAGCACTTTGCCTTCCTTCTGAAGTACGTCCTCCATGTCACCATCCCGGACGTCCCAGCGTGGGTCAAGGAGGAGATGGCCAAACTGGACTTTCAGCGCAGAGAGGCTTTCAAGGTGACACACAAAACCAATTTATGTCAACAATTTCTTGACATAAAATCTATGTGGGGACTAAACTGTTTTGAAAGCTAAAGCAGTCATGTTTGTATTTTGGCCTCTCACTCACTCATCAGCGATCAGCCAGGCTCTTTTCTACACAGAGGATATAATGTTAATAATGTGGCGGTCTGAAAATATATACAGATGAAACATGGATATAAAAATGGTCCCATCTTCCTAGAGACATAAAAGAATCATTTTCAGGCAAATATGTTGAATTAATGGGCAGAAAACAGCTCTATCCATGACGCCATAGTGCAGTGAATACAAAAATACATTGGATTGAATTGAACTGATACAGTATTACCTGCACAGTTCCAGTCCCACTGGTCTAAACCCCACTGGTCTAAACCCCACTGGTCTAAACCCCACTGGTCTAAACCCCACTGGTCTAAACCCCACTGGTCTAAGCCCCACTGGTCTAAACCCCACTGGTCTAAGCCCCACTGGTCTAAACCCCACTGGTCTAAACCCCACTGGTCTAAGCCCCACTGGTCTAAGCCCCACTGGTCTAAGCCCCACTGGTCTAAAGTAGACCTGAGTAAACTGTGGGAGCAGATTCAAGTTTCTTTGCCGCCTCCGGAGCGTTCGCGGCTGTTCACCTCAGACTGTCCTGTTGCCCTTTTCAAGGAATGGGAGTCCAGTTGTAAAATAAGGATAATGCATTGTTTTTAAATATTTGGACACTCAAAGATGCTTCTCATGGCACTTTTCATTCGCCCCGTACATGGCGGTGGAAAGGTACACTGTAGCCACAGCTGCCCTAGGTCAGAATGACAGAAGGGAGGCTACTAATCGATGCCATCCAACCACCATCAATCATTTTGTAGAATGTTTCCTTTGCATAATTTTAGAAAGAAGGTGAGATCTCAGATGTTTCAGATATGTGGAAACCATGTGACCGTGTGTGTCTGCAGAAGCATGAGCGGCAGGCGCAGCAGCACTACCAGCAGCTGCAGCGGAGGAAGCGGGAGGAGGAGGACCGCCAACGCCAAGCCGAGCACCAGACACGCACCAGGGAGAGGGAGCGCGACGAGCCCAAACCTGAGGCCTCCAACGCCGGGGAGCACCACCACGACAAGAACCACAGCAGCAGCAAGTCCAGGCCCGGCTCCGCTGGCAGCACCACCGACCCAAAACCCAAGAGACCCAGCTCACTTCTGGCCAACAACAACGTGATGAAGCTCAAACAGATCATGCCGTTACAGAACCGGGGGGCGCGCTCTCCACAGTCGCCCACGGGAAGCGAACCCAAACTGCCTGGATTTCTCAGCTTCAAGTTTTTAAAATCTCCAGAGAATAAAAAGGAAAGTGTGAGCGGAGTGTCTGCGAGTGCTCTCGGTACAAACACGTCTTCTTCTTCTTCTTCATCAGCAGCAGCAGCAGCAGCGGCAGCAGCAGCAGCAGCAGCAAGTAGCAGTGCAGTGACGGAGCGCTCTCAATCACCCAGCAAGGCCTTCAACCCAGGGAAGCTCTTCCACTTCGGCAAGTCGGACGGAGCGTGTGTGAACGGAGGCTCCAGGGCCGATCTGAATGGAATCCCAGAGGAGATCCCCTCACCCAGGTCCAATGGGACGGAGAACGGCCACTCTGCAGAGCTGTAGACGCTTACACGGGCCCGGCTACATGCACACACGCTTTGATTTATATATGGATTTTAGTACATCCCAAAATCAGAACAGTAGTAGTCTCAAAAGACTTTAATTTTCGAAAATCAAACGGTCATGGAACAGAAAGGACAGATTAATCAAGTTTAACCCCAGAGAATAAGCAAATGCATAAATGTCCCGTAGCATCCATCTATCTGTCTATCTATCTATCCCTCTATCTACTGTATCTGTCTATCTATCTATCCCTCTATCTACTGTATCTATCCCTCTATCCATCTATCCATCTATCTATCTATCTATCTATCCTTCTATCCCTCTATCTATCTATCTATCTATCTATCTATCTATCTATCCATCTGTCTATCCTCAGACACTCCTTCACATCGTTGCCTCTTTTCTCCAGAGCACCTGGGGTAGAATGGTTAAACATTATAGAATGACAAACTTGGTTTTAACAAAAAGGCCCATTTAACTAAAAATGAGATTTAGGAAGCTTAAAGGTGCCATGTTTCGCTTTTCTTCATTTTTCACAGTCCATCCTCTGCACATGTGTGTAAATCATTTGGAATCATTTGGGTGATTCACCATACAACACTAAAACTTGTCAAATCATAGTCATTTCGAGCATAGAGGTGATTTCACCTCGGATGTGAAGCTCCTCTGCCTGTGAGCACACACACTCGCGCCGTAACGTAGCATCATGCTAATTTTGAGGTAAACAAAAGCTAACTGTACAGTTTTTGCTGTTACATAGTAATTTCACACCTGAGAATATTTCTTCCAACAATGGCAACCCGTCACAGAGAGCCCTATGTCCTCGATCCAGAATCAGACAGAGGCTCCTGTGAGCGTCTTTTATATTTGAATAACACCAGGTTTCTAGATCAGCTTTTTAGTAGGTGCCAATCTTCGGGCCAAAAAAAGGCCCTAAACGTTCTGAACTCACTGGTGTGAAATATAAACTGGGTGTGTGCATGTAGTGGGCCGGCGCTCTGCGGTGGTCGTGGTGACACTACGAAGCCAGGAGGAGACACCTTTTCCTCTGTGATGCTCAGACTTTTTGAGACAGAAAAACAAAAGAACATCTGCACAATCCTCCCCAGCGCAACACACACGAGCTGCATGAGCCGAGGTTCCTCTGGACACGGGGAACAGCTGAGGCTCCTTCACCGACCTCACAGTGGTCCAAGGGTTCTGTGCCCTATGACCACACGTTCAGAAGAGCTTCAGATGAACAGCAGACTGAGGAGCAGCTTTGGTCTTATTCCAAAGAACGGGGCCTTATTTCAGTTCATTCTTCATCTTTTAGAAACTGGACTCATCGACTGTAGTGGGAGAAGTGGGACTGAAGGCACAAAGGTGTAAAGAACATGATTTGACGTTTTTGGAAACAAGATAAAATAAACTGTGTTTCAGAGGACAGGAGTGTGGTTCGCTGCCCACTCCTGTCCTCTGTCCCAGTACTGTCCTCTGTCCCACTCCTGTCCTCTGTCCCAGTACTGCCCTCAGTGGGACTTTCTTGGTGGATAAAGGTAAAGAAGGGTTGGGTTCTACAGTAATATCAGTTACAACCAGGTCTGGAACTGAAGGACCAAGGTGAGGGCTGGCAAGAGTACTTAGGTACCAACTGAAGGAAAAGTATGAAGTACTCAACAGGCAGATTACTTTATTAGGGGCACACTCAAAGAATTACATTTCAGCAGTATTTTTTGCAAACTCGCTCTGGCTCTTACTTAGAAAAATAAACTCCAGCTCAGTAACCGTTTGTGTTTAGCGCTCTCTGTAAATCCAGACATGAGCCATAAGCATTGACCAAGTCCAGCTTCCTAACAACTATCTTAGCAACACATCTTCCTGTTACGAAACAACGCTCATGCAAAACTAATGCCCATATAAGGAAAGGAGCTTATGCTCAAAGCTCTGACAGTTCACTCCTGTCGATGGTTGTAACAGATACTGCAGAATATGTGCTGTTAAAAAAAGGAAAACAAACACACTTTATGCCTCTTTTGTTGGAAAATCTGAAATGAAGTGAAAGGTGACTTCCTGAAGCTCTTCTGAACGTCTCGTTGGAGAGATCTGTGATGTCACACCTCGCCACACTGCGATACTGATGTGAACAGAAATGAGCAGCTTTATTCTCAAAGCTTAGGTGCAGGAGGCTCGAGAGACTTTAGAGTTCACACTCTGGGTGGCTCGAGAGACTTTAGAGTTCACACTCTGGGAGGCTCGAGGGGCTTTAGAGTTCACACTCTGGGAGGCTCGAGGGGCTTTAGAGTTCACACTCTGGGAGGCTCGAGGGGCTTTAGAGTTCACACTCTAGGAGGCTCGAGAGACTTTAGAGTTCACACTCTGGGAGGCTCGAGGGGCTTTAGAGTTCACACTCTGGGAGGCTCGAGGGGCTTTAGAGTTCACACTCTAGGAGGCTCGAGAGACTTTAGAGTTCACACTCTGGGAGGCTCGAGGGGCTTTAGAGTTCACACTCTGGGAGGCTCGAGGGGCTTTAGAGTTCACACTCTGGGAGGCTCGAGGGGCTTTAGAGTTCACACTCTGGGAGGCTCGAGGGGCTTTAGAGTTCACACTCTGGGTGGCTCGAGGGACTTCAGAGTTCACACTCTGGGAGGCTCGAGAGACTTTAGAGTTCACACTCTGGGAGGCTCGAGAGACTTCAGAGTTCACACTCTGGGTGGCTCGAGGGACTTCAGAGTTCACACTCTGGGAGGCTCGAGAGACTTTAGAGTTCACACTCTGGGAGGCTCGAGGGACTTCAGAGTTCACACTCTGGGAGGCTCGAGAGACTTTAGAGTTCACACTCTGGGAGGCTCGAGAGACTTTAGAGTTCACACTCTGGGAGGCTCGAGGGGCTTTAGAGTTCACACTCTGGGAGGCTCGAGGGGCTTTAGAGTTCACACTCTGGGAGATAAGGCTCATTTCAGAAGATACCATTGAAGACAGTTCAATAGTTTCAGACGGTCGATGGAATCAAACTGTTCCTGAGTTCATTTCATTTGGTTTTAAAGTTTAAAGATACCTTCAAATGGGATAAATCCTTCTAAAAATAGATGTTTGGACTTTGACCAAATAGATTTTAAATGCACCCCCGAGGAGCGTGACTATGGCACATCTGCAAATATAGAATATTTCTGAAATGTACAGTATTCTCCTGTTCTTCAGTGTTTTTCTGAGCAATACCCATCGCTGCTTTGGTTTCTCTGGAACCGCCCCATTTTGCTTTTTTACCATCACTCCTATTCTATTGTTACTTATTTTTGCAGCCATTTATGGTTTTGCCTTATTTTTTATACACTTACTGCTTAAGGCTGATTTACTTCTTACCAAAGTTATATTTTTACTTACAGTGTTTGTGTGTTTGGAATTGGGGCATATTTCTTTTGACTTTTAGAGGCCATTTCTCACTGTAGACTTTGGAGCAAGACTTTACATGATCTATGCATTGTCATTGCACACAGTGATTTTTTGCAATAACAAGCGTATTATTAGGACTTTTAGAACAGTGTTTCCCTGATTGTCCAACTCTATGCATTGTGTCCAAGCAAACCTCTGTATTTGAATGATTCATTTAAAGTCAGTGTCTGTGGCTGTGTAGAAGGGGCAGTGGTGGAAAACGACTGAGAAAAGTATAGAGCGTCTTTGTGTATTTTGATCCCTCAAACACAATACGAGCGATTTAAGTTAAGCGTAAAGTTATATGCACCTCTTTTCTGCATAAGTGTTCTGAGTAAAAGTAACAACTATGTTCTTGCATAATGTCATGGAAGACTTTAAAAAAGCGAATTAAACAACAATTGTTCAAATTCAATTCCATTTATTTTTGAATAGCCCTAAATCACAGCAGTATTATCTCAGAAGAAACAGTTCAGACCAATGTGGGAGGGTCCCAGCTCAAAAGTGGCCAAAATGACGTGCGCTGACATGCTGCAGTACCACCCCGGGCCTGTGGGGGTGCACCCGGAATAACAATTAGCCAATGCTAACATATAGCATCTTCTTACCTCTGGAAAACGTCTTTACAGGATGGTCCAAAAGTGTCTCTTGGCCCAAAGCTCCGTTCCACATGTGTGTCAATGCTGAGTGTTCTGGGCCAGTCTAGTTTAGTCGCTGTGGACTTTAGAAGTCTCTCGTTTAAATGAATGGGACTCGTGCAGCTGACGCATGCACAGATGTGTTTTTTCACAATATCCAGCCCCCGCGGCCATTTTGAAACTGCCCATAGACCGCGGCAGCTGCGGCACATTAGTTAGAACGGCGGAGATAGGCATGACTACATCCGTTAATATTTAGTCTATGGTTCAAACACAGGAAATGCAATGACAAAAAACACATAGAACATTAGTCCATAAATGTCCTTAAATGTTCTAGATCATCACCAATGTCCTTTGATCCTCCTGCATCAGAAAGGAACAACTCAACAAAACCCAGTGGGAAAAAGGGGAAATGTTGGAGAGAACCACATTTAGAGAGGGACCCCACGGACAGACAGGCTTTCCAGATCCAGGGTCCAGGCCGTAGATCAAAGGCCGAGGCCATGGTTCCCCTGCAGTCTCTCCATATGCAGGTGAATTAAAGACTTAAGCCTTGTGTTGGATTTGGAGGCTGTGTCTTCTTTGACGTGGACAGTAAAGGAGCTTGGGAGCTAAACGCTCTGCCTCCGATGGCTTTTTGACCCTTTAGGACCCAGCAGACGTCTGCCGTTTTGAGATTGCAGTGCTCCGTTTTCTCTCTTGTGGTGACAAATGCGTGGATCAAATTATACAACACATCTTGTCATAGATTTAGACGCTGGTGTAGCTGCAGGTTTTAGTTCTAACCTCTGCACGAGCTCACCAGACTCCACCCTTCGAGGACGGGGTTGAAACCTGCGGTAGAGAGACCCTCCGCCAAACTCGGCCCAGTGACCATTGTTGTGTGCGAACAGATATATTCAGTCTCAACCGTGTGTTAAAAGTTGGTTAGGTTCAGTCCCTTTCAGCCTGTTCTATCAGAGCCACTGTCCGTGCACTGCGGAAAGAAGACCGTGGAGTTCTGTTAAATCGTGGGCACAAAGTTTATTTTAATTTATAATAATAAATTAATTATTATTTATTATTTAAGTATATTTTCCTATTTCTCTTTGCTAACAATATGGATAAATCACTTTACTTCACTTCCCACACCTGCGGCATTAAAACTGTGACCTAAAAATCAGAATATACATCTCTCAGCGATTAAGCAATTCAGTTGTTACAGGCCTAATCACAAAAGTTGTCAACCAATTTAGTAATGTATTCATCCTTGTTTGAACCTTCCATAGACTTAAAGGTAATTCCATAATGACTGCAGAATTACATTAAAATTTGTGTTAAGTATTTTTAATCAAGTTGTCTCTATAAAGTGTTGGAAAAAAAGTCCCATAATCACTGATCTTTTGCGGCCAGTTTTCAAAATGATCATTAATTGCAGCCCTAATGTCAATTTACTGTAACAATAAGAGATCCTTAAGTCTTTCCCTGCTCCTTCTGCCCAAAGTCTCTTTACAAACACTGTCACGTTAGATGTTACTATGATATCCATAACATGTGTTTCCACCAGATTATTTCTTGAATCATCTTGTCTCATAATTATCTTCACGATTTCACTTTGCAAATGATGAAATATCGCGTTTAAGAAATTCACGTTTTTAAGTAAATGAATGTGCAGAAAGGGAACTTTTCATTTCTTAATGTTGTCTTGGCTCTGAACATTTGGGTAAAAAACGACGGCTGTGACTTTGTTCATATTTGTGCAATATTTAATGTTTCTTATGTTTCTCTTCAAATATTTTGCCTTTTACTTTTGCTTTGTACTGCAATAAGGAGCTGTGAAACTGATATGTACAGACAGTACTTTGGGAAGTGGAACCAATGCATAAAAGGGCACTACTGATGCATAAAAACTAGTATTAGAATCATTAGAATGAGTTTTTACAAAGGTGAAGTCCTCGTGTGGAACAACTCGTGTCCATCCACTGTCATGAGAAATGGAAAAATGGACAAGAATCTGTGAGTGTGAATATTGTAGAGTTTCAGGACGGGACGCCTTCAGAACGCCTCACACATCCATCGCTCTTCCAATTGTATTATAATGGACTTTCAAATGAAAATAAGTTGAAAAAATGGGAGTATTTATTTCTTTTTAGTTTGTTTTGTCATATTTTTGTAAGAGCTAATAGCTAATAAAACATTTCAAACAGAGGGTTTGTGTTCAGATCATGGGTGTGGCTCCATAGACAGAGCATTTCACAATCACAGAGCAGTAGTGTTTCCAGACGCAGAATCTTCAGTAGATAAATTTCACATTTTGATTTGATTTCCTTTTTAAATACTCATAATAATGCTGAAGTTGACTCCAGTGTGATTTTGATGTGCAGACATTTTTCATGTGCAGACATTTTTCAATTTCACATTGTATGGCTTTCCAGACGTTAGACAACTTTGGGCAGTCCCAAAATATGTGTTTGGTCTCCAACAAGACCGCAGTCCCTCCAACACTTACCTACCAAATTTAGATGTGATGAAGGGGGTTCTGAAAAATCGGACTTTAGTTTTCCACTCAAACTCAAAGTGTTCTGCCAAAGTGTTCTGCCAAAGTGGATGGCAGAACACTTCCTGCTCTGGACAGAGCAGTCGCATTCTCTTGCTGCTCCTCGCTTGCTGCTTTTTTATCTCCTTTAATAATTTTTGCTTACATTTTTATTCCACAAAACACGGATTACTCCTTTTTACAAACTTCAACACAAGACTTGTGGAATTTACCTAACTTACAGCATGTCGGGAGGACGGGAAAAAAGAACAAAACTTTGCGACGGCTGTTTTTCACTCAAACAGGAGCTAAAACTTCTTCAAGAGCGAATGTTTGTGCTTGAATCAGAGTTGGGGCTGAACACAACAATACCAGTGAAAGGAAATGGACCAAATGGACAGAACGTAAGTTATGATGACGCTATTTCATTTCCCAAAATCAACAGAGACAATTGTTGGAACACATATGGTGCCAAGCCCAAACAAGGCAAAGCTAATGATAACAAGAGTGTCATAATGCCACAGCAAAAATCTTTAATTACAAGAAACCGCTTTTCACCACTTTTGTAAGATGAATCAGCAGTAGTCTCTCAGTCCCAGTCTCAGTCTCAGTCAAGGTCAAATGCAGCTGAGTCGCTCTTTATCGGGGATTCGGCGATAAGAAATGTAAACATGCGTAATCTCAAGGTTCACTCAGTACACTCTGCTAAAGTGGATGAGATAAGGCGGTTGGCTCCGAGGCTTCTGTCTGAGACCGGCGGGGTAAAAAGATTGTTGATCCACGTGGGGGCAGTAGACGTCTATGACAACACAAGTGAAAAGTTGAAACGGGATTACTCTCTCTTATTGGACGACCTTGCTAAAATGGACAACAATCGTTATCAGTGGCCCACTACCAAATGTGGACGGGAAGCAAATGAAATTCAGTCGTCTGTATCAGCTAAATACTTTCCTACTCAACGAATGTTCACGCAGAGGACTTGCCTTCATTGAGAATTTTAATCTGTTCTGGAATAGGCATGAGCTTTTTGAAGGGAAAGGGCCACATCTGAACACTTACGGAGTAAAAGTGTTGATGGATAACCTTTCTTTTGCCCTGAGACCTCAGCCTGCGCAGTGCGTGCAGCCATCGAAAGGGAGGAAGCCAACTCCAAAAGTCTCTGCACCTCCACCACCTCGAAGGACCTCAACACCACCACCACCTCGAAGGATCTCAACACCACCACCACCTCGAAGGATCTCAACACCACCACCACCTCGAAGGATCTCAACACCACCACCACCACCTCGAAGGATCTCAACACCATCACCGCCTCAAAGGATCTCAACACCATCACCGCCTCAAAGGATCTCAACACCTCCACTGTCATCAGAAGCAGCTGCATCATCACCAGCAGCAGCTGCATCATCACCAGCAGCAGCTGCATCATCACCAGTAGCAGCACCAGCAGCACGACCACCACCACCAACATCCTCATCCCCAGCCTGCTCCAAAGCAGCCACGCCTTCTTCATCTACAGCGCCTCTGAAGCCCCCATCCTCACCCCAGGCTACAGCAGACAGGCCTGTGCTGGGGTTTCCTCAACCACCTGCCCCTCCATCAAAGACTCCCTCGCCACCTCCCATGGACCTGTCTTGGGTCCCCTCTGCCACGTCCACTCCATCAAGAGAGAGTGGGGACACCTCCCTTTGTTTTTCATCCCCGCCTTCACTGTTAGACCTACCTGAACACTCTGCAGGGCTAATAAAATCGGTCATGAAGACTATTCCTCTCACACCCATATTAGCTCGATCTAGAGTCCTGTCCAACATTCTAAACCACTCCCCATTTGTACCTCCAAAACCACCTAGGGTTTCCAATTCACCTACAAAAACCACCTCAGCCAGTCCCTCCCCTAACCTCATGACCATTCCACCCCCACTTCCCCCTCGCTCAACATCCAAAACCTCTGCCTCAGCCCACCCCGGCCCTAACCCATCACCTAAAACCCCTCCACCTCCCTGCCCCCCTCGTTCAACACCCAAAAGCCACCCACCTCTCCATCCTCCTCCCCTGCCTTCCCCTTCCCCTCTTTTCTCTAAACACTAGGATGCACAGGGTCTCTGCTTCGCAGCCACTGGCAGTCTAGTTAGAGGAGAGACCCGGCTGGGGCCCTGTCATGAAGCCACCTGTGCCATTCCCTTAGTGATAACACAAAGAATACATTACAGAAAAACATCTGAAGTTAATCAGTCTAATCTAGAAAATCCAATTCTTGTTCCGTGTAAGAAACAGCCGACCACAACCGCTGATACTGAAACTTTGAAACTTGCTACGCTTAATGTCAGATCTCTTTGTAACAAGTCTTTTTTAATCAATAATTTTATTTGTTCTCATAATCTTGATCTTATGTTCATGGCTGAAACTTGGCTTGACCAAAATTCAGAAAATGCAGTTTTAATAGAAGCATCACCACCAAATTTCAAGTTTGAATCTGAAATACGGGAAAACAAAAAAGGAGGAGGCTTAGCTGCCATTTTCAGAGACCACTTTGTCTCCCATAGAATGTCTCTTGGGAAGTTTCAGTCTTTTGAATATGTGTCTTTTAAAATACAACAAAAACAATCTCCTCCAATACTCTTCGTTGTCCTATACAAGCCACCGCAGTCATGTCACAGTTTTATTGATAATTTTACAGAGTTGCTTTCAGTTGTATGCACAGATTTTGATAGTTTGGTTATTACAGGCTATTTTAATATTCATGTGGATAATGTTGATGAGAGAAATGCAAAAGAGCTGAGTTCTGTACTTGAATCCTTTGATCTCACTCAGCACGTAAGTGGCCCCACCCACAGCAGAGGGCACACTCTAGATCTGTTAGTTACAAAGGGGGCGAACATTTATAATGTAAACGTGGTCAATGTTGCTCTTTCGGATCATTTCTGTGTTTTTTTTTACATGTGTTTCACTAACAAACCACCAGTGGACTCTGCAACTGTTCGAAGAAGGCGCATAAATGAAAATACGAGTGAACTATTTATGGAAATGATAAACTTTGAGAATGCATCGTATTCTACTGTAGATGAACTGTTTAACTCTGTCACCTCTAGTGTTTTGAATGTTCTGGATACCGTTGCCCCTGTGAAGGTTAAAATAGTGAAAAATAAGCAGAAGGCACCGTGGGCTAAAGCAGACTCGGTCAGGGCACAAAAGAGAAAGTGCCGGAGGGCCGAGCGGAAGTGGCGCAAGTCCAACCTCCAGGTAGATTACGAGATCTTCAAAGATAAGTTGTGCGAGTTTAACCTGGTGCTACGTAGTACGAGAGAAAGGTATTTTTCTGAAATGATTGAAGGCTGCAGCAACAATCTGCGTGTTCTGTTTTCAACAGTTAATAGATTAACAAACCCCCCTGTTCAAATGCCATTAGAGCTTACTTCCAAACGTAAATGCAATGAGTTTGCTAATTTTTTCAATGACAAGGTTCAAGGCATCAAAAGCGCCATTGTCTCCAATCCACAGATAACCATCCAACAGCCAGAAAGGCTCTTTGAGCTAACTCACTTTGCACCTGTAAATGATAAAACTGTCCAAGAGATAATCTCCAGTTTGAGCTCCTCCACATGCAGCTTGGATGTACTACCCACTAGATTTCTGAAGTCTGTTCTGAGCAGTCTGTTACCTTCACTCACACAGATAGTAAACATGTCCCTTCATTCTGGAATATTCCCAAAGGCCCTGAAAACTGCAGTCATCAGGCCCCTGCTAAAAAAGAGCAGTCTGGATGCTACGGTACTTAACAACTATCGTCCCATCTCAAATCTGCCATTTATGGGGAAAGTCCTTGAGAAAGTTGTCTACCTACAGCTTACTAGATTTCTTATAATCAACAACTCATTTGATATGTTTCAGTCCGGCTTTAGACCCCACCACAGCACTGAGACTGCTCTCATTAAGGTTACAAACGATATCCGGCTGAACACTGACGCAGGCAAAGTCTCAATCTTAATCTTGTTAGATCTAAGTGCTGCCTTTGACACCGTGACCATGAGATCCTCTTACAGAGACTAGAGGACTGGGTTGGCGTCGCTGGCACCGCCCTAAGTTGGTTTAGGTCTTACCTTGAAGACAGGAAGTACTTTGTGGAGATTGGAAACTGTGTCTCAGATCATATGGCCCTGACCTGTGGAGTCCCACAGGGGTCGATCCTGGGACCTCTTCTGTTCAATCTCTACATGCTGCCGTTAGGTCAGTTAATACGCAGAAACAAAGTTTCCTATCATAACTATGCAGACGACACTCAGATCTATGTCTCACTGACTGCAGGAGAACATGGACCAGTGGACTCACTCCTTCACTGTATCCAACAGATCAGTGAGTGGATGCAAAACAACTTCCTTCAGCTAAACGCAGACAAAACTGAAATGATTGTCTTTGGTCCCCAGAAACAAAGAGAGAGCGTCATCTGTCACCTCCAGTCTCTCTCCCTAAAACCTTCAAACAAGGTCAGAAATCTAGGGGTAATACTGGACTCAGACTTAAATTTTAATAGCCACATCAAATCAGTAACATCAGCAGCTTTTTACCATCTAAAAAACATTGCCAGGATCAAAAACATAGTGTCTAAAGCAGACTTGGAGATTCTTATCCATGCATTTGTCTCCAGTAGGTTAGACTACTGCAATGGCCTGCTCACAGGTCTGTCCAAACAGGCTGTAAAACAGCTGCAGTACATTCAAAATGCAGCAGCTCCAGTCCTGACTAGAACCAGGAAGTACGACCACATTAGTCCTGACTAGAACCAGGAAGTACCACCACATTAGTCCTGACTAGAACCAGGAAGTACGACCACATTAGTCCTGACTAGAACCAGGAAGTACGACCACATTAGTACTGACTAGAACCAGGAAGTACGACCACATTAGTCCTGACTAGAACCAGGAAGTACGACCACATTAGTCCTGACTAGAACCAGGAAGTACGACCACATTAGTCCGGTCCTCAGGTCTCTGCACTGGCTTCCCGTGGCCCAGAGAATAGACTTTAAAACAGCTCTGCTTGTTACAAGTCTCTCCATGGCCTCGCACCAAAATATATTAGTGACATGTTAGTACCATATGAACCAGCCCGGACTCTGAGGAGCACAGGGACTGGACTCCTGCTGGGACTCTGAGGAGCACAGGGACTGGACTCCTGCTGGGACTCTGAGGAGCACAGGGACTGGACTCCTGCTGGGACTCTGAGGAGCACAGGGACTGGACTCCTGCTGGGACTCTGAGGAGCACAGGGACTGGACTCCTGCTGGGACTCTGAGGAGCACAGGGACTGGACTCCTGCTGGGACTCTGAGGAGCACAGGGACTGGACTCCTGCTGGGACTCTGAGGAGCACAGGGACTGGACTCCTGCTGGGACTCTGAGGAGCACAGGGACTGGACTCCTGTCAGTGCCCAGAGTCAGAACTAAACATGGGGAGGCTGCTTTTCAGATTCATGCTGCTAAAATCTGGAACAGTCTTCCTGAAGATGTGAGACAGGCCTCCTCTCTGACAATGTTTAAAACCAGGTTAAAGACAGTTCTGTTTAACTGTGCATACAACTGAGGGATTTTATATTTTCATCTTTCTTTTTAATGTTCTGTGATAATTTATGATTTTAATGCTTTCTTGTTTTGTTCAGCACTTTGAATTGCCTTGTGTATGAATTGTGCTATATAAATAAACTTGCCTTGCCTTCAAACTCCCTTAAGCACATTAGCAGCTGTTGTGCTTCGGTGGAAGTAGAAACCACCTTCCTGATTCTCCCAGGGAGGCGGTCCATCCTGTGATGCCAAATTCACCAAAGCTCCTGTCTGTGGGCCCAGTCCTGCCTCATTCACTGCACTTATTTGATTTTTGGCATTATCAGTTGTGACTAGATATTAGTACTGGGCCTCTTTATCTTCCATTCCTCCACTGCTTGTGTCCTGCACAGGATGGGTGCCTGTGAGGGGCCTGTAGCTCCGGACTCTTCGTCTCAGTCTGCTGTGATGAAGTGAGCGGTTAACGTCACATAGATCTCTGCTCTCCTGGACGTCCAAGCGTCAGTCGTGAGCGCCACTGAGGATGGGATAGTTCATCCACAACTTTGTTCTTCTCCTGCTCATAAAGCCCATCAGTCAGCTATTTTTGGTAGTATCAAATGTTATCTCCATGACCCAAAAAGGATAAATGGTTAGTTATTTAAATGTATAAATGCAGCTCATATGTGAAAAAGATTGGGACGTGCTGTGTCTTTATCCAGGAGCATTTAGTTTTCTTGTTCATATTTTAGCTAAACAAGGCATGTGCTTTAAGACTGCAGATATTTCTCTAATGAAAGATGATAAATTCTTTAATGAAGATGTTTTATTTGTAACTTATCTTTGCCTCTTACTTAAAAATAGTGTGCCATAATTTAGACCTCTACAGTTTTGTCTTGAATGTTCGATAGATGTAATATTCAAGTTGATTGACATTTGTAAAAACATTAATAATTACAGTGATTATTTATTAGAAGAAAAAGTAAAAAATACTGTTCCACTTAATAATGAAAAAAGTATTATTTGCGTGATTAATTGTTTAAGTGTTTTGAAGACATACAACAGTAAATGGAAAGCCAGAGTCCATGTGTGTTTCAAAGTATTTTAACCCTCCGCAGTTATTAGTTATTCAAAGTAGCTGGTTTTAGATTAGGGTTAGATTCTGGATAAATTAGGGTCTAACAGTGTTTAAAAGACCCAGGTCTAGTCAAGTTATAAACATCATCAAAGTTCAGCTCCAAATGTTTTTATTTAGTGTTCTTTTAATCAATGTGTGGGGTGGATTTGACTTGAGGATATTGAACATCTGTTCAGACTAAACCAGTGCAGATGCTCAAATGAAGCTGTAGTTCTCTCTGGGCTGACCCGGCACAGCATCTACCTTGTGCTCCGGTATAAACTTGGGGATGTTGGCTTTGTGTGGGGCCTTCACAGCCTCTTTAGCTCCTCTCGGACTCTTCCTCTGTGCTGCGTCTGTTCAGACAAAACAAACATATGGACCATCAGCATTCTGGTTTAGAAGCGCCTTATTCTTGACTTTCACGTGACGTCACATCCTGTGAAACGAAGGTCAGCTTACCGGGTGTCGGCCATGTTGGTGGTAAAGCTGCTGTAGCTGTATGGTCACGCTCTCTAACGTCACATTAGAGTCTTTTAAGCATCATTTAAGGTCTTTGAAGCAATGCCACAATCGTGCCGTGTTTCATTGTGCTAACAACAAGCGTGACAAGGACAAATGTAGTTTTTAATCGATTCCCGGACTTGTTTGGTTTACTACAAGTTGTTTATGTTTAGTTTTTGCAGATTTAAAATCCATCTCACAAATTGGAATCTAGGGCACTTGTTTGACATTAGGTTGGTGTGACCCACTTGCTCTTCTCCTGGGTACAGGGAACTGAACCCTCCTTCTACTGCAAACAACAGTGCTCCTACAAACAGCTTCATGAAGACCAGCCATGCAGCTGCAGTGCGCCAACTTAACGTTTCTGTCATTCTCAGCCACAAACCAAGTTCTCAAATTTGTTTCTCACGCTCTCTGGAAATGGGTGATTTAAAATGAATAAAACAACAATCAGCAAACAGCATTTGTAGATACAATATATAAAAGAGTGACGTCATAAACATTAAACAACAAAGCTAAACTCAAAAATTACAAATACATTATTTTTATTAAGCAAAAACAACTGACTCGTCAACACACACTTGCTTTGTCTGAAGCTTGTTCACTCAGTTATTATAATAGATCCATGAGCCTGACACCAAAACATTCTATGCTTCCATTGATTTGTCAAATCTGTATCACCAACATGGCGGACGCTGATTACGTCATCAGTTTTGGTCACGTGGTCGAAAGTCAAGAATTATAGCAGAGTGTCAAGCACTGTGTGTCACAGAGCGCCATGAAGGAGCTCGGAGAAGGAGGTAGGAGGAAGAGCTCGGAGGAAGAGCTCGGAGAAGGAGCTATAGGAGGAAGGGCTCGGAGGAGGAGCTATAGGAGGAAGAGCTCGGAGGAAAAGGAGGAAGAGCTCGGAGAAGGAGCTATAGGAGGAAGAGCTCGGAGGAAGAGGAGGAAGAGCTCGGAGAAGGAGGTAGAAGGAGGATCCTGTAGCTCCTTCATCCTAGGATCCTGTGGAGGTCTGGCTGAGGCCCCTCCCTCTCCTCTGGTAAATCTTATTGGTGGTGGATGTGCCAAGGGGACGGACTGTTTTAAATGTATATATAATGAAAAATAATTCATATAAATGATACTGAAGGGACATATGTTCAAGACTATTATGAAAGTGAAGATGCAGACATCCCCTTTAATTAGATAATGTCAATAAAACATGATGCTACTAACTTGAAGTGCATATACAGTGGTCCCACGCTGTAGAAAGAAAGAGTTAGAAGAAACATTTGTTGGCTTGTGCGCACCACGGTGATGTGTTCAGAGGACTACCGCAGTCTTCCCCAAGCCCCTGAGCGTGATGACTTCTGTAACTGTATTTTGCAGTGTGCACGGCAACACTCAGACCGCCAAAGAGCAGTTTTACAAAACAATTTGCATAAAGAGTTTTTGATGAGGATGATGGTAACATGTCTCGCTGTTGTCTGCAGTGCTGTCCTACCTGGGGCCCTGCGCTGGCTGCAGGCTTTGGGACCGCTCTTGGCCGATAGCTGGATGCACATTTGCTTGTGTCCGTCCTTCCAGGACTTGATCTTACAGGCTTCGGAGCAAAAGAAAACAGCGTGACAGCGGCTGCAGCGGGTCAGCTTCACGAAGGCGGAGAGGCCACACGTCACACAGAACTGGAACAAAGGGCTCCTGGAAGAGAAAGTTTTACAAAGTCTCACGTACAGAGGATATCAAGACGCTGGATTTGAGATAAACTAACTTTAACTGTGTGCTTTAACTACAGTGTCAGCTTCAATTTCAGGTTTTCCACCCATGAAGTCCAAAGGGTTAGGGCTAGGGTCAAATTAACAAAAATGCATAACATTTTCTTATTACTTGGTTTATTAATCTGCTTAGTCAAGTACAGTCTTAATCTGGAGGCACTGACGGTGCATCCAAATGAAATGACCTTTGAAATGCAAGTTTGCCATGAAGGTAAGAGGTACTGACTATTAAGTGTTAAATCCACACTGTGTCATAATTACAGCTGCTCCATATGAAAAAACATGTTCACTAAAAACAACCATGTGACCTCCACCATGTTCTTAAAACTGTTTTCATAGGCTTAGATTTTAACTTCCTGAGGACTATCCGTGTCAATGCCCCATCTTGGAAAACAGTGGTGGATGAGGGACGAAAAGGATGAACCATGAAGGACCACAGTTATATAAAAGAACCACAGAGGACCACAGTTATATAAAAGAACCATGGAGGACCACAGTTATATAAAAGAACCATGGAGGACCACAGTTATATAAAAGAACCATGGAGGACCACAGTTATATAAAAGAACCATGAAGGACCACAGTTATATAAAAGAACCACAGAGGACCACAGTTATATAAAAGAACCATGGAGGACCACAGTTATATAAAAGAACCACAGAGGACCACAGTTATATAAAAGAACCACAGAGGACCACAGTTATCAATCAATCAATCAACGTTTATTTGTAGAGCGCCTTTCCTACACAAGGCAACGCAAAGCGCTTCACATCCCCTATCACATCATGCATAAATCAAACACATTAAGAGCACAAGATATATTAAAAACATTAAAAATAAAATCACAAAAATTAAAAACCTTTAAACATTAAAATCACAGATGGGACTAAAATCATAAATAGTCACAGTGCATTAAAAAGATTAAAGATAAAAACAAAGATGAAAAGATAAAATCATTCAGTTGTATATGCGCAGCTAAACAGAATTGTTTTGAGCCTAGATTTAAAAGATGCCAGAGTAGACGCCTGTCTCACATTCTCAGGAAGACGGTTCCAGACTCTAGCCGCATGAATCTGAAATGCAGTTTGCCCATGTCTAGTACCGACTCTGGGCACTAACAGGAGTCCAGTCCCTGTGCTCCTCAGAGTCCGGGTCGGTTCTGAAGTCAATAATTCCCTTTGACTGACGTATCCAAAATCGATGCAAGAGCGAGACAAGAGATCTACACGTTTAACATCTGCATTTAATTATCTTTACAATCAGATACAGAATGTTCAACAAAAGTGCTCCTATTCTAGGCCTGCTCTTCCCCTGTCCGTGCCCTGTCCTGTCTGACCTCAAAAAAAACACACAGGGGCTCATGAGGGAGACTTCCGATGACGTCATCCTTATGCGTCCAAGGGGTGGAGTTTCCGGATGTGCTGACGTCCCCTATCCACTGGGAGGCGTCAGAATGCAATTGGTGAATCTCCCAGTCTGCCTCAAGATTCAGGTTCTGAACTCTTGTCCTCGTCAAAATGTTTATTATTTAAAGTTAATAATTCGCCCTGTTTAAACAGCATTTTATCTTTATGACTCATGTCTGATTATCCTGTGTCCTTGGGGTTTTTCCTGAGTGCACGGAGGTCTTTCTGGCTATGATGTTCAAATGGTCAAATATTAAAATATACAACAGTTCCCCTCTGTTGACCTATATTAAACCAATTTAGGTCACAATCTTTCAATATTCCTTCTGGGTGCCGAGACTGGGGAGCTCGTCCATCATCGCCTTGGTTCTTGGTTCTGGCTCGTTATCTGTGAAGAATTAATACAAAAAGAATACACACACAACAACATTCGAAACATTCCTTCACAAAACTCTTCGATGACCACTGCTGTCATTCTGATTCTTCTTCAACCTCGTCTGTAATGTATGCACTAAAACTATTCACTATAGTTTAAACTATTCTAATCTATTTACCAATATGTTTGCATCTTTGCTTTTATTGAGCCATATTCTTAAACATATGTTTTTATCTAATAAATCTATCTATACTGTGGTTTGCTTTCATTATCAGTGGCTTTGGGCCATTTTGTGGGGCTTTGCTCATTTTTCCAAACACATTTTGTTGAACCAGGAAGTGCTGTCACTTCCTTCTCTCAGACCGTTTGGGATAAATGTACATCGTTAATCAAATTGGTATTATCCGTACAGGAGCTAATCTATTTTAGCAGGTTTTTGGGGTCAGTTACTCTACCATGGTATTCGATTTTCTAATCCATATTGACAAGTCGACAGCTCTTAAAATTCTAAAAAAATACCTAAATATCTACTTTTGTGCTATACCCAAATACATTAAAATGCTTTTAAATGTTTTTGAATCTCTGTTGTTTCTAATCTATCTCATTAACTTTTGGCATTGTTAACATTCACCTATGTTTGAAACAAGCGAATTTGACAGTATCTAATAAACCTGTGCATAAACTGTAATGAACTTTATCTACCTTTGAAGTACTTTTGGACATAATATGAAGGAAATGGTCCTTTTACCGTTTGATATTAGCCTTGGCTAAAAATAATCTCTATTTTTGAAAGCATCTATCTATTTTACACTCTATTGTGACTCCAAATCTTGGTTGTAGTTTGAGCCAAAGCATATTCCCAATTTTTGAGTTCTGATTGTAACAATTGCATTGGCAATAGACGATTTTTCATTGGCTGGTTCTTGTTCTGCAAATCACTATTCTATGTATTGTATTTCAGACAATTCCAAAAACAACACAGTCGTTCTCCAATATTAAAAACATGAATCTATTCAATTTGCCTAAAAGGGAGCGGGAGGAAGAGAACTATTTTAAAACCGTTCTCTACGATTATATGGCTATGAAATTAATTATTTAATAAACAAAAGCACATTCATGGCTTCTGTCCGCTGCTTATAACTGTTTAAAGAGTTGTCCCAAACTTAATATGTGTAAATACATCAGCTGTTTGTAATAAACAATAACATTTAACCTGTTCTCCAATGGAGCAGCTCAGAGGCTGCATCAAGAGCAATGTTATATTTGAGCTATTTTTAGATTTAAAATTGTGTTAAAGCCTGTCGTTCTATGTCTGCATTTTAATACTACTCTCTATAAACACATCTGCACCAGTTCCTACAGATGTGGAAAACAGAAACATCTAAAATCTGACTCCATTTGATTCCTTTTTACTTTAGTTATTAGAACAATTTGACCTTATTGATACTTATTTCCACAATAGAACTATTTTGATTATTCACTAGTCTAACTATTATTACTATTGTTTATTCTGACACCTCTTCCTAGCGACCTTTCAACCTATAGCTCCTCGAATCCAATGACATTATAGCTCCAGACTATTTCATTCTATTCTATTATTGTATGATCTATTATCTTAAAGAGTAGATCTGTTTGATGTTATAAGCGCTATTATTTCTCCTTTTAAATTTGCACAACACTAAATTTAGAATGACCCCCTATGGGACAAATATAGAATTTTATTTCATTTTGGCAACTCCGAAAATTACTTAATAATTTTCCCATTTTGCTTTTTTAGGCTGCCCTTTCTATTATTTATTTGTTCTTGTAAATATATTTTTTACACTTCTTTCTAATGATTTAGAAGGTTAAGGACCATGACCACCTATGACAATACAATACTCCCCTCTGTTGGTCGTGGTCCAAAGTATAAAACATGCATCTGTATGTGTGTGTAGATTACTGTTCCAATCCTGTTGCTCCTCCCGGATCGTCCTCAATTCATATTGTGGGCTTTGGTGCCAAAGTAGAGGCTCATTTCCTTATGATCCATACTACTGTGTTATCCCTGAAGCAGGTGCAGTTTATCTTTCATCTGAAAAACAAACATTAGAACACAAGAAACGCCCACTTTCCTCTCTTCGCATGGTGCGGCCTGTCAATCAATCCAATTGGGCAAAACATAACTGCATTGACAGACGGTGTGTGACATCAGGGCAGAGGCTGTAGCCAAATACAGACTTAACAATATGTATGTTTCTAATTTTATACTCCCCTAAATGTGAATTACAAACCAAAGTTGTCCTCCGCCCAATGACCGCTCACTGCGGTTGGACCGAATCCCTGTCCGGACAAACAGCAGAGGGAGGGGCTCCCAGTACCTTCAGCAAGGTATTCATCTCAGAGTACTTTCTCAGAGTACTTTTCTCAGAGTACTCATCCCAGAGTACTCTCACTTTTACACCTGTTCAATAAAGCTTGTCATCTTTGAATCTCTAGTACTTACACCGTATGCTGTTGACAAAAAATAATTATTCCATGATCACATTAAAACCTTACAGAAAACTTTTGTTATTCCATTCTCCGTTCAGCACTCCTCGTTCACTCCACAACACACTCACAACACACTCACAACACCCCACGTTAGTATTGGTCCAGTTTGTTAAGGTCAACGTAGTGTATTGGACATGACGCACAAACATATAACACACACAAACATATAACATACACAAACATATAACATACACAAACATATAACATACACAAACATATAACATACACAAGAGGCCTGTAATTTTAACTTTGTTATATTTTTCCATGTCCAATTACAATTGTCTCATGAGCTATTTTATAGTTGCAACTTTCAGAGCCTGCAGAACATGCAAAGCTTTGAGAGATTTTTCCTAAAAGGATCCATTTCAAACTTTAGTGTTTAAACCACGTGGTCTTTACTCGGGCTTGTCACAAACTGTGTCCCCTATATTTTTAATGAGCTCTTGTTACTTAAAAAAAAACTCATGCACGTGCAATAAATGTTTTTCCCTTTTTTTTTTTTTAAAGCCAGTTCGGATTCCTTAAAAATGTAAATTAGTTTCAAACTTTAATACTTCACCTTTGTTTCACGTTCATGTGGAGAAAAGACCATTGTTTTATGTGTGTGTACTTGCACCAATCATGTCTCAGATAAACGGCCAACAGTTATCAAAGACATAATTGTCCTAATTGTTTCTAATTTAGCTATTTGGAAGAGAAACATGTCATAAAAGATTTCAAAAAATGTCCCTACATCCGTGTTTTCAACCAATGAACAGTGTTGCGTCTGTGTTATCAGAAATGATCCAATATCACCTTTAGCCAAAATTCAGAAATGCTTTAAATCCTTTTTCAAACTTTAATTGTCTGAACAAACCATTTAGTACTAAATGCAACGTCCATTAAAAGGTGCAGTTCTCTTCCTAGCACCAGTTTCAACTGTGCATGTGACTATTTTTAAATAATTAACGAGCCACGGTTCAGAGGTTGAAAACACTGCTTTAAATATCCGTATTACCAAGATCATGCAGTTAAAATCAATAATTCTAAACTTCTCCGCGTCTATAACTTTAAATAATACTAGTTTCAATAATAGAGCTCCTCTACTTTAAATATACTGCTGTTCTAATCTCCTTGTGTCTCATGCTAAAGCAAGAGTCTAATTAATTTTAACGATTGTCCTGTATTCTTTTCATGCAGCTAAATGTGGTGTTATGAACGAATGACCTAAATGTGTAAATATGACTTAATATGTCTCTGTGCGTTTGTTGTCTGTCTGTATATTTACCTTCTGTGTGTCTCATTTAGGCCAGCCACGTCTCAAATGTCCGTTAATGTCTTTCTTTTACTCATGGCGTCTTTCAATGTCTTTTGTCTCATAGTGTCCAATGTCTTTGTCTCCATGTCTTTTTCCTTCTTCTTTAAACAATCACTTTCTTTCTTCTTCCGATAACTCTTTCTCACAATGTCTTTCTTCTTCTTTCAACAATCACTTTCTTTCTTCTTCCGATAACTTTTCCTCATAATGTCTTTCTTCTTCTTTCATATCTGACGCACCCAAATGTGTCGTGTCCTTCTTCTTCTTGTTTGGTTTTCCGGCGGTTGGCGGCCTATTCTTCGCATTACCGCCACCTTCTGTTTCGTGGATGGGACAACACTCAGTTTGTGAACAAGTCTGCGGTCTTTTCTTTGCCTCCTCACAGGCAGGAGAAGTCTTCTTCGAGAGTTCCTGTTAGCTGCTGCAGCCGATGCTGCCCCCTGCGACCCGCAGGGAGAGGGGGAGACGCTGATGATGATGATGATGCTCGGTTGTGGTTTGTGGCAGGGACGATTTTTGGCCAAATGAAACAGACAGAAGTTTTCTCGGAAAAAACAGACAAACAAGAAACACAAACAAGTGTGTTAATTACCATACCAAACCAATGATTAATTACAATTCAAAATAAACCTAATGAAATAATTACTATTAACATTTTAAACATTAAATTCTGAAAACCAAATCTGCATTCAACTACTATCCTAAGCCCTATTTTTCCAAAAGTATAATGCTCTCTAAGATCATTCTAACTTTTATATCACCAAAATGTAGGGAAAAAAAACTTGTCTAGACGCCTTGGAGATAAAAAATAAAATAATGCCTCTTTATAATCTAACTCAAAGTTCTGTGATCCTATGACTCCATGTCAGTAACATTATCGTGTGTATAAATGTAATTTTCTACAAAAAATTCTTTCTTCACGAGAGAGAGAGAGAGAGAGAGAGATCAATCCCTTCTGTTCCACGAGGATGGGCTCACAGATACTTTAACAAGCAGTTTTTGTGACGTGGATGGAAAGAGCTGCTGATGATGCGAACTCCAAGAGGAGATTTGGGGCTTTTTCCTTTCAACTGTTTTCTCAATACTATCATTGCGTGGCTGTGGTTCTTCTGCAAAAAAACAAGAAATCCATGAATACAGGTGAATGCTGAAACATTTGAAAATCATGAAAAATGTAATTATGTTGGGAAACTATTACATAAAAAGAAGGCCCAATACATTTTTTCTTCTTTTTTTAAAGTCAGATGGAGGAGAATCGACAATGGAAAAAATGGACAAGGAGATCTGAAAAAGGAATTTACCTTTGCAACTATATTACAGAAAGATTCAGGACCAAGACCAGAGTCAGGACAAAGACTGATTTGTGGTTTTTACAAGCAAAATTACTGCAAGTTAGAATTAAAGGCATAAATAATTGGCACTAGTCTCTTTTACCATAAGTCCATAATGTATATTCACTTCACATTTTAAGTTGTTAACAGGATTGTACTTTGACAACACTATTAAAATTACTTCAGGTTTCATGCATTCACTACAATATAATGTATCACATGTAAACAAAGACATACTTGACAGTCCAACTGAGATGAAGCAATGGCTCCAATTGAAGTTGACCCCGAAGGGCTGGTTCTTAGGAAGGAAAAACAGTAAAACAGATTAAAAAGTTGTGCGTTTTACAATAAGAAATAAAAAATATTACCCAATAGTGTGAACATTACAAACCTGATATCCGAAGTGTTATGATTTAAATGAATTCTGTATTTGTCAAGGTTTGGACAAGTACATTTGACATCCGCATCAGTAAATCCTTAAAATCTTCACTGTTATTTGAAGCAGAATGAAGTCGGCTTTGTCTTGTTTAAAAAAGCTTGTGTTTTTATCAATCAGTTCTTTAATTGTTTGATGATTGGTAAACACTCTTTTGGCAATCTCTTTGTCATCCAGCACAATAGTCAAAGAGTATCGGGGGATTCTTCCTCCATCTGACAGGGAAAAAAAGAACAAAATAAAAAATATATGTATTTATTCTTACCTGTCAAACTGCACACACCCGCCTAAATTAAGCAATCTTTTAATCAAATGCTAAATTATCATGTATGTAGTATAGCTATTTAAGATTACAGATCATGAAATTCATAAACACGGGTTATCTAAAATATTGAGTTTTTAAAAAGGCTCGTTAAAATTACTAGACTTGTGGAAAATTGTAAGCATAATCAAACATACTGCGAGCAAGAATTAATTACCATCCGTAGTTCTTGTATGCAATAAAACCGGCTCTCAGTTTACTCGTGCTTCCGCATCAGCCTTCAAAACTCAAACGCTAGCCTCCTGCTTCCATGACAGGGGTGAACACCGCACTCACCTCAAATATCACATATAAAGCCAGCATTGGCCCCCATTTCACATTTACGGTCCTCTTTATGAGCATTTGCTAACTGTGTGCCCGCACAACTCAATGAATCTATTGGATGCTTTGGGTTAGCACTACCACATCCGAGTGGTCCTAACCTGGAAAAACAGAGCTTTACGAAGCTGGGGGTCAACTTCGCGCATTATTGATAAATGATCTGTCAGATCAGTTATTTATCCCACATATCTTGATCGATGACATCGTTTAAGTGTTTACCACAGCTACTCAACTTCGTCTGGTTAGGGTTAACTAACAACAAGCCACCAATTAATTATAAATGTAGTAACGTTACGTTTTGCACAGACCGTTAACAAGCGCGCTCCTTAGCACACAGAAAGCTACATAATAACCTTTTTTCCCCAGGCCCCCCCCTCCTATCCCCCCCCCTCTCCCCCTCACGAAAAGTGACTCCCACAAACCATCTTTTATCGTGTTAATACACCTGCACGGCTCATATAGCAAAGCAGACAACTCTGTAATGAGATTGAATACTTATTTATATTATAATGCTTACCTTATTTTGTTGACGGCGGCAGCCCGAGATTCATGGGGCCAGCCTCGCTCGGTCCCGGTTTTCAAAAGACAGATGAGGTAAATGGAGGCGGGACTTTGCCGCTGCTCTGAAACCTGATTGGCTGTCTAGGTCAACACAGGGATGTGTAAGCTCTTTTTGCGGTTATGATTCGCATTTTTTTACAACAATTTTCAAATATTTTAACCACAACAAGTGTTTTAAAAAGTAGTAACAATAACATGTGTTAATAATTAAACACATCTTTTCTTATGAGTGCAGCTGCTCCCGGGGCCAGGCAGAGGGAGGATGTATTGTAACGTATCTTACGGTCTGATCAAAACATATCACCAATATTTTTTCAGACATTAAAGACAAGGATGTTATATAATAATTGTTTAATGAAAAAAACCAGTTTTGCCACAAGCAACCAAAAAGATGGTGCACAAAATGGCTCAGACAAGAATCGAACATTTCACGATGCACGGCCCAGCTCGGCCAGGGATAGGCCCTGGGGTAGGCCTGGTGCCTACCAGTTTTTTTCTTGGCCTTCCCAATTTTGTTCTCGCTCTCAAAGGCATTAGACTTTTTTTTGTTTAATGTCATAATGTCAATATTTTTTATTTGTATACAACACTATTAACTAAATGTTGCGTTCTAATCTTTTTTAGAAATATAACCCCTGAGCGTCATCCACGTTCTCTACGTGGCTTCAATATAGTTCCGTTTATTTGGCCTGAATCAATTTTGTCCATAAGCTGGCATGATCATATCACACTGTCTAGCGAGCTCGTTTCCCCGAGAACAACAGCTATATCCTCTCGTAGGACTGACAATGCTCTCCAAAACATTCACAACAGAGTATCCTTTTTTCATTTTATTTTAAGAAAGTTCAGCGTGAGGTGGCCGTCGGTCAGAGGAGGAGAGCGCAGTCAGGCCAGGCTCGCCTCGCACATCTTAAAGCTGCTTTCTAATATCTTTTCATTGGGTTTCCTTTTCTCCATAGCATGTCTGTAACAAAAAGTTCTCATTAATCTGACAGTCAGCGTATTTAATGGTTTTATGAACAGAATTCTGAGAAAAAACAGTTTATAGCTTTCCTTGATCGACATTCAAACTACTCATCTCAGTCATATAAACATGTAAATTGGGAATTACTCTGTTATGGCCACACTTGTGTTATGGGGTTCACTATGTGGTAGAAGATTAAAAAGATTGTTACTTTGGCGACCCAATTAAACACACATCACTTCATGAATTGTCGAAAATCAAAGAAGTGTATTGATTCTTTCAATATGCAATGGATTGATATTTTGACCTCCTCTTCTTTTTCTTTTGTCTTTATTAATTTACTGAAAATCTGTATGTATTAGACATTGCGGTATTATTCTATCAAATCACGCAGTCTAAATATCCACAACACCAAGCATTTTAATGCAAGGAGAAACTTAGGTAACTTTAAACACAATAAAACATATATGGGACCTGTCCGACTCAGAGTGTCTATGCTGCGTGTGTCTCTGGTTCTGTCCAAGTTGTCTATGATCCGCGTGCTCGCGTGTCTCCGCCCTGTCTGGGTTTCTGTCTGCGTATATGTAAATGTAAATGTACATGTCTGTCTGTGCGTTCTTTTGTGGTGTCTATGGTCCTGTCTGTTGTTCTGTTCGCGTGGTCTATGGTCCCTCGCTCGGGAGCCTTACATTATCTGTGGTCATCTATACGCAGTAAGACGGGGGTATCCAGAAAAGTGAAATGTCTTCATCTTATCAGAAAACATCTTTTGCACACTGAAAAATATCCCTTTGAAAGCTCAGACATGTGAAATCTAGTGTTGGAACGTGTTATCTGTGGTTCCAAAGTTAAATATCCCGACTTCAAACTAATTTAAAAATATAAACAGCAGTGTTTACAGCATGGACAGTGGTTTACAGAAAGTCTCCGCGTCTTACCACGCATGCGCTTAAATTCCACCTGAAGAAGACGTCCCCGTAGTCATGACAACCACCAACGCCGTACGTTGTTACGTTGAGAGTAACAAACACAACCAAAGAGAGTATGGAAGTACTTAGAAAGTAAGTTATCTATACTCTTTGGTACAACTACGGCTGCGGAGATGCTCCCTGCACCCGGAGCACCCGGAGCTCCTGGGGCCCTGGTGTCTGTGAGGCCGGGGCTGGGGGGGCACACGGGGGAGTGTGAAGGACGCGAAGAGCAGGTCCAGGCCGGGGTCCAACACTTCTCTGACGGCTCTTCTTACGAGGGAAAGACCGTGAACGGCCTGAAACACGGGGAAGGAGTTTACACGTGGAACACCGGAGAGGTAAGAAGACAACCGGTGTTTTTGAAACCTTTGAAACCGCGGTAAAGTGGCCCCTGCAGCGGTAAAGTGGCCCTGCAGCGGTAAAGTGGCCCCCGCAGCGGTAAAGTGGCCCTGCAGCGGTAAAGTGGCCCCTGCAGCGGTAAAGTGGCCCCTGCAGCGGTAAAGTGGCCCTGCAGCGGTAAAGTGGCCCCCGCAGCGGTAAAGTGGCCCTGCAGCGGTAAAGTGGCCCTGTATTTCGTCGGCAGCGGTAAAGAGGTCCGCACTTTGAAAGCGGTTGGCTCCTTTATGCTGTTACTTACGGTAAACGTGGAAAGGGAAGCCGCGACGAGAAGCAAGCAAGATGCAATTTTTATTAATAAAATCATTAAAAAAAGAATAAAAATAGTTTTGCGACTACTTTCACTGCACACTTGTTCACTAAGATGCCCTCTACCACTGTGTAAAATATCATTCACTTTTACTGTAGAAATTCTGTGTTAGTACTTTTGAGAACATTTCCGTGTCTTTTACTGAATTCTTTTTTATCGTCATAAATTGATGCACTGTATTTTTGGGTTTTCATTATTCACAACATTATCATTTCTTCAGCATTTAATTGTGATAGAAATGTGTTTTTTCTAGACTTATGAGGGTGACTTCTACAAAGACTTCCGACATGGAGAAGGAGTTTACAGCTGGCCATCTGGACACAAGTTCATCGGAAAATTCTACCTGAACAGAAGCGAGGGCTATGGCCAGTATCTTGTTCCCCAATGGAATGCACTTTCAAGTAAACCGCGTTTTTTAATCAATTCGATTAAAACAATTGAGCCCCATCTGTGGAGGTGGGAGTAAGAATTTAGAAGACCTGAGAAATGTAATTTGTACTATGGTGTGGTACGACCAGGCTAGATGGAAGTTTCACAAAAGAATATTTTGTCAGCCACCCATTGTGAAAGTCCTCCCACTTGATGCTTGTCATTTTCTTCATACATAAACAAAATGAGAAAACATTAGCAACTTGTGGTGGAAATTAAGTATTTAGTGACAAACAAAAGACCATCTCAATCCTTTGTACCCTTTGTTGGCGCTGGCTTGTTTGTTTGTAGGTGATTACACCTTATTGTTGATGTGTACCTATGATGAAAACTGCAAATCTTTTTAACTGTAGATGGATTTTATTACATAGTTGTATGATTTTTTTAGTTTGAAAGTTAGGCACCTAAATTATGCCATAGTAAATATTCTTAAAATGAACACAAATAATGTAAAATATTTGTCCTTTAGGCACTAGATGATGCCTGAATGTGGCTCTGTGTGCTCAGGGCTTGTACCATATGGGCCAAAGGCTTGGGCCTGGAGTCCTGACTTATCCTGACGGCCGGCAAGATGTGGGTCTGTGGCACAACCAGCGTCTGTTCCAACTCTGTACCACTGTAGAGGAGGGCTTTACACTTCGGGACTTCCCTCAGTATGCTGCCTATGGAAACTCTGCTGCTGCTGCTGCTGCTGCTGCTGCTGCTGCTGCTGCTGCTGGAGAGAGGGTCATATGGCCTGACTCCAAGGTAAAACAAAACATACAGCTAAGGCAGATGTTCTCAAACTGGTCTCAAAGTCCCTGGAGATTAGAGAGTCTGTACTTCAACATGGGCAGGGGCAGGGTATACTCTGGACATTTGTTTTGTCGTGCCCATGTCTGCATGTAAAAGCCTGATCCCGTTCAGTGGAAGCGATGGGCTGGTCAAGTATGAAATATGGATATAATCCCTTTAGTACTTCTGCGTAAACGGAATTACACTGTGGAACCCTAGACTTTCCATGAGTCAAAACACGGCTTTAGAGCTCAGTTCAAAACATGGCACTTGGTCCAAAGCTAAGTTCCACAAGTCAATGCTGTGTTTTTTTTTAACCAGGTCCGTTTGAAAAAAAAATGCCACGAGCTGCCCCTCCCCAGGAAAAAAGTGAAGAAACACTTTCATAGAGGAGGCTGATTCATTTGCGCACGCGTTAGGCGTATCCTAGCAAAAAGTATCTGCCGCACATCCGCCACCCACGGCCCTTTTCACCGTGGATCTGCGGACCTCACGGATCTGCTCAGGACCCGCTACTGATCCTATTGAGAATGAGGAGTCACGTGATAATTTGGGCGGGGTCTAATCCGGTCGGCCATGTTGATAGGATCCTCTATCGGTTGCCAGGGGCAACGCCACTAACGCTCAGTATATAGCTACAGTCTATGCTAAACGCTCCAGAGGTCTTTAACTTGAGCGGCCGTTTATTATTTCGGCAGTAGATAAATCTACGATTACAACACTAGCAAGACAGTTAATGGAGAAAGTGAAGGCGAAAGGAAATGGACCGTACAGGGAAAAGCAAAACAACGTTATTTGGAGAAGCTCTCAGACATACAACAGGTAGACCCATACGAGCTTCCTGCAGCGGAGTGGCAAAAATACCTTGACTTTTTGCCTCCGTGCACGTACATGGATATAGTGAATTACCTTGTTTTCGGTGTTAGTTATTATACAATGCAGGAGTTTAGAAGTCACAAGTCACTGGAGAGTTACGAGGCTTTCTGCTGTGGTTGGGTGCAGGACTTGGCCATCTACAGCCTCCAGGCGGTGAAAACACTGTTGTACTTGCACTAACAGCAGTGTTACTATTTTATTATTATGTTGTCCGTCTTTTCATGCTGAAATATTTATACGTTGACTGCACACGTTCTTTTGCACTGTTAACTTTTCCAAGAGATTACACCCCCCCCTCCAAAAAAGTTAATTTCTCAATAAATATTGCTTTGCCACATGAAGTTGTTTCAAACATTTATTTTCAAAGAAATTAAAAAGGCAAGGCAAGTTTATTTGTACAGCACAATTCATATTACAAAACAATTCAAAGTACTTTAAATAAAAAATTAAGAAGCATTACAGCTGGGTGCAGAAGAAGCATTCAAAAGTAACAGAATAAAAAGCATGATTTAAAATTAAAAACAAAAATTCATAAGAAAAAGATAACAGATAAGTAATTCCAGCTTAAAAGAAGCCGTGCAGATTTATACATTAGAATAAAACATATTGAAAAGCAGCTGAGAACAGGTGGGTCTTTAACCTGGATGTAAACAAACTGAGTGTTTCAGCTGATCTGAGGCTTTCTGGGAGTTTGTTCCAGACATGTGGAGCATAGAAGCTGAATGCAGCTTCTCCGTGTCTGGTTCTGACTCTGGACTCGGATCCAGATGACATGAGGGGTTCTGGTTGGTTCATAAGTTATGAACAAGGCACTCAAACAACACTTTTGCACATGTTCGTTAAGGCACAGCAAACAGTGACACCAATCACCCTCTCAACGTGAATTCTGAGATGGAAGGTCTAATCTGAGGCGCATTACAGTCAATAGGACAAGCTGGAAGGGTGAGAGCTTCCTCATCCTTCCTTGAGGCAGCTGCTGGGCTGGCGATGGGGGCTGCTGGGCTTGGGCTGGCGATGGAGGCTGCTGGGCTTGGGCTGGCGATGGAGGCTGCTGGGCTTGGGCTGGCGATGGAGGCTGCTGGGCTTGGGCTGGCGATGGAGGCTGCTGGGCTTGGGCCGGCGATGGAGGCTGCTGGGCTTGGGCCGGCGATGGAGGCTGCTGGGCTTGGGCTGGCGATGGAGGCTGCTGGGCTTGGGCTGGCGATGGAGGCTGCTGGGCTTGGGCCGGCGATGGAGGCTGCTGGGCTGGCGATGGAGGCTGCTGGGCTTGGGCTGGTGATGGAGGCTGCTGGGCTTGGGCTGGCGATGGAGGCTGCTGGGCTTGGGCTGGCGATGGAGGCTGCTGGGCTTGGGCTGGCGATGGAGGCTGCTGGGCTTGGGCTGGCGATGGAGGCTGCTGGGCTTGGGCTGGGTCCTGCGCTTTACTTGCCGCTGATATTGCGCTCCATCTGTTTCTTTAACATTATTGTGGCCTAACCGCAAGGATGGTGTCCAGTCAGGGTGATTCTCCAACATCTCATATGATGGTTTACCTAGAACAGAATAATCTATGTAGTCAATGCTTTAAACTGGCAACAAGGTAGCATAATGTCATGAACAGAATCTCAACTATTTTTAGCAATCTCATATAATGGTTTACTTACATCAGATTAATAAGATTATTAAACAATCTGGAATCTAAAGAAATATTAAACAAGAAGGTAACGCTATTCATGGTTTCATAAAAGGGCTCAGGGGGTAGTGGCAACACAAGACAAAAAAAAAGTTTGGGCACCAATGGTTTAGAGAACATAAGAGACAGAGACAAACGCACTTTGAGTGCCCATATTCCACCAACAAGGTAGGATAATGAGCAGAAACTTAAATATTCTTAGTTAGCATTAATGGTTGGCCATTAAGCATTTTCATAGAGGCAACAGTTTGTTAGATAGTTAGCTAGGCAGCTAACTTAAGATGCACTTCAGTGTTTGCAACATTAACAGCTAGGTAACCTACACTTCTTAACTAAAAACAACATAAAGACATTTTAGGACGTACCCGAGTGAAAATGCAGAGAACACACTCTCATCGACTGGGGGGTGAGATCGAAAGTAAGGTCCTTTCTTCTTATTGCAGCCAACCAAGCCATCGGGCGTCTCTTCGTCAGGTCAGACACTTGCGCTCCCTGATGTTGTATCCATTTTGGTAGCCTAAACAATTGTAAACCGTTGTTCCTACGTTTTCCTTTCTTATTGTGTGAGGTACTGGAGCAGTTTTTAACACAGCAATGAGCTCCAGGCATGGTAAAACAGAAATAGCGACGACCTCCTTTGCTACCGAGTTAACTACAACAAGTGTTTGCCGCTGGGATCCTACCAACATGGCGGAGACGGGGAGGGGCTCTGTGCTATGACGACAACTCCTCACTCTCAATTAGAGCCTTGTTCCCTCCCGCGGATCTGATAATGATTTATCTGTTGAATTATGCTGCATGTCATATGGATATACTAACTGCTAACATGTATGTTTTGTATAGCAGTCTGGCTTATTGTATAGTAATTAGAAAGCATAGGATCAAATCACTGATTTTTAAAAAAACATTGTAACTACACAAAAAAAACAATACATTACACCTTTTACATGAAGTCAAATATTATTTAATGATAATTACAATCAGTAAGGGATACTTTTATTGCATAGTTCCTTTCATACATTCTAAACCATATGTAAGTACATAAATAAAGTATTATCATCTATAATGCAATCTATATCCTCATGATGCAAACCAGACATTTTATTGTATTTTTCACACATAGCCATCTTTATAAGAATATAATCCAAGAGTTTCTGTCAGATCCAAAAGCAGCTATACCTGTAACAACATGGCCCTAAATATATATATATACACAAATCATTCATTAACGACAAAACAAGGAATAAAAGCAGGATTTCTATCTTTGTGAAAAAGGTGTTGGTTATAGATTTGTTGTTGACAAAACTCTTGTCTATTCAGCTGTTATGGTCCCAGCTGGATTCGTCTGCATATCTGGCAACCTGAGGCAGGGAGAGTGGGAGAGGCTGCAGTACCACTTTTTGGCCGGATTCTTACATACTGCTCCTTTAAGGGACAAAATAAGCAACAAGTATTTGTTCCTTAAAAAGTCACTCTAAATAATATTGATTGAGTCCTACATTTGGACTCAAATCCCAGTAGGGGTAAAGCGCTTGACACACAGAGTACAGAACCTTTGGAGCCCCCTGTACAAAACCCAGAGAAAGCAAATATTACACACTTTACAAAGTCAGAGGCCAATGGCCTGTTTAAGGTCCTTAGCAATCTTATGAAACAAGTCCTTGTTCCATTTATTACCCCCCATCTTGTCTTTGGACTTTCAGAAACGGTTTCCAGATGACCTTTACATCCTGCCCCCGAGGATTGAGATGTTTTCTACTAATGCAGACCACCTGCCTCTGCCTCCCAATCGCAGTAGAGAGCTGGACCAACAGTTTTATGGGGATGAGTGGGAGGCTGATGAGAGCCCACACTGGGGCTATCAGAGGGACCCACTGTCCTATCTGCCCCTGGAGGCCCGCATGCTGGCCAATATACAGCAGCACAGGTGACACACTTCTGTTTAGACAAGAGTCACTGCATCATTTTGGTCCATGAGGCTCAGAAGTTAGAAAGTCTGTAAAAGCAGACAGTACAGTAGAAATGATGGAGGTTAGTTGTTGCAATAGTTCCTGCTACAAAAAAACACAGAGAGCTATTGGTCCAAAAGGGGCAGATGACCAAATGTTGATGAAGTCCTTAAATGTCGTTGAATGTTGAGTGTCCTGGATCATAACCACTGTCTTTGGACCCTCCTGCAAAGAGAAAAGTGAGAAACCTCGCCGTTCCCAAAATCCCATGGATGAACGTGCTGTAGATCCAGGACTCAAGCTGTAGAATAAGGACAGAGGCAGCTCCCTGGTGGGGAAGGGGTGCAACCCACAAGTCCAGGCTGGTAGGAAGAGAGTCTGCAGGTGCCGATGGAGGAGGCTGGGTTCAGGGGTCAATCATCACACCTTGAAACAGACAATGTAACAGGAAGTGAATAGCAATGAACAGACTACAGCTGAAGTTATAATGACAGCAGATAAAGTTGGAAGAGGAAAGGATAGTGCACAAGTTACCATACTTCGCACCATATACAGCTTGACTGACAGTCTGTGTAATACGTTCATGTTGCCTTCATCTTTCAGTATAACTTGCATTTATATTGTATAGTGAGAGCATGTTGTGTCCTAGGCGGCAGGAGCGGAGGCTGAGCTGGGATGTAGGGGCCGTCTTGTGTCTTGAGCGCAGAGGCTTTGGTCCTAAGGGTCCTCTGGAGGTCAACTCAGAGCGGCTAATCGGCCTGGCCTCAGCAGAGGAGTGGAGGGCTGTGGCGGAGCTGGGGCGCTCTGGTCTAATTCACCCTGACGTGGCAGATGCACAAGGACACACGGCCCTCATGGCTGCCACGGTAATACGTCTAATCCTTTTACTAACATACAGTATTTCATCTTTTCAATTCTCCAAATCAAGAGGAGCCAGTTGAGGTTGTTCAGGCATCTGTTTGGGATACCTCCTGGACACTTCACTGGGGAGGTGTTCTGGGCATGCCCAACCAGGAGGAAACCTGAGGAAGACTCGAGATACGTTGGAGGGACTGTCTCTTTGCTGAGCTGGGAACGCCTCAAGATTCCCCTGGAGCAGTGGATGAGCAGGAGGAAGTGTGTGTGGATAGGGGAAGTCTGGGTGCTTCTGCTCCGACTGCTGTCCACCTGACTCTGCAACAGATAAAGCAGTAGAAAATGACGGATAGACAAGAAAAAAGCTGGATTGATGCATACATAATAGTTTCCTTTACGACCATTAAATGCTCTTGTTGCCTAAGTCTACAGCCATAGAACTACGAGGATCATGGCAGATGAAGGCCAATGAAAACCTGAATACAAAAACAATGTTCCATACAGGTGGATAATTAGAACATTGTTCAGAAGTCCATTTACTTCTATAATTCAACATAAAATGTGAAACTAATATATAAATGACAAATTATTTGCAAAGCAAGATATATATTATATCTAGGGCTGTCAAAATTATCGTTAATGCGCGGTAAAAAAAAAAATTCATTAATTGCGTTAAAAAAAATAACGGGTAGATGCATGTATGGACCCGCCCATAACACTGAGAATGCACGGACACACGCGTGTGTGAGATGGCAACAGAGCAGCTTGGCCTTCTGGGAATTCAAGTTTTAAAAAAAACGGCCGTGTGACCGTGAGGCTGTTGTTTGCTGTATGTACTGAACGAGAGTCCACATCCTCCTGCAGCGTTCTGACCCGGGGCAGCTGCGGCTGCTCTGGACAGTGTTTGACAAAGACACGGCGAACGTAAGTAAGTAAGTAATGTTTATTTGTATAGCGCCTTTCACAGACCAGGGTCACAAAGCGCTTCACACATTAAAATACAAAATACACATACAAGTCAGATAAAACAAACACAGAAAACACAATTTACATTCACAGAGGCCTATGAACAATGGTGCGAGAAAGCCTGTCCAAACAAATGTGTCTTTAGTTGGGACTTAAAATCATCAACAGTCTCTACGATACGCAGAGACTGAGGAAGCTCATTCCAAAGGCGAGGAGCAACTGCCTGGAAGGATCTGTCTCCTCTGGTTTTGAAACGAGTCCGGGGGACCATCAACAGGTTCTGAGTGGAGGACCATCAACAGGTTCTGAGTGGAGGACCATCAACAGGTTCTGAGTGGAGGACCATCAACAGGTTCTGAGTGGAGGACCATCAACAGGTTCTGAGTGGAGGACCATCAACAGGTTCTGAGTAGAGGACCTCAGACTCCTGTTGGAGACATAAGGGTGGATCAGGCCCTGGATGTATTCAGGCGCCTGACCATGAAGGGCCCTAAAAGTCAACACCAGAATTTTAAAATGTATTCTGTGTGAGACAGGGAGCCAGTGTAAGGCCTTCAAGACAGGGGTAATGTGGGTGCTCTCCTGTGGGTGCTCTCTCCTGTGGGTGCTCTCTCCTGTGGGTGCTCTCCTGTGGGTGCTCTCCTGTGGGTGCTCTCCTGTGGGTGCTCTCCTGTGGTAGCTCTCCTGTGGTAGCTCTCCTGTGGGTGCGGGTCAAAAGCCTTGCAGCAGAATTTTGGACGACCTGTAAACGAGCCAGGTCTTTTTTACTAAGACATGTAAGCAGGCTGTTACAGTAGTCCAATCGCGAGGAAACAAAAGCGTGGACAATCATCTCCAGCTCCGGACCCGAGACCATATGTCTGAGCTTAGAGATGTTGCGCAAGTGGAAATTGCAGTTTCGGGTCAGCTGTTTGGTGTGTCGTTCTAGGGACATCCCTCCATCAAAAGTGACTCCCAGGTTCCTCACACTCTTTTTTACTGAGCTACTTAGGTCACCAAGGTGCTGAGCAATAACAGAAACAATACTGTCCGGGGCTAACACTAAGGTTTCTGTTTTACTGGAGTTCAGCTGGAGGCTATTTTCACTAAGCCATATCTTTATTTTGTCCAGACAGTTAGTGAGAGCAACCAGTCTCTGGGGCTCAGAGGGCTTAAAAGAGCAGTACAGCTGGAGATCGTCAGCATACAGGTGGTAGGAGACCTCACTGAACTGCTGGATCAGCCTAGCGGGAGCAGGTACAACATAAATAAAATAGGCCCAAGAACGGAGCCTTGGGGTACACCCCACTGTAGGTCTGCGGATTCAGACACCACATTGTTTGAGACACACAAAAGGTTCTACCTGTCAGGTATGATCTAAACCACTCTAACACAGAGCCTGACATGCCAACCACATCCCGGAGTCTAGAGACCAAGATACCATGGTCCACCGTGTCGAAGGCAGACGACAGGTCTAACAGGACCAGGACGGAACATTTACCGGAGTCAGCAGCCATCATGATGTCACTAGACACCTTCAGTAAAGCTGTTTCAGTGGAGTGGAACCTCCTGAAACCAGACTGAAAGGAGTCAAAAATATTATTAGCCTCCAAGAACGCTGATAATTGGTTGTAGGCCAGCTTCTCCAGGACTTTGGCCAAGAACGGGATCTTTGATATGGGCCTAAAGTTCTGAAGATCTGTAGGGTCCAGGCTGGGTTTCTTTAATTGGGGCTCCACAACAGCATGTTTAAGAGAGCACGGGAACACACCAGTTGAGAGCGACATGTTAAACATTTTAGTGATCGACGGACCGATAGACTCTAAAACATTAACAAACAGCCGAGCTGGGACAACATCCAGGCGACAACACAACACTTTCATACTGGTTATAGTGCATAAAATATCCTCTTTAGTGACTGACTCGAAGGACGACCAGCTCTGAAGAGGAGGGTCAACCTGAGCATGACTGAAGGAAGGAGAGGAAGGAAGATTGTCTTTGATCGCTCTAACCTTGTCAATAAAGAAACTCAGAAACTCTGTGCAACCTGCTCTGCACTGCGACAGCAGCAGCAGCAGGAGAGACAATAGAGTTTATGGTGTCAAAGAGCACCTTGGGGTTTCTCTTATTGGAGACAATCAACTGCTGAAAATATTTTGATGAACGGCGCTGCCGTAACATCACGCACACAGGACTATTCTCTGCTTGTTGTGTGTTTTTGTGTAACCTGTGCGTGGATTATGGAGCCTCAATCTCCTTTTGGTCTGAGTCTAAACAGAAAGACCGAATGTTAATAATGTTAATGCCATTTTATGGATTTATTATTTAAATAAACAAATACAGTACATATGTACACTATGTTGACATTTATCATTTCCATTCAAACAACCGTTTACAGAAAAATATGGCATCATCGAAATGTGATTAATTACGATTAATTCATTATTAAGCTGTAATTAACTTGATTAAAAAAATGCAATCGCTTGACAGCCCTAATTATATCATAAATTATAATTAGCTCACAGCTTGTAAAAACCCTCTCACCTGCACATGGACTATTCAAACCACTCCCCTCAGGCAGAAGGCCACGGTCCATCAGGACCAGGGCCATGAAAAAGGTTTCTTTCCCTCTGCAGTCAATCTCATAAACACATCATAACTCATCTAGACCCCTGCCCTTTACGACCGTCACTGTGACATTCTCATGACTGTACTGTTAAATGTCTGCGTGTACTTATGCCGCGTTCAGACCGTATCATGCTGCGGCGACTTTCAATGCAAACTCAATGGTGACGCGCGTTCCAGTGTGGAACTGCATGTGCGTCTCGGCACAAACGCATTACAAAAATGTTCCTTGTCAAAAACCAGCTCAAGCTGTTTTCAGTTCACTGTGATTGCAGTCAAATGACTTTCCCCAATTCTTCTTTCAGGTGAATTGCTGTAAAGATGTGATTGACATTCTGTTGGACATGGGAGCAGACATTGACAAGTTGAATGGGGAGAACATGTCGGCTCTGGCTGTCTGTCATGTCTTGTACTACCCTTACCTCTCTCTCCGTACGGCTGAGCTACAGGACATGTTTAACCAAGAAAGACAAGTAAGTCTTGTCACAACGATATAGCCGTGCAGTGAGTTGTGATCATCATTTATGTGATCATCTCCAAATATTAATATTAATATTCAAGAAAATCAAGAGAACCAGTCTGCACGAGCCAATGATGACAAAGGTCATGATGGACGTGTCCAAACTATTTTCCTCGGGGGGCCAAACTTACTATTCATAAGCAGGCCAAACTTTTTCACTTGTTCAAAAGTTAGTCAACTTCTTTTGGTCGGGCTTCACATTTTGTATAGTATTGTTTATACACTTGATTTAAATGTGTAAAGGAAAAGGCTCAGAGCATTGGTTTGTTAACACGCACAGCTGTACTGCAGAATCAGATGGTCAGGTCCCATGGGGTAATAAATAGTCTTGTGTTTTTTCAGCTTCTAAAGTCCACAGAGGAGTCCTCTTTAGCTGATGTGCAGGAAGATGTTGACAGGCGGAAGACCGCAGAAACGCTTCAGACACACAGCCACGTCTCCTCAGAAGGGTGAAACTCCTTATCCACACGCATATATCTATATATATATATGTATATATATGTATATATATATATATATATATATATATACAGATAACGTCTTCTAATTTGTCTTGTCTATTTTCTATAAAGATAGACGTTAGACTTTTTGTCACCCTAACCTGTAAAGTGGGGCATGCATCAGTAATCATGCAGCAGGAGTTGAAGCTTTAGAGACTGATTTTGCACAGATTTCCCATTCGTACAAGTCAAGCTCTGTTATATTACATGCAAGGCATTTGTAAACAGCAGTTTTCACAGATTTTAACTTTGGATAAGTCTGGACTTTAGACTTTTGAGTGTTGCCTCGCAACTTTGTTTACTTGTGGACAATTAGTTGGCGCAACTGAGTGGGAGAGGAAGAATGAAGGGAAGAATGCCATCTGGAGCTTGACTTTGGGGCCACAGCAACAGAGGAGAACCGGCGATTCCAGTTTATGACAAAGCAATGGGACCACTGTATGAAGGGATGAGGCCACACATTGATATCTGCAGATGAGCCAACGACTGAGATAGAGGTGTATGTCTGCGCGCTCAGGGGACAGGCTTGTGAGAAGCCGCTGTGTGAACATTATAAAACATTATTACACAGCTCCTCACAGCAGCAGGAGAACGCTCCATTTATTGAATGTAATTTCAAAATGTTCTACCGGTTATTTTTGATAACTGACCTGTCAAAACATGAATGACCGCTGCCCTTTGGCAACGCACTCTCTACTTGTAATTCATGTGTGTAGATTACTCCGAAAGTAGTCCGGCCACTTTGTCGCTACTTCTGTCTCTGTGAGAGAAGCTATCGGAGCTAGCCACGCTCAAATGACACGAATATCATTCAATAACACATTTAAATGTTCATCGGAGAATACATTATACAAATACATTCTTAACACACGTGCACAAAGGTTTTCAGAATTATCAGTTCACGTTTTCATGACAAAAATACTCTGTTTTAATGTGGTAAACCCGGAAGTCACCAATAACATGAAATAACATTTAAAGACACATTTGCAGAGGATTGAAATATGGATTTAGGTTGAGTTTATATATGAGTCACTCCCCGCTGATGTTCAGAATTCGTTTTCATGTAGAGTTCTAGTTTTGAAGTCGAAAAGAGAAAACCTTTGGCAACTATTTTATTTGCAGTCATTAAATAAACCTTTTGGCATTCCTAAAAGTGACTGAAGTTTATTTTGTGTGTTCTGTTGGTACAAAGCCGTATAATAAGCGGGCGTATGCAGACCCCGGGGTCCACTCCGCCCTGTCGGTACTTATTTTCCGATAATGACCTTCGTACTATACATTATCCCTTACTTAGCAAACCGATATTGTTAGTATAACATGACAGTTGCCTTTATTGTTTGTGCTGTGCGGATTAGTCTTGAGGATGTCTTCCTTCAGCCCTCAGTGCTGTGTTTACTGTCCTCTACAGCTGTGTTTTAGAGTCTATGCATGGCCTCAACTCAGCATTACTGTAAGTTTGAATACAAAATTAGCCTGGGACAAAATACCAAGATTTTAGTGGGTCCTGTGGAACTTGATACCTTTAGATGATGAATCAATAGTATGCACATATACTGTAGTTGATACTGAAAATCCCCTCATAGGGACATGCACATTCACAAAGTTCAAAAAGGTTTTCCCAACTCAGAAGTTCCAGTATCTGTTATGAGGGCTTATATTTCAATATTTTTGAATATAATTTGAATATTAAAAATATATAACTATGTTTGAACTAATAATTGACAGCCCTTAACAAAGATGTAATGGGCATTATATTTTGTATTAGATGATATGCTGGACGTTAGTTTTATTTAGATTTCGGGTCTTTTTCAGTGAAGTTGTGAAGGTACTCATTAACGGGGCTATTATCGTGAAGGTACTTATTTTCCGATAATGACCTGCGTCCTATACATCATCCAAACTTATTATACGGCTTTGTGGCAATTAAACACTCAAAATAAACTTCAGTCACTTTTAGGAATGCCGAAAAGGTTCATTTAATGACTGCAAATGAATTAATTAGTTCCCAAAGGTTTTGCCTCGCCGTGGCTAACTTCTTCCAAACTAGAACTCTCTGGAACTACATGAAAACTGAACTAAGAATTCTGAACATCAGCAGTGAGTGACCAAAACATAATCTCAGCCTAAATCCATAATCAGATTCTCTGAAAATGTTCCTAAAATGTTCATTTCATGTTAATGGTTACTTCCAGGTTTTCGCTTTTTGTCACATTAAAACAGTATTATTGTCATGAAAACGTTTAATAGAGGTTAGGACGTTTAATAGAGGTTAGAGGTTAGAAAAAATAGAGGTTTTCAGATTATTCTGAAAACCTCTGTGCATTGTTTGTTAAGAATTTATATTTATAATATATTCTCCAATGAACATTTAAATGTGTTGATTGATTATGATTGTTATTTGTGTTTTATTGAGCATGGCTAGCTCCGATAGCTTCTCTCGCAGAGACAGTAGTAGCGACAAAGCCTGCTGTGACAAACTGTCCAGGTTACTTACAGAGTAATTTTAGTATTATACACACCTGAAGTACAAGCACAGAGTGCGTTGCCAAAGGGCAGCGGTCATTATTGGTTTGAGAGTCCGTCAAGACACTGCTGCTGTGAGGAGCGTGTAATAAATTATTATCAATAATTTGAATATATTTGAATATTTGAATTAATAAACCAACAAACTTTGAATAGGATTTTTATGCAAAAGTCAGAGCCTTAGTCATTATTTAAAGCTCACCACAGGAGATAGTGACATGGACTTTCTAACACTTGAGCTGTAGTTACTGACCTTTGACCAGTCATCAGAAAACTGGTCAATTGGACGCGGGGGAATGAGAACCGAAGACTTTTGCAAGCCCCACTTAAAAAGCAAATAGCAAATTAGTGTATCGTGTTGTGTATCATTTCAACTTCACAGTTGTTTGTTACTTTCTTAAGTCTGAGTGAAACATTTATCTATGTGGTTGTTTAATATGATGACAATATCACACTGACTTTAACAGGTTGGTGCTGGCTCATATTCATAACAATCAAAGATAATCTCTAATTATTTATTTTTTTACTTACACTGCAGGAATTACTAATTACGCTGCAAATTTGACACAAGATTTGTCAATATTCAAGCAGAAATATCTCAAAAGACATGAATATTCTTTGCTTGTCTCATTGTAAAATGTTGTTTTAATACTGACAAAATGCACTAAACCAATTCAATTTATTTCAATTTTTCTATGTCATAATTTGTTGCAGATATAATCGATCAATCTAATAACAAGCTAATCATTGAATAACACGTCCTGAACTCCTGCCTCAGCAGGAAGTGACCTCATACACCTGATATCTGAGACTTCATTTAACAACCATTTTAACTGTATTTGTTAAGCATTAGTACAGTGATGGCTTTTGATCGATTTTCAGGCAAGTAGAAGTAATGGAGGGGGCCTGTGCACCTGAGGTTGACCCCTGGACTATAGCAGGCACCGAGAAAGACCTGGAAGACCAACCAGAAGACCAATCAAGAGATAAACCAGAAGAACTAACAGAAGACCAACCAGAACACAGAGCAGAAGACCTACCACAAGACCTATCAAGAGAAGAGCCAGATGATCAACCAAGAGATAAACTAGAAGACCAACCAAGAGACCAACCAAGAGACCAACCAAGAGATAAACTAGAAGACCAACCAAGAGACCAACCAAGAGACCAACCAAGAGATAAACTAGAAGACCAACCAAGAGACCAACCAAGAGATAAACTAGAAGACCAACCAAGAGACCAACCAAGAGACCAACCGAGATCCAAACTTGAAGACCAACCTCAAGACCCAACAGAAGACCAACCAGGAGACAAACCAGAAGACTCAACAGAAGACCAACCAGGAAACCAACCAAGAGACAAAACAGAAGACCAGGCAGTAGACTCAAGAGAAGGCAAACTAGACGAGTTCCATCATGAAACTAGCTGGAGGCAGACAGAAGCTGTGATTGCAGAGGGAGTGGAATCTGGCCCCGAAGCAAAGGACAGCACGGCGCTCCACACACATGTGAAGTGCACCGTTCAAGTCCGAGATGGTCCAATTGTGGTGGGCAGTGTGCAGTGGAAAGAAGACCCAGCTAAGGTACAGAAAATAGCCAATATTGTGTTCACTCTGAGCTTACTGGGATGAGGTTGGTGATTGGTGAGGCACTGACTTCATCCCAATCAGATTTACATATGTATCAACAGGACCATATACCAACAGCGGCATATGTGTCATGTCTGCATTGTTTGCTCGTACCAAATGTATGTTAATTTGAGTGTAGATTTTTTAACATCTATTTGAAAAGAAGCCTGGTTGAGCTCTCGGGTTTTGCTTGCTGTTTTGTTTGGTTGCACCCAAAAGAAGCTTGGGTACAACCGATTTCTTTAATCAACCTACTTACTAGGGATACATTGGCTGAACATCGGTAACGGGCGATGTTTTCCTTGTTAACTGCCATCTGCCATCTACAAATAAAACTGACATTTGCCAATAGATGTGTTCCAAGACAATGTGGTAGAGGGCACACTTTCCTCAGTAGAAGAAACAAAGAAGGCGGCGGGGTCGTGTGGCCATATTTTATAGTATCAGAAAAAGATCAGCGTTATGCAGTTTTCAGATTTAAAGAGAGGGGAATTCTAGAAATGCAGTCCACACAACAAATCTCATTGGACATATGAGAAGCAAGCATGAGGCGGTGCACAGCAATTGCATGCAAGCTGAAGAAAACTGGAAAAATGAAGCTGCCAAGAAAAAAATATATATATGATAGAACATTTATATCCCTGTAGTCTTAATAGTATAATGGCCAGATCATACACTATAACATGTCTTATTTTTAGGGTAAAAAGAATGGATGGAACGAGGAGTTTGAATCGTCCGGCTCTGTCAGCAGTTTTCATATCCACGTGACGGAAAAGGCCTTGAGTTGCACAGGCCTCACTCCAAGACCGGAAACTGAGGAGACGCTGCATAAGATAGCCGCCATGAAACCACAGTGAGTAATGGAGCCGAAGAAGCCTAATGTTATCATTTGGAAACTATTCTACAGCTGACTGGCTCATATTTTTAATCTGACTCATAAATGTGTGACACCATCGGTTGAAATGGGCAGGTGCTCATCTTCCACTGCCCAGAGCTGAGTTCTGTGGAACACGCTCCAAAGAACTTTAGATATTGACACATTTCTGTTCTGGGGCGTTAAACTTATTTTGGTCATGCCCCGGGGGATGAAAGTTACGACGATCATTTAGCATCCGTGGATTTACATTTTATAATCTTTTCATTTAACTTTCTAATCATGTGATGGGTTTCAAATGTTAGCTTTAAAAAGGTATAGCATGCTATGTTTCTCTTACATGGTGCAAGTCAATCATAATAATTGAAAATCATTTCAGGGACCACCAGGGCAGAACTGGGACCAAAAAACAGCCTGGGCATTTTTGACTCCTTTACAACCCGGGTGTTTTTGTTTTTTTTACGGTTATTTATACAGTATTCAGAAGCACATACATTTGAGGATTGGAATGAATGCAGTTTACACAATTAAAATAAAGTGTAATAGTCTACATTACGAGAGAGTTCTAAAGATGTCTCTACAGTGACGGGGATGGACACAGACCAAAACTATTGTTTGTTACAACGATAAGAATGGGACATTTCGAAAAGTCTGAAATGCATAATGTCAGTAAATCTTTTTGATTTGTTAACAACATTTTACTTCTGGGCACAACTAACATGAGCTGTTAAAGGAGCTATACCTGTTTCTGCAAGGAAAGTTTGGACGTTCTCCCTGGGTCTGGGTGGGTTTCCTCTGGGTTTCAGTTTACCCAATGGGAGGCTCTTCTCTTCATCTTACCAGGCACCGTGATTACCTGGGTACCCTGATGCTGCTACTGGAACGTGGGGCCAACCCAAACGCCTGCCAGGTTCCCATGCCCGTGCTGCTGATGGCTGTGATGGCCTCTGATGTGGAGGCTGTGAGGAGACTACTGCTGTCTGGAGCTCGCACGGACATCCCACTGCCAACTCAAGTATGTTTTTCTCTTCTAAGCTGCTGTTCAAGGACATCACCAGTGGACTTCTGTTTTGTATTACCAAGTTCAGACAGAAATTGTGGTTTGAGGTTCTTTCTTATTTCATTTTTCAACGTTGATAAAGGAAGTGTCAACAGCAATCGCTGTATTCCTTCTTCCACTCGTCTATGAAGCCTTGTGTAGAGTATGACTGGCAGTCCCACAGATCCCCCCAGCTCAGCAGCAGTACTTTGCGGCTCTTCCAGAGTCATCTTGGGGCACTTGGTTGCCTTTCTGACCGATGCTCTCCTTGTTTGATTTGTTAGTTTAGATGAACAGCCGTGTCTCAGTAAGTTTGAAGTGGTGCCATACTATTTCTATTTAGGCCTCCTGTCCCTCACCTCCTCCACAGAGTCCAGGGGCCTCCTGTCCCTCACCTCCTCCACAGAGTCCAGGGGCCTCCTGTCCCTCACCTCCTCCACAGAGTCCAGGGGCCTCCTGTCCCTCACCTCCTCCACAGAGTCCAGGGGCCTCCTGTCCCTCACCTCCTCCACAGAGTCCAGGGGCCTCCTGTCCCTCACCTCCTCCACAGAGTCCAGGGGCCTCAAAACAATTACGCTGCTATACTTATACGCTGTTAATCCAAACACTGGACATCACACATTCTACTTTCTACAAACTCAAGAATGATGCTTTTGTTTTTTTCTATAACCTTTTCTAGGACTGGATGCTCTTTACTTTGTACACTCACGATTGTGTGTCCTCCTCTGACTCTAACTTGATCATCAAATATGCTGATGACACCACCATCATCGGTCTCATCAGTGACACTGATGAATCCTCTTATAGAGCAGAGATCCAAAATGTGGTTCAGTGGAGTCAAACTAACAACCTCCAGTTGAACGCATCCAAAACATGTGAACTGGTCACGACTTCAGTCGCAATAGTTCTCATTTGCCTGTCGTAATCGACAACTCCCAGGTGCAGATCGTAGAGGAGCAAGTTTCTGGGTTTAACTCTGTCTAACCTGAAATGGGTTAAAAACACTGACCGAGTCGTTAAGAAAGCTCGTCAGCGTCTCTACTTTCTGCGTAAACTTAGAGAATTTACCACTAACTCTAAGATTCTGCTTAACTTTTATGGCTGCACCATTGAGAGTTTACTTGTTGGTTCTGTGTCTGTGTGGTTTGGAAACATCACAGATAAAGAAAAGAGAGCTTTAAAACAAGGTGCTCCGCTCTGCAAAGAGGACCGTGGGCTGTGAGCTTCCTGTTCTGGAGGTTCTTTATAAATCCAGACTTTTAAACAAAGCTCTTAGGATTGTTAATGACTCTTCTGGCCACCCTGGGAAAGCCATGTTTCCAGCTTCTTCCCTCTGGCAGAAGATATCGCTCTCTGAGATGCAGGACATCTCGTTACGCTAACAGTTTTTATCCACAGGCTGTTATCAGTGTGAACAGAGCACTTTAATGATTTGCACTTGTTTTGAAACTGTTTTAGTCGATCGATTTCACAGTGACATTTGTTTACTGTTTTATTTGTTTTATTTCTGTCTTTTAATGTTGTTTTATGTCTGTATTTGTCTGTGCACACTGGAGACTTTTGCTAATGTATTCCTATGTGGTGTTTTTACTGCAAATGGCAAATAAACTGAATCTGAATCTGAATCTGTACAGGGAGCACCCACTCATAGGGAATGGACTTACAGTATGATTAAGATAATCTTCATCGTTATCAAATGAAATATGTTGTTGACTGAAGCATGAACTATAACAATTCACTTCAGAAATAAATAATGTATGCATTATTTTTCACATGCATGTATTATTGGCCTCTGTCACAACTTCTGTGTTTTTAGCATTTAACGTTTACATCATTATTTCTGTTGGCACAAATAACATGTATGTTTATTGAAAAAAGTAATGTTATGTAACCTCAGCATGTTTTACTATATGTCTTGTCTTTCATGATTACATGTTTACTAGCACAAGGGCTTGTATCCAGTGCACGTCGCTGCTGCTCTGCCGGGGTCTGCAGGTCCTGAGATCACCCAGCTTCTGCTTCATGCCATCACAGACCCAGATGCAAGAGCGTGTGACCAGACCGAGTGCTTCAAGCCAGACCAGGTGCACATATGGATGGCCTGGGCCGCGCTCAAAAGCACAAGTAACGCCGGATTTTTGTGTTTGAAAGGTGAAAAGTGACCCAGTCAGAGCACCAGGAGACACATTGGAGCGACAGGGAGGCTCGACCGCGCTGCATGTGGCCTGTCGCAGAGAGACCGACTTCCAGGTCCAACCCACTTTAAGCATTCTCAATCTGTGACCACCGTAGTTTTTTTATTGAAAACATAAGATTCTCATTGTAAAAAAACAGGAAGATGAAACCTACACTAGGGTGGACTGAGCTGGCAAAGGACCTGGGTGGGCTGTAGGAGGAGAACTGGCTGAGACCATGAGCCAATAACTGAGGCTAGTCTTCCAGTCTGAACTGGGGGATGTAGAGTGAAGATCACGGTCAGAAGAGTTTCTAACATCATTATCATTTGAACATGATAAACACATTTAATAATAGACAAGAAATGGTTTCACACAACCACTAAAATTGAGCGGAAATAGGTTTTTTCATTCTCATTCCATAATCTATTGATTAGTGCACGTCAAGATTTGAAACAAGCCGTTTCTGTGCGTCTCGAGAATGAAAGGGTTAGGGTTTGCTCTCTAACTAAAGCTTGAGGGAATCAGCATGTATATGAAGGCCAAATAGCCAAATGTTTAAACCAGAGAACAGTCAAAATGCATAATATGGCACTTTTAAGGCTTGAATCACATACAGTGCCTTGCGAAAGTATTCGGCCCCCTTGAACCTTTCAACATTTCGCCACCTTTCAGGCTTCAAACATAAAGACAGCTGAGGTGGGAGAGTCTGTCCATAGGACAACAATCAGTCGTGCACTGCACAAATCTGGCCTTTATGGAAGAGTGGCAAGAAGAAAGCCATTTCTCAAAGATATCCATAAAAAGTATTTTAAAGTTTGCCACAAGCCACCTGGGAGACACACCAAACATGTGGAAGAAGGTGCTCTGGTCAGATGAAACCAAAATGGAACTTTTTGGCCACAATGCAAAACGATATGTTTGGCGTAAAAGCAACACAGCTCATCACCCTGAACACACCATCCCCACCTCAGCTGTAGTTATCTGCAGTTCATCCAGAGTGATCATGGGCCTCTTGGCTGCATCTCTGATCAGTCTTCTCCTTGTTTGAGATGAAAGTTTGGAGGGACGGCCGGGTCTTGGTAGATTTGCAGTGGTCTGATACTCCTTCCATTTCAATATAATTGCTTGCACAGTGCTCCTTGAGATGTTTAAAGCTTGGGAAATCTTTTTGTATCCAAATCCGGCTTTAAACTTCTCCACAACAGTATCTCGGACCTGCCTGGTGTGTTCCTTTGTCTTCATGGTTCTCTCTGCGCTTTAAACAGAACCCTGAGACTATCAAAGAGCAGGTGCATTTATACGGAGACTTGATTACACACAGGTGCATTCTATTTATCATCATCAGTCATTTAGGACAACATTGGATCATTCAAAGATCCTCACTGAACTTTTGGAGTGAGTTTGCTGCACTGAAAGTAAAGGGGCCAAATAATATTGCACGCCCCACTTTTCAGTTATTTATTTGTTAAAAAAGTTAAAATGATCCAATAAATTTTGTTCCACTTCACGATTGTGTCCCACTTGTTGTTGATTCATGACAAAAAATTAAAATTTTATATCTTTATGTTTGAAGCCTGAAATGTGGCGAAATGTTGAAAGGTTCAAGGGGGCCAAATACTGTACATGTGAGAATGCCTGTTAAATCAATCTGTTGATAATCTTCTGGTTCTCTGCAGAACGCCAGCAGGATAGTGTCTCTTCTGCTGTCGCATGGGGCCCGGACAGACCTGCTGTGGAGTGGACACTCGCCCCTCTCCCTGGCCATCGCAAGTGGAAACCAAATGGTCAACTCTTGTTTCATCTACTGGAGTATTTAGGGCTGAACACTTTTGAACAAATAGTCATAACAACAATAGTAACTATAATAACACAAATGTCACCATGTACTAGTAGTTTTCCCTTACAACACGAAATTCAGATTGTTCAATATAGGAAAGAAATGTTGTGTGTATTTTTGTCATGTAGATTCTCCATTGCTCCTCCGACCACATCAAAGGCCCCACAGGCTCCACTCAGTACCAACATCATTCTGCAGTGGTCCTCTGTGTAGCGCTCGACGCACATGTAGCATTAAGTGATCTGCCACCATTGTTTTTTTTTCTTTTTCTCGGCTACCTCGCATGTCCAAACGTACATACATGAGCACATAAAACAATCAAGAAAAAACAGTGGGGCTGGTCAGAAATGGTTTTTCGAAAACAGTTGTTTTTGCTCTGCCAATCACAAAGGAAAAACAACTATACCATGGTGAACAGCTGTGAAAAAAGCATTTTTAAATAACATGCAAACATATCTTTTATGAATGTAATCACACATGGTCCGTACTTCCAGGCTGTGGTGGAGCTGCTCAAACACGGTGTGGATCCCAATTTGCCTCTGGGAAACGGAGTGGGCAGTGCTCTTTGTGCCCTTGCCAACAACTACTACCGGGCATGTGTGAACAGGCCCAAACTGGTACAGAAAGATCAAATGTTCTATTACTGTGAACTGGAAACTCTAAGGCAGGGGTCTCCAACCTTTTTCAATCGGAGAGCCACTTTTATACAAAATAAGAGGCAGAGAGCTACTCCTTTTTGCAGTTGTAATACAAATCTATCTAATAATTACGGCAAAACATGGAGAACACATACCATGATACTGTATAGACTCAGAATGTATTCATTCAAGATCATTTGTTAAATTCTAAATCCTTTGGTGAGCTACTGGTAGCTCCCGAGCCACAGGTTGGAGACCCCTGCTCTAAGGGAATTGAATGATCTGGCATCATTCAACAGGCATGGAGTTACAAATGAGACATTCACAACGTAGGTATCAGAAAGCAATGATCCCCAACAACGTTTGCTGTTGGGGGGAAGAAAGAGCTTAGTCCAAAAGCTTGCAATCTGAATAAATATTGCAATTGCCCAGGGCTAGGATATGTTTCTCCTGCAGAGGTGTTTGGGTGAGGAGCTCAGACACACTTGCTATCAGCTGACCTGACCTTGTTGTTATGAGAAGAATGGTGTTTACTTCACTTTCCACATGAAGAACATTTGATCCAAGCTCCCCTCTGCACATGAAGCTGCAGCTGTGCTTTGAGACGACTCGTGTTCACACATAGTGTTGTTGCAGTTCCACTTGTTGTTGGAGGCGGGAGCGGACATTTTGAGGCCAGTTCTTGTGGATGGTGTTGAGGGGACTGCTGTGGATTATGCCCACTACTCCTTCAATCAGGTAATGACTGGAGGAATAATCAGCTCTCTGCCCAAAACATCAAATTAGTGTGCAACATGATCATTTATGAAGAAGCAAAAGTGAGGTGTTTGTTTCAGGATGTGCACTTGGCCACCACACCCCTCCACAAGCTGAGCGTCCATGAGAGAGCCGTGTTTAAGGAGCGCCAGCAGCTGCTCAGTGTGATGGCCCAGGCTCTGAGGCAGGCGGCTCTGAGGCAGGCGGCCCTGAGGCAGGCGGCTCTGCAGAGGGACGCAGGTCAGCCACCATCACGCCCTATTATCCTCTTGATAGCAAGTGATCCTCCTGATACTTTATTTGTTCCTGGTACTTTTTTCAGTTTCTGCCACGGGACGCTGTCAATCACATTGATTGGCCATAAATACAATTTTATCAGGCTGGATTTTTATTCTGTGCGCCGAGACCCCATTAGCAATGCACAATTGCGGACATGCGCAGCTTAGTAGGAACACTACACGTATAGCATGGCTTAGATTCTGGCTGGCTTCCAGTATTCACTCCTGGCTACCATATCTTTTAATATGCTTGGTGGTTTAATCATAGGTAAATTACACTGAAATGAGGAGTGTAGGGATGCATCTGTGTTTATCATATTGCTCTGGTTGGTTGTTGGACTATCCTATAGAGCAAAGAGACATTTGTTTTCCTGGTTTGTTTGGAACATTCCCCCTAATAACAGCCCGATGGATCAGACTCATAATCTGACCTCAATTGTTAGGAAGACATTCCATCCATCCATTTTCTTCCCCTTAATCCATTTCTGGGTCGGGGGGTGGCAGTCAGAGCTGCACCCAGTACACTCAGCACCAGCCCCTCACTGATCCTCCTGCAGGTGCTGAGTCCACAGGAGCTGAGATCTTTCACCGGGAGCTTCTGGCAAAGTGGGGTTAGGTGTCTTGCCCAAGGACACAACAACAGCAGTCATCAGTGGGAGTCGTGAAGTAGATCTTGTGGTGGGCTCGAACCCACGACCTTGAGGCCCAAAGACCAATGCTCTACCTAGCATGGACGGCCGTCACCATTGACTTTGCAACTCGCCGCAACACATGATCCGAGCTGAACACAGCTTGCCTCCGCATTCCCTGCCGCTTCCATCCCGTGCGTGAGGCTTCTGTCATTCCCGTTTGTTTTCCTCGTACTACCATAGACTGTACTGACCTGTGGCTTGGCAGTTAATTTAAGCCCCGGTGATCCAAGATGGCGACCTATTCAAATCAATGGCCTGTGCTCAGTGGCGCATGTGCCACCATGGGGACCGAAAGATTAGCGGAACTCGCCCATATTTGGACCTCGTCTGGTCCTCCCGGTTCTGTGCAGTGGACGAGCTCCCATGATGCGTTTCGCCAAAATACGCGTGTGTGGCTGTCATGCACGTGCACAGAGGGGCTCAGACCAATCAGAGCTGATCAGAGCGGAGTTAGAGCGGGAGCCAAACGAGCAGAGGGTTAGGGTTAGAAAAAAAGTTCAGGATAAGAAGGGACAAAATCCAACCTTTGTAATCAGAATCAGAATCAGAATCATTTTTATTGCCAACGTAAGTAACGGGAGGTCACAGACTTGGAAATTGCTTTGGCTCAGTGCAACAGTCAAAAAGAGATAATAAAAATAAGAATAAAAAACACTTCTAAAGAATAAATTTAAATTTAAAATAGAGTTACAGTTACTATTTACAATATACAAGTGCACATGGTGCACACAATGTAAGGTGACAGCAGTACAGTGAAGTAAAGTGACGTATGATGGGCAGTAAAGTGACTTTATAAAGGGCGGGGGGACAGGTTAAGAAGTGTTCAAGAGTCCAACAGCAGAGGGGAAGAAACTGTTCTTGTGGCGGGAGGTTCTAGTCCTGATGGACCGCAGCCTCCTGCCTGAGGGGAGTGGTTGGAATAGTCCATGTGCAGGGTGAGAGGGGTCGGCTGTGATACGACCAGCCCGGCCTCGAGCTCGGGCGACGTACAGGTCCTGCAGCGATGGAAGGCTGCGGCCGATCACTTCCTCTGCAGAGCGCACAATGCGCTGTAGTCTCTGTTTGTCCCTGACTGTGGCTCCAGCGAACCACACGGTGATGGAGGAGGTGAGGATGGACTCGATGATGGCCGTGTAGAACTGCACCAACATCTGTGCAGGCAGCTTGGCTTTCCTGAGCTGCCACAGGAAGTACATCCTCTGCTGGGCCTTCTTGATGAGGGAGCTGATGGTCGGCTCCCACTTGAGGTCCTGGGTGATGGTGGTGCCCAGGAAACGGAAGGACTCCACAGAGGTGATGGGGGAGTCCATCACGGAGGGTGGGGGCGGGGGGACAGTGCTCTTCCTGAAGTCCACAATCATCTCCACTGTCTTCTGGGCGTTCAGCTCCAGGTTGTTACCACTGCACCAGGACACCAGCCGGTCCACCTCCCTCCTGTAGGCGGACTCATCGTTGTTGGAGATGAGTCCAATGAGGGTGGTGTCGTCCGCGAACTTGATCAGCTTCACGGAGTCGTGGCTGGAGGTGCAGTGGTTGGTGTACAGGGAGAAGAGCAGGGGAGAAAGAACACAGCCCTGTGGGGCTCCTGTATTTATAATCCGAGAGTCCGAGACATTCTTCCCCAGACGCACTCGCTGCTTCCTGTCCGTCAGGAAGTCAATGATCCACCTGCAGGTGGAATCGGGCACGTTGAGCTGGGAGAGCTTGTCCTGGAGCAGGGATGGCAGGATTGTGTTGAAGGCAGAGCTGAAGTCCACGAACAGGACCCTGGCGTAGGTCCCCGGGGAGTCCAGGTGCTGTAGGATGTGGTGGAGGGCCAGGTTAATGGCGTCGTCTACAGATCTGTTGGCTCTGTAGGCGAACTGCAGGGGGTCCAGGAGGGGGGAGGTGAGGGACTTGAGATGGGAGAGAACCAGGCGTTCAAATGACTTCATGACGACAGACGTAAGTGCTACAGGTCTGTAGTCATTGAGTCCTGTGATCCTGGGCTTCTTCGGGACGGGGACAATGATGGAGGATTTGAAGCAGGCCGGGACATGGCAGGACTGCAGAGAGGAGTTGAAAATGTCCGTGAACACAGGAGTAAGCTCACTGGCGCAGTGTCTCAGAGTGGCCGGAGACACGTGGTCCGGGCCAGGAGCTTTGCGGGGGTGCAGCCTCAGGAAGAGTTGTTTAATCTCTTTAGCGGCTATTGTTAGGCTGGGGGCAGGGCTGATGGGTGGGTCGTTAGAGTAGTGGGGGGTGGGGGAGGGAGAGGTGTCAGGGGCAGCATCAAAGCGACTGAAAAATAAGTTCAGTTTGTCAGCTAGCTTGTGGTCGTCAGCACAGGGGGGGCTTTGGGTTTGTAGTTGATCTCCCGTAGGCCCCTCCAGACAGAAGCAGTATCGTTGTTACCAAACTGCTCCTGTAGTCGTTCTCTGTGCCGGGACTTGGCTGCTTTCAGTTCTTTCCTGAACTGATATTTAGCTGCTTTGTAGCCGCTGCGGTCCCCCTCCCTGAAAGCAGACTCCTTTGCAGCTGTAGGTTCTCTGTCAGGTTCTCTGTCAGCTGAGGTCGAGCTGTTTTAGTTTACATTGAGATTTATGGGTAGATTTATGGGTAGTCCACATTAATTTAATCTTGTTTAGTCTGCGAGAATCCCCCGAGAACATGGGTCCTTCAGCTCCAAGCTAGTAATACCCTATCCTGATATTATACTAGATCCATGGTTTGATTACGTCGAATTGGCTTTCAGGTTGTACGTTTTTACCCAGTGCATTGGCTTTCAGGCGGTACTCTCTTCATCCACGCCGCTTCTCGGTCTACTCTACTTCGCCACAGACTTCTTCGTAGCTGCTTCAAGTGTGCATTCCAGGAGCTCTTATAGATCCATGGAGCGGACTGGCTTAAGTGATTGACGCATTCACGTGCTCTCAACGATTCATCGACAAAAATAAATAAAATAAAATACTACTAATACAAAGCAAAGGAAGGTTTCTCACCCATCATCTGTACTTCTTAGCAAGTTTTCCCGACGTTTCGTCCTCAAACTAACGGACTTCTTCAGGGAATGAATTCTCGGACTGCGCCAAGAAGCCATTTTTGTGAGGAAACAAAAACCTTCTCTTAACAGAGGAGGAGGGTTAAGATTTGTTTTGCCTCGCATCTATGACGACATCCTAAAAACAACGCCCTAACTTGGGACAAGGTCTGTGACATGCTAATGAGTTAGGGTCGTTAGCCTCAGCAGGGTCGTTAGATCTGCTCCCTTCTACATCAGACCTTAGATTGTTTATGAGTTAGTATCAGGATTAGGTCATAACTCTCCAAAGCGCGGTCTGAGAATTCATTCCCTGAAGAAGTCCGCTAGGTTGAGGACGAAACGTCGGGAAAACTTGCTAAGAAGTACAGATGATGGGTGAGAAACCTTCCTTTGCTTTGACTAATCCCTGTACGACTGAGAGCTTACACAAACTACTAATACAATAAAATTAAAATAAAAAATAAAAAACTAAAGAAAAACAATATGTAATAATAATGCTAATAATAATTGAAATTAAGACATAATGGAAAGATTGATTGACGCAAAGATGTGATTGGAATGAAGACGAGATCGGAATGACAACGTGGTTGTGACGATTAATGACGAAAATGAATTAAGATCAGACCAGACTCCGCATCTATCTTATCAGCCCAGCGCTCCCTGTGGTCCTGGGTATGCTTACATCTCCTGGTGGTGGCAACTCTGCCTTGTTCATGCCTTACAGTCCTCAAGGCCGTCTATCACGGCCTGTCCCACTCGAGCAAGCTTGTGCGTGAGCCCACGCCTCAGCACTAGAGCCGGGCAGAGCTTGCCAAGCTCTCTTTGGGGATCATGTTCTGCCCTCACAGAGCAAGGCCACAGCCGGAGCCTGTGCACCAAACTAATAAACTACAAACAAAACTTGCAATCAATAAATCACATCTTGTCTCGTCTTGTCTCTCCAGATTGAAATATCCTGTATTTTTAGCCTCAGATACTGACCTTTGTTCTCCAGCAAAACAAGTCCAACTTGTATAACAATTGTAAAGGTAAAGGTGCACTTTATTTATCCCCGTAGAACAATTCAATCCTCTGCATTTGACCCTGATGCCCTAAGGCTCACGTCAGGAGCATTGGTTGCCGTAGTAACAGCGCCCGGGAACCATCTCCAGATGTTAATGCTCTTGGTCAGGACCAGAGCTGGAGGATTTAACCTGGTGAGCATGGTATTCATAGTGAGCTTGTATTCATGTATCTTACATATGTTTCTGCAGATGCATCTGTAGATGGACACAGAGCAAATGGAAGCAGGTATGTGTTTTTTAGTCATTTTGAATTATTAATTTGGTTCTTTGGAAAGACAACATGTATTACCTTGTTAACATGTTTCTCTCCAGCTGAAGAATTTTAATAAGGCAATACTTTATAACTTTCAAAAGAATTAACAAAACATTGGCAGTGTTAGCACTGAGTCATCTGCCTACCCCTTTGTCGTCTTTATCTGAGGGCTGGGTAATCGTAAAGGTTCGCTATGTGTAATCTTTACTGCCATCTAGCGTTGAGATCTTATATCGCAGTACTGTGTACTACGAAAACATTTGATAGAAAATATGTCTCTTTGACAGTGCTCCTCAACTCTCAGTCATTCACCAGCATAACAAGGAAAGAATCCTTTAGTTTGATAAATGACTGGATCTCTCCAAAGGTCTCGGGCACTATTATAGATCCATGTCGGACACTTGTCACAGTCGCGTGGAGGCGACTTGTAAACAAGACCTGTTCAGACGGCACCCTGCACAGAGGCTCTACTGAGTTTTACCATGGATCTGTTATAATATATTATATTCCAATGTAGTGTTACTGCAAATGGCAATAAATGAATCTGAATCTGAATCTGAATATATAGTTTTACAAATGCGGTGTGAAGAGAAGAGACGCAGGAGGAATAAAGTCTGCGGGAGCTTAAAACCACAATGATATACACTTATATACACAGCCATGACAGAACCAGTGGGAGCAGGTCCCGGCTCAAAAGTGGCCAAAATGAGGCGCGCTGACATGCTGCAATACCACCCCGGGCCGATGGGGGAGGACCCGGAATAAATATTTGCCAATGCTAACATATAGCATCTTCTGACCTCTGGAAAACGTCTTTACAGGATGGTCCAAAAGTTGTCTCTTGGCCCAAAGCTCAGTTCCACATGTGTGTCAATGCTGAGGGAGTGTTTTGGACCAGTCTAGTTTAGTCGCTGTGGACTTTAGAAGTCACTTGTTTAAATGAATGGGCCTCGTGCAGCTGACGCATGCACAGATGCATTTTTTCCAAGCCCCGTCGATCCAAGATGGCGCCGTATTTGAATGAAGGGTTTGTGCTCAGTGGCGCATTGTGCCGGCACGGATGCTGACATATTAGCGGAACCTGCCTGGAACTGTCAAAGATCTTTGGGAAACTCGCCTGTATTTGGGCATCGTCTGGTCCTCCCGGTTCTGTGCAGTGGATGATCTCCCATAATGCATTGCGCCAAACACGCGTGTGTGGGTCTCACACCGGGTCTCACGCACGTGCACAGAGGGGCTCGGCCGCGCTCTGACCAATCAGAGCAGTTCATCAGAGCGGGAGTTAGAGCCAGAGCCAGACGAGCAGAGTTTGTGGCACTAAAGTGTGGATTTAAAGAAAACCGAAGGATTTAAGAAGAAAAAAAGTTCAGGATGACAAGGGACACTAACATCCCCACAAAATCCGATCTTTATTAAAGCTGTAGGTTCTCTGTCAGCTGAGGTTGAGCTGTTTTAATTTGCATTGAGTTCTATGGGGAACATTTCTGAATAGCCCACGTGAATTTAGTCTGGTTCAGTCTGCAGTACCGAGAGAATCCCCGAGCACATGGGTTATTCAGCTACAAGCTAGTAATACCCTATCCAGTTAATATAATAGATCCATGGTTTTTTCACAATTTTCTTGTGGGCGGGACCACTCGCTGCCATTTTGGATAGCTCCAAACTACACAAACTACACAATGAGCACAATTTTTGGCCCATTAGTTTACGGCGCAGATAGGCGTGACTACGTGCGTTAATATTTACAGTCTATGGGCAGAACATGGCTAAAAGCTCATGTTAGCATTAGCGTTAGCCACAGCGCCGTATCTGCATCACGGTACGAAACAGAACCTTCACTCACGCTGCTGATGAAGTATTCTATGATTGTTTTGTGGGGATTCTGTGTGTGTTTTATTTGAGGCTTTTTCCCTGAATAAGTTTAGTGTAAACTTGTGACATAGTTGGACTGCGCTCGGATCGGGTCAGAACCTCCTGAGACTGTTGCAGGTTCTGCCTCGTTCTCATTATATGTATAGCACTTTTAAAAACAGTGTTTACAAAGCGCTGCACAGTCAGCATGATAAACAATAAAATCAGTCATAATGCAAGGTCAAAATAATTAGATACAGAAACACAAAGCAAACAGAGCAAAACACAAAAGAGACTCAACAAAGACAAAGCAGACAATAAAACACAGCATCGGAAGTTTAAAACTAACAGTTAAAAGCTGTTTGATAAAAGTGGGTTTTAAGAAGAGATTTAAAAGAGGATACTGATGGAGCCTTATCTCCTCGGGCAGGTCGTTCCAAAGCCGAGGAGCCCGGACAGAGAAGGCTCGGTCACCTTTCGTCCGGAGCCTCGACCTTGGAACAGTCAACCGGGACCTGCCCGAGGATCTAAGGCTGCGGGGGGGCTCGTAGGAGCTAAACGAGCTTTAAAAGTAATCAGTAAAATCTTAAAATCAATTCTAAAACGCACAGGGAGCCAGTGGGGAGACGCTAAAACAGGGGTGATGTGCTCCCTTCTGTTAAAACCAGTGAGAAGTCTGGCTGCTGCGTCTGGACCAGTCGGAGGCGGGAGAGGGATTTAGCGTCGAGACCGGAGAGGAGGGAGTTGCAGTAGTCGAGGCGGGAGAAGACGAGGGCGTTGACGACTTTATGGAGATCGGGAGGAGTGAGGATGTTTTTAATCTTTGAGATGGTGCGGAGGTGAAAGAAGCAGGATTGGGTGGTTTTATTGATGTGGGAGCGGAAAGTGAGGTGAGAATCAAAAATGACACCGAGGTTACGGGCGGAGGGAGTGATGTTTGAGGACAGGGGGCCGAGGTGGGTTTGGATGTGGGATATAGATGGAGGCGGGTTGATGAGGAGGACTTCTGATTTGGAGGTGTTGAGCTGTAGAAAGTTATGGGCCATCCAACGGTTCACCTCAGTAAAACAGTCGACCACAGCAGACTCCAGGGTCGTTTGGTCTCAGCGGGAGGTAGATCTGTGTGTCGTCCGCAGAGCAGTGGAAGGACACGTTATGACGGGCCGTAACGTGTCCTAGGGGGAGCATATAAATAGAAAATAAAATGGGACCTAAAATAGAACCTTGCGGCACACCACAGGTAATGGGGGCTGTAGAGGAGGTAAAATCACCCATGGTGACCGCAAAGGTTCTGTCTAAAAGATAAGAATGAAACCAACCAAGTGCAGTTTCTCTGATGCCAACCCACGTTTTGAGGCGTTCCAATAAAATCCTGTGGTCGATCGTGTCGAAGGCTGGGCTTAGGTCTAAAAGAATTAAAATAGAGCACCCTCCGCTGTCTGTGGTTAAAAGTCATTTAAAACTCTAAGGAGGGCAGTCTCTGTGTGTTGTGCTTTAAAACCTGATTGGAATTTCTCAAAGATGTGGTTCTCATTAATAAAATCTAAAATCTGAATTGAAACAATTTTCTCTAAAACTTTGGATAAAAAGGAAGTTTTGAAATGGGTCTAAAATTGTTAAAATCAGTAGTGCTTAAATTAGGCTTCTTTAAAAGTGGCTGGACCACAGCATGTTTAAAACTGGATGGGACAAGACCTTGATCCAGGGACTGATTAATGATTGATAAAATGGAGGGTCCAACCACATTAAAAACATCTTTGAGAAATTTGGTGGGGATGACATCGAGACATACAAACTACACAATGTGCCTCCTGTTTTGTTAACGCTGTCTTTGTGTGGTTTGTGTTGACACTTTCAGAAATGTCCGTGAGAAAATAGCTAACTGTGGTCCTCAACAAAATAGCTTAGCTCCAGAAAAGTTACTTGGTTTTGTAAATAGTGACGCTACCCTCAAGCTACTGAAAAATGCAGTTTCAAGATTCAAGATGGCGCCTCGTACGGTCGACATGGCTCTTTGCTGCTCTCTTTTTCTTTTGTTTTTACTTTTTAACTGTGCATCTGGCTGTTCCTACACCCGTGAGGAACTTATGAACATCCGACCCACCGTTCCCATGGACCTATTGCCTGTTTTCTTGGCATCTGCGGCTGATTTAGTTCATGTTCTAGCCAAAAAAGTGTGGGCCCGTAAAAGGGGAAAGCGAGGAGGCCTGCTCGTGCGTCTTAGGAGGAGAGCGAGCGCGCACGGCTCTCCCCGGCATTTTTCTCTCCAACGTACGCTCACTGGGCAATAATGACAAAAAAAAAAAAAAGAAACAACTGACGAACTCAGCCTGCTCATGAGAAGAAACAAGGACTTCGCCACAATCCTGTGTCCTCTGCTTCACTGAGACCTGGCTAAATGAGCGGATCCCGGACTGCGCTCTGGAGCTGCAGGGCTTTGGGCTGTTTTTGCGCGGATCGCCATTGTGCGCTCTCAGGGAAGATAAGAGCAGAGGCGGAGGGCTCTGTTTCTACGTCAATACAAACTGGTGTAACGATGTGACAGTGATCTCCAAGCACTGCTCTCCTGCTCTGGAATATCTTTTCATTCATTGTAAACCATATTACTCCCCGCGGGAAATTGTTTCATTCATTCTTGCCTCTGTTTACATACCGCCATGCGCGGACGCGCGCGAGGCTCAGCGCGCACTCGCAGAGCAAGTACAGTGTATGGAACGCTTATACCCGGACCTCTCTGATTATTATCCTGGGGGATTTTAATAAGGGAAACTTGAGCCAGGAATTACCCAAATACAGACAGTTTATCAAATGCCCCGACCAGAGAGGAGAACACTTTGGATCACAGTTACACCACCGTGCGCGGAGCTTTTCGCGCTGTTCCCAAGCCAGCCCTCGGCTTCTCAGATCACTCCATGATACATCTGGTTCCTGCTTACAGACAGAGACTAAAGCTCTCGAAACCTGCAGTGAGGAGCTCCAAAGTGTGGTCTGATTGAAGCTGTGGAAGAGCTGCGCGCATGCATGGAATCTACAGACTGGGACCTTTTCAGAGCTGCCACAGACAGCTTGGATGAATATACGGACACTGTGACGTCATACATCCACTTCTGTGAGGATAGCATCATTCCAACAAGGACCAGGGTCATCTATAACAACGACAAACCCTGGTTCACTGCTAAACTCCGGCAGCTCAGGAAAGCAAAGGAGTCTGCTTTCAGGGAGGGGGACCGCAGCGGCTACAAAGCAGCTAAATATCAGTTCAGGAAAGAACTGAAAGCAGCCAAGTCCCGGCACAGAGAACGACTACAGGAGCAGTTTGGTAACAACGATACTGCTTCTGTCTGGAGGGGCCTACGGGAGATCACCAACTACAAACCCAAAGCCCCCCCCTGTGCTGATGACCACAAGCTAGCTGACGATCTGAACTTATTTTTCAGTCGCTTTGATGCTGCCCCTGACACCTCTCCCTCCCCCACCCCCCACTACTCTAACGACCCACCCATCAGCCCTGCCCCCAGCCTAACAATAGCCGCTAAAGAGATTAAACAACTCTTCCTGAGGCTGCACCCCCGCAAAGCTCCTGGCCCGGACCACGTGTCTCCGGCCACTCTGAGACACTGCGCCAGTGAGCTTACTCCTGTGTTCACGGACATTTTCAACTCCTCTCTGCAGTCCTGCCATGTCCCGGCCTGCTTCAAATCCTCCATCATTGTCCCCGTCCCGAAGAAGCCCAGGATCACAGGACTCAATGACTACAGACCTGTAGCACTTACGTCTGTCGTCATGAAGTCATTTGAACGCCTGGTTCTCTCCCATCTCAAGTCCCTCACCTCCCCCCTCCTGGACCCCCTGCAGTTCGCCTACAGAGCCAACAGATCTGTAGACGACGCCATTAACCTGGCCCTCCACCACATCCTACAGCACCTGGACTCCCCGGGGACCTACGCCAGGGTCCTGTTCGTGGACTTCAGCTCTGCCTTCAACACAATCCTGCCATCCCTGCTCCAGGACAAGCTCTCCCAGCTCAACGTGCCCGATTCCACCTGCAGGTGGATCACTGACTTCCTGACGGACAGGAAGCAGCGAGTGCGTCTGGGGAAGAATGTCTCGGACTCTCGGATTATAAATACAGGAGCCCCACAGGGCTGTGTTCTTTCTCCCCTGCTCTTCTAAAGGGCACATCTGAACATTACTGGAGTAAAAGTGTTTGATGGATAACCTTTCTTTGCCCTGAGACCTCAGCCTGCGCATCGCTGCTGCCATCGAAAGGGAGGAAGCCAACTCCAAAAGTCTCTGCACCTCCCCACCTCGAAGGATCTCAACACACCAAACCACCTCGAGGATCCTCATACACCACAACACTCGAAGGATGCTCAACACCATCACAGCCTCAAGGATCCCCCCCCCCCCTCAAACACCTCACTGTCATCAGATGCAGCTACAATCCATCACCAGGAGCAGCTGCCTCATCACCAGCAGCAGCCTGCATCTATCACCAGCAAGCAGCTGTATCATCACCAGCAGCAGCTGCCTCATCACCAGCAGCAGGTTGCCATCATCACCCGTAGCAGCACCAGCAGCACGACCCCACACCAACAATCCTCATCCCAGCCTGCCTCCAATGCCGCCTCGCCTTCTTCATTACTGCGCCTCAGAAGCTCCCATCCTGACCCCAGCCTACAGCAGAAGGCCTGTGCTGGGGTTTCCTCAACAACCTGCCCCTCCATCAAAGATCCCTCGCACTCCCATGGACCTGTCTTGGGTCCCCCCCTGCCACGTCCACTCCATCAAGAGAGAATGGGGACACCTCCTTTGTTTTTCATCCCCGCCTTCATAGACCCTACCTGAAACACTCTGCAGGGATAATAAACAATCGGCCATGAAGACTATCCTATCACACCCATATTAGCTCTCCACTCAACACCCAAAAGCCACCCAACTCTCCCCTCCCCTAACCCATCACCAAAAACCCATCCACCTCCCTGCCCCCCTCGTTCAACACCCAAAAGCCACCCACCTCTCCATCCTCCTCCCCCTCCTTCCCCTTCCCCTTCCCCTCTTTTCTCTAAACACTAGGATGCACAGGGTCTCTGCTTCGCAGCCACTGGCAGTCTAGTTAGAGGAGAGACCCGGCTGGGGCCCTGTCATGAAGCCACCTGTGCCATTCCCTTAGTGATAACACAAAGAATACATTACAGAAAAACATCTGGAGTTAATCAGTCCTAATCTGGAAAATCTAATTCTTGTTCCGTGTAAGAATCAGCCGACCGCAACCGCTGATACTGAAACTTTGAAACTTGCTACGCTTAATGTCAGATCTCTTTGTAACAAGTCTTTTTTAATCAATAATTTTATTTCTTCTCATAATCTTGATCTTATGTTCATGGCTGAAACTTGGCTTGACCAAAATTCAGAAAATGCAGTTTTAATAGAAGCATCACCACCAAATTTCAAGTTTGAATCTGAAATACGGGAAAACAAAAAAGGAGGAGGCTTAGCTGCCATTTTTAGAGACCACTTTGTCTCCCATAGAATGTCTCTTGGGAAGTTTTCGTCATTTGAATATGTGTCTTTTAAAATACAACAAAAACAATCTCCTCCAATACTCTTCGTTGTCCTATACAAGCCACCGCAGTCATGTCACAGTTTTATTGATCATTTTACCGAGTTGCTTTCAGTTGTATGCACAGATTTTGATAGTTTGGTTATTACAGGTGATTTTAATATTCATGTGGATAATGTTGATGACAGAAATGCAAATGAGCTGAGTTCTGTACTTGAATCCTTTGATCTCACTCAGCACGTAAGTGGCCCCACCCACAGCAGAGGGCACACTCTAGATCTGTTAGTTACAAAGGGGGTGATTATTTCAAATGTAAACGTGGTCGATGTTGCTCTTTCGGATCATTTCTGTGTTTTTTTTGACATGTGTTTCACTAACAAACCACCAGTGGACTCTGCAACTGTTCGAAGAAGGCGCATAAATGAAAATACGAGTGAACTATTTATGGAAATGATAAACTTTGAGAATGCATCGTATTCTACTGTAGATGAACTGTTTAACTCTGTCACCTCTAGTGTTTTGAATGTTCTGGATACCGTTGCCCCTGTGAAGGTTAAAATAGTGAAAAATAAGCAGAAGGCGCCGTGGGCTAAAGCAGACTCGGTCAGGGCACAAAAGAGAAAGTGCCGGAGGGCCGAGCGGAAGTGGCGCAAGTCCAACCTCCAGGTAGATTACGAGATCTTCAAAGATAAGTTGTGCGAGTTTAACCGGGTGCTACGTAGTACGAGAGAAAGGTATTTTTCTGAAATGATTGAAGGCTGCAGCAACAATCTGCGTGTTCTGTTCTCAACAGTTAATAGATTAACAAACCCCCTGTTCAAATGCCATTAGAGCTTACTTCCAAACGTAAATGCAATGAGTTTGCTAATTTTTTCAATGACAAGGTTCAAGGCATCAAAAGCGCCATTGTCTCCAATCCACAGATAACCATCCAACAGCCAGAAAGGCTCTCTGAGCTAACTCACTTTGCACCTGTAAATGATAAAACTGTCCAAGAGATAATCTCCAGTTCGAGCTCCTCCACATGCAGCCTGGATGTACTACCCACTAGATTTCTGAAGTCTGTTCTGAGCAGTCTGCTACCTTCACTCACACAGATAGTAAACATGTCCCTTCATTCTGGAATATTCCCAAAGGCCCTGAAAACTGCAGTCATCAGGCCCCTGCTAAAAAAGAGCAGTCTGGATGCACTGTACTTAACAACTATCGTCCCATCTCAAATCTGCCATTTATGGGGAAAGTCCTTGAGAAAGTTGTCTACCTACAGCTTACTAGATTTCTTATAATCAACAACTCATTTGATATGTTTCAGTCCGGCTTTAGACCCCACCACAGCACTGAGACTGCTCTCGTTAAGGTTACAAACGATATCCGGCTGAACACTGACGCAGGCAAAGTCTCAATCTTAATCTTGTTAGATCTAAGTGCTGCCTTTGACACCGTCGACCATGAGATCCTCTTACAGAGACTAGAGGACTGGGTTGGCGTCACTGGCACCGCCCTAAGTTGGTTTAGGTCTTACCTTGAAGACAGGAAGTACTTTGTGGAGATTGGAAACTGTGTCTCAGATCATATGGCCCTGACCTGTGGAGTCCCACAGGGGTCGATCCTGGGACCTCTTCTGTTCAATCTCTACATGCTGCCGTTAGGTCAGTTAATACGCAGAAACAAAGTTTCCTATCATAACTATGCAGACGACACTCAGATCTATGTCTCACTGACTGCAGGAGAACATGGACCAGTGGACTCACTCCTTCACTGTATCCAACAGATCAGTGAGTGGATGCAAAACAACTTCCTTCAGCTAAACGCAGACAAAACTGAAATGATTGTCTTTGGTCCCCAGAAACAAAGAGAGAGCGTCATCTGTCACCTACAGTCTCTCTCCCTAAAACCTTCAAACAAGGTCAGAAATCTAGGGTAATACTGGACTCAGACTTAAATTTTAATAGCCACATCAAATCAGTAACATCAGCAGCTTTTTACCATCTAAAAAACATTGCCAGGATCAAAAACATAGTGTCTAAAGCAGACTTGGAGATTCTTATCCATGCATTTGTCTCCAGTAGGTTAGACTACTGCAATGGCCTGCTCACAGGTCTGTCCAAACAGGCTGTAAAACAGCTGCAGTACATTCAAAATGCAGCAGCTCCAGTCCTGACAAGAACCAGGAAGTACGACCACATTAGTCCAGTCCTCAGGTCTCTGCACTGGCTTCCTGTGGCTCAGAGAATAGACTTTAAAACAGCTCTGCTTGTGTACAAGTCTCTCCATAGCCTCGCACCAAAATATATTAGTGACATGTTAGTCCCATATGAACCAGCCCGGACTCTGAGGAGCACAGGGACTGGACTCCTGTTAGTGCCCAGAGTCAGAACTAAACATGGGGAGGCTGCTTTTCAGATTAATGCTGCTAAAATCTGGAACAGTCTTCCTGAAGATGTGAGACAGGCCTCCTCTCTGACAATGTTTAAAACCAGGTTAAAAACGGTTCTGTTTAACTGTGCATACAACTGAGGGATTTTATATTTTTATCTTTCTTTTTAATGTTCTGTGATAATTTATGATTTTAATGCTTTCTTGTTTTGTTCAGCACTTTGAATTGCCTTGTGTATGAATTGTGCTATATAAATAAACTTGCCTTGCCTTGCCTTGCCAGGTTGATGTGACGGGCTGAGTCCGACCAGCAGCCTCCCACAGAGCTCTGGCCGAGGACCCCGCCCCAACCCTCGAGTGACGCGTCCGTGAACACCTCCACGTGAGACACGGCGCAAGCCAGAGTCACTCCGTCCCGCAATAGACCCGGAGTGAGCCAGAACCTGATGTCCGATGCTGCCACTTGTGGAACCCAGATAAGCCTCCCCCGTCCCGGGAGGGGTGAAGCCTGAGGCGTGAGAACCACCTCTGAAAATTCCTCATGTGGAGAAGGCCTAGCCGCCCCACAGCATGAGCCGCCGCCATCATCCCCAGCAGGGACCTGAGGCGCCGAGCGGGGATCCTGGGGCCCGCCAGAACCCGTCTAGGTTCTGGACAGGTCCAGAACCTAGACAGGTAATCTTCCTCCGTCTGTCCTCGGACAATGCAGCACGGAATGTCACAGAGTCTAGCTGCAGGCCGAGATAAATCATGCGCTGAGCCGGCTGCAGCCTGCTTTTCTCCCTGTTCACCACAAAGCCCAGGCGCTGTATGTGGGACAGGACCCAGTGCGTATGACTCACGGCCACTTCCCTGGATGAGGCCAGAATTAACCAATCGTCTATGTAGGTTAATATTCTTACCCCTGCGCGTCTGAGCGGCTCCAGTGCCGCCTCCACGCATTTGGAGAAGGTCCAAGGCGCGAGTGCGTAGCCGAAGGGGAGACGGCAGTACTCGTAATTCCTCTCTCCCACTGTGAAGCGCAGGAACCCCCTGTGTTCCGGAACTATCGGCACGTGGAAGTAAGCGTCTGTCTGGTCTATGGAGGACATCCAATCTCCCTGCCTGACACACTCAAGGAGCTGTTTTGTAGACAGCATCCGAAACTGCCGTTTGGAAATGCACTCGTTCAGAACGCGCAAATCCAAAATGGGACGCACCCCGCCTGACTTCTTTGGCACTAAGAAGTAAGGGGCGTACAGCCCCCTGGTGGCGTCCTGCGGGTCTACCTCCACTGCTGCGCCTCAACTCAGCAGAGAGGAGACCTCCGCTTGTAGTGCCTCTAACGATCCCCGTACCTGAGAGCGTGCTGCCCGTACGCCTCGGAATGGTGGTGGCTTTCGGGAGAATTGCAGTGCGTAACCTCTGCACAATGTTTTCTCCAGCCATGGATCCGTCAGCAATCCCTGCTCCCTCCAGATGCTGTAGAAGTCTGCGAGGGGCGGAACGGGAGCTGGAACACGAGACGTCACGGCCCGCCCTCTCCTGGTGTTCCTAGCAGGGAGGGGGGGTGGACGACAGGGCAGGGGGGCCCCCTGCGTCATACCGTGTGCGGCGGGGGCGGTCACGTGTCCTGCAGGCCCGACGTCATAAGTACGGGACTGCTCATACCACGTGACTCGGCTGCTGCGCCCCCCCCTGGCTCTTGCCTCATGGAGGGGGGGGCGAGCCCCTGGAGTGGGAAACCCCGTGTTAGCCTTGTAGCTCAGAGAGGCTAACGCACGTTCGGCCGAAGCACACACACCACTACTCACCAGATCCTTCCGCCTGACCTCTCTCTGGGAGGGCATAGCATGAACCAGAGAAACCGGAGCTCGTACCTCGCGTAGCGCACTGCACACCCTGCTCTGGGGCTGCAGGCCTAGCGAAGCAACTTTATGTGCCCGGGAAGTAACACAATCAGAATTCACATTAGACATGGTACATACCCCCAAATGAGACTCAGACAACGAGTAATGATGAAATGCCGGTCGGCCTTTATTGAAGGAATTCTTTCCACCCCAACCTCCTCTGCCATAGGGAGGTCGGCGGTGGGTGCGTTGCTCCCGCGAGCCTCCCGTGGGTCTGTCTGGACCCGGGGGCCTCGTCGAAGGGGGACGATGGACAACAGAGCGCGGATACGGGTCAGGATGCCTCCCGGGCGAACGCTCTCTGCCTCTGTCCCGGCTCCGTAATGGCTGGTGGGCCTCGCGCCTCGGTGCTAGGTGCGGGGCTAGCCTAGCCGAGTCTTTAGCTGCAGACTCCAGTCTCGCCACCAGGGCCTGCATGTCCGGGCCGAAGAGGGACGTCTGAGAGATGGGCAGGTCCAGCAGCTGCCTCTTCTCCGCCTCCCTGATATTAGCCAGCCCAAGCCAAAGGTGCCTGGCCCCGACTTGGGCTGCAGCCATGGAGCGGCCACCATCCACGGCTAGCGTCTGACACATGCGCAGGATCGCCGCCGAGGTGGTCCTCGCCTGTGACAGGAGGTCTCCACTGAGCGCCTGGCCAGATGAGAGCGACCTATCCAGGGCCCCCGTGATGAATGCCATGTTGTTAGCCAATGCGAGGACCTGTGCCGCATTGGCATAACATCTATCCAGCATCGCCAAGACATCCTGTCCCGCTCGGAGGGAAGGAGAGGTCTGGTGCCGGGCCACACGGATGCGGAGGGCTGCAGGGCCATGCGGACTGAATCCTCGATGTCCGGGACACCACCGGTCCAGGACCAGTCCTGCACGCTGCAGTACATGCCGTACCCCAGAGCAGGCCTCTTGGCTGCTAGGGGCTTTGGCCACTCACGTGTCGCGTAATGGACAAAGGGTCCATCCGCGGGCACAACGTGGGTTTTATCCTCCTCCTCCCTCGAGTGGTGGCGCCCACAGAGGTGAAGTCCTCCATTTCACAGCAGCTCAATTAAACGACACCCATGCTTCACATTCTATACAATATCATCAGCTCTGACAGCCTGGTGGAAATTTTATAAAATCACTAACACCACTCCCACACCATCCGTCTTCACCCCCATCTGGAACAACCTAGACCTCCTACAGTACAAGAAACCATTACATTTTCGTACATGGGCAGAGGCAGGCATCACACACCTACAACACATTTTTCATGACAACACACTGGTTTCATTCTCGCACCTGGTCCAGAAGTTTGGCATCAGGGACACACAATATCTCGAGTACCATCAATTAAAATCAATCATCCAAAAATCATATGACACAAAAAATATAGATCTCACTCTCCCTCCACCAATTACAAGATTACTAAATATCAAGACCCCAAAAAAAATAACTGCCAACATCTACAGAATCATCATCCATTCAAATTATACAATCACCTTACCAACAGAAAAATGGGAAACAGACCTTGGAATTGCCCCTGATGCCAGCTTCTGGACCCAAATATGTAACAACATCTACAACATGTCTGACAACGCAAACCTTCACCTGATACAGTACAAAATATTACACAGAACACATCTCACCGGACAGAAAATGTCAAAATTCAGCTCATGTACAGACAAATGCACCAACTGCACACAAAACTCAACTGACACGCACATACATGCTTTTTGGCTCTGCCCCCCTGTTCTTCAATTCTGGAAAGAAGTGACAGAAACCCTCTCAACCATTATGGACCACTGCATCCCCCACAGCCCTTTACACTGTCTACTCGGCGACACATCCACTCTAACCTTAGACCCAGCAGACCAACAACTTACCCTGATAGCACTAACAATTGCAAAAAAAAACAATACTCCTCAACTGGAAATCAAAAATCAAAGTCAACACTTCACAGTGGAAAGATCTCCTCCTAGAACACTTATCCTTTGAACAAGCATCCACCAATCACAGAATTACTGAAACACCCAGCAACTGGAACAAACTCATACTTTTTCTTACAAATTAACTAATTGCATTGTCACTGTTATTATTATTGTTACGATAATTTGAATTGTTATGATTATTATTATTACTTTTATTTTCTATTTTTATTTTTTTTTTATGTTAATTTAGTTTTCATATTATTATTATATATTATTGTTATTATGATTATTATTGTGGATTTATCTTATTTTTTTCTCTCTCTCTTTATTTTCGCTCACTTGTGTTATTTTTTTTATTTTATTTTGTTTTTATTTTTTTTTCGTATAGTTTCTATTAATATTATAAATTATATAATTAGTATTTACACATACAAGATATATCATATTTGAATATGTAGAATAAGCAATAGGGAACGGTGATGGTGAGGAAGCAACAATAATAAGTAATATGGTTTACTTTAATTAATACACATTGTATGATAAATATATGGACTCTTCCCACAAGCATCCCAGGCACATGCATTTTTTAATGCACAACACCTCACGCAGATATTTCTCTTTTTAATACACCACACAATCACAGACAAACTATTGAGGAAAGCTGTCGGAAGAGTGCCAGTAATAATGCTACTGTTAAGGACGCTAGTATGGTCATAATTATTATCTTCATCATCACCACTGTCGCTATTGCTGTTGTTTTCTTCTTTTTTTCTGTTGTTGTTGTCATTGTGTGTTTTTATTTTTATTTTTTTTTTCCTTTCCCATCTTAAGTAACTTATAGTACACCATACCACCAATTCCCATCTATATGCTTGGCGCAGAATCAGGTTTTGTATTTTAATTGTCTTTGTTTTTTTTTGTTTTTTCTATTATAAAAATATAAAGTAAATAATAAGTAACACACAGACACACACACACACACACACACACACACACACACGCACACGCACAAACATGGAAGACCCCCCCTCCCCCCCTCCCCCCCCCATGTATGTATGTTCATGTTGTTTTGTTTAAATAAAATTTAAAAAAAAAAAAAAAAAAAAAAAGAGGTGAAGTCCTCCACCGTTTGGATCCAGCGACGACGTCCGACGCCGGAGGGCGAAGGGGAACTCGGACGAACAAGGAAGACATCTCAGAATGAAGTAAGTACTGTGGTAGATCTCAAACGGCGCCAGAGTGAAAGAGGGGGTGCGGCCTTGTGCAGGGGCCTTTATAGAGGAGGGTGGCTGGTGATTGGAGCAAATTATTTTGATCTCTCGGGCGTGTGACCTGGGGGTCACGAGTGATATCCCACTAGCGAAGTCCTAAGGGACGTAGCACCATGACGTAGAAGTATGTATTGGTCTTGCTTTTAATGTGAAGCGCTTTGTGACCCTGGTCTGAGAAAGGCGCTATATAAATAAATTGTACTTACTGCTTTTCTCGGGAACAAGCTTTGCGCTGTTTGATAAGATCTTGCAGATCATTGGACAAAGTGTCCAGCCAATAAACGGAATTATATTTCGAAGCAACGTAGGAACGTGATGACGCTGAGGGCGTTACATTTTCTAAAAACATTTAGGTGTAATTTGTGTATAATAATAACAATATTTAAATCATTACTTATAAATAAAAAAGGCTTATGACTTGAGAGACGAAGAGCAAATTTTAGTAGGCCATGAAAAAAACTGTTAGGCACCGGCCTACCCAGGCCTATCCAGGCCTACCCAGGCCTATCCCTGCCGCCGCGGCTGGTTTGAGTTAAATGATTTGAAACGATGAGTTTAGAACGGTCACATAAACCTACAGTAGAAACACATGATCTCAAACAGCTTCACTTTTGTTTTTGTTCTGAAGAGGAGAAAGTAGCAGCGTAAATGGGACCGCTTTGGTTTCTGAACTCCTGTGAGATCGCCATCATGTGGTTGGGTGTGGGATTACAACATTCTCTTCAAAACTCCGGGGAACGCGAGACTGTACCACCAACTGCGGCTGCGTAGGTCCAACGTAACCTCAACCGTAACCAGCGCTGCGCGAGTGTACACAAGTGACGGTAACGCAAATGTTCTACTTAACTAAATGTAGTCAGAAAAAAATCCTTTCTTTGTGGTGACGGAGCAAAAAGGGTCTGACGCTCCACATAAAAAATAAGAAATGTCCACAAAAAAGATTCTTGAATAATGAAAATTATATTTATTTTACAAACAAAAAAATTTCCAATTGTACCAAAATCAAAATGAAAGGCAGATGTGAGACAGAGTGAGTGAGTGAGTGAGGTCAAAGACTGTCTCTTCCTACTGCAGCCACACCTCCAGGTGATACTGCACACCTTATGTAGCCCTTCCCCAGTGCGTCCACTAGATGGCGACAAAAGCGTCAATGGGGGCTGTACAAAGTATCTTAACTACATTTTGGCTCCTACATTTCCGGCCCCAAATGTTATATTTCCAAAATAAAATAAACATTTTCCTCCATTTTTATTAAGGAGCCCAAAACAAAATATAACAAGTGTGTTGTTTTCTTCTTTAATCTTCTTCCACAAGAAGGCAGATCTTTGTGACCGGTCTTTCCAGGGTTCCGGTCCTTGTTTTTAGTTTTAATGACCTCACCAGTCCTTTGGAGTCGGGCCTCGTTTCCAATATTTTTGCTAGAGGCCATGAGGCTTGTGGTGAGGAGGGGTCCACAATTAGAACTATGTCTCCAACGTTGAAATTTCTCTTTACCTTGAACCACTTCTGTCTTTGTTGCATAGTTATGAGATATTCTTGTGTCCATCTCCTCCAGAATACATCAGCCAAGTACTGTACTTGCTTCCACCGGCGCCTGGTGTACGAGTCAGTATTGGAGAATTCTCCGGGAGGGAGAATGGGCTGAGAATTCAGCAACAGTAGGTGGTTTGGGGTTAGAGGCTCAAGATCAAATGGGTCAGATGAAGCTGTGGTGATGGGACAGCTGTTAAAGGCACACCGTGTAACTCTTGGCCACTAGGGGCGCTAGACCTGCAACTTTCACGTTTAGCGCCCCTAGTGGCCACAAGCAACTCAGCACTGTCGCAAAAGTCAACAAACAGTCAGCCGGTGTCTTTTGAGTGTGTATTCAGACAGCATGCACTGGTGTGTGTGTTCAAACTGTAGAGACATGCCTACAGATATTGAGAGACTCTGCTGTGGTCAGCCTCCAGACAGCTGCATTAGTAATCTACCACACATGGACTTCTATATCCTGGATGAGGGAGTTCTGCGTCTAGCTCGTGCTGCGTGGAATGACATCTTTGCAGTCGATGACATCCAGGAACCAGGTGAAGAGCAGCGCTCATACAGACATGCAGCTTACAGCACGATCCCTTTCGCGTTTCCTCTTTTTAGCCTCCTCCGAAGGTTTAAAATTTTTCCTTGCCTCAGCCATGACCAGGAGTCGAGCAGGTGAAAAATGAGTAGCAAAAGCCTTAGCTCCATGAGTATATCAGCGCCTGTAGCCGTAAAGCAAGTCTTTCTTCCAAGTCACGTGACCTGGTGGCAGACGGTCCGTCTGCTCGAAACTTACATGGGCGGTATTTCAAGAGGGCAGCCCCGCTCGGAGCATTGCAAGTGTCAAGCGCTGTATATTGGCCCAAGTATTCATATAAAATAACTCATATGTGTCAACTCTTTAGGTCACAAAGTCCGCGGTGTGCCTTTAAGTATGGCCTCCACTTCACAGAATAAAGTTTGGAGGCCCTCATCATCAACAGTTTGCTGGTGTAGGAGACTATTTAACACCCACCTTGCTGACCTAATTAATCTTTCCCACACTCCACCGTGGTGAGAAGCTCCTGGTGGGTTAAATGCCCAATTAATCCCCTCATTGATAAGGGTATTTTGAAATGTTCTGCCATTTAAGTGGGACAAGGCCTTCTTCAGTTCCTTGTTTGCACCCACTAAGTTGGTGCCGTTGTCTGACCATATCTTTTTAGCCTGCCCTCGTCTACATATAAATCCAATCCAATCCACTTTATTTCTATAGCACATTTAAACAACAGAACAGTTCCAAAGTGCTGCACAAAAAAGTACACAAAAAATAGAATAAAAAATAAATAAATAAATAGTCAATTTATAAAATCAATAAAAATCATAAAACACAAAAGAAAAATTAAAAAGACACAGGGACCACACAACTCACGCGGTGTTAAAAGCCAGAGAATAAAAGTGGGTTTTAAGACGAGATTTAAAACACTCCAATGTTGTGGCTGTTCGGACGTGGAGGGGCAGAGCGTTCCACAGCTTAGGGCCGATGACGGAGAACGCTCTGTCCCCTCGAGTTTTACGTTTCGTCTTAGGAACCACGAGCTGGAGCTGGCCCTCAGACCTCAGAGCGCGCGTTGGGGCGTAGACTTCAATGAGGTCTGTGACGTATTGAGGGGCCAGTCCGTTTAACGCTTTAAAAACAAACAACAAAACCTTAAAATCAATTCTAAATTTGACTGGAAGCCAGTGCAAAGATGCGAGGATTGGTGAAATATGGTCACGCTTTTTAGCTCCAGTAATAAGTCGTGCAGCGGAGTTCTGGACTAACTGTAAGCGTGAGAGTGCATTTTGGGTAATGCCTGTATAAAGAGCATTACAGTAGTCCAGGCGTGACGAAATAAAAGCATGCACGACTTGTTCAAAATGTTTAAAAGATAAAAACGGTTTGACTTTAGATAAAAGGCGAAGATGGTAAAAGCCTGACTTGACGACTGTATTAATCTGTTTAGTAAAATTAAAATCACTGTCCATGGTGACGCCAAGGTTGGTGGCAGAGGGGAGAACGTTGTCTTTAAAGGGGCCCAAGTCCATTAAGGGGTCAGTGGGCCCAAAAATAACAATTTCAGTTTTCCCCTCATTAAGACTTAGGAAATTTTGGGCCAACCAAGCCTTGACGTCACTCAGGCAGGCAAGCAAGGGTGTCAGGGGCCTTTAGCTGTCTTGGAAAGAGGCAAGTAAATTTGACAGTCATTTGCATAAAAATGGTATGAGATGCTGTGCCTCTTAAAGATTTGACTCAGTGGGAGGAGATAAAGGGCAAACAGAATTGGGCCAAGAATTGAACCCTGGGGAACTCCACAGCGCAGGAAGGCAGAGGATGAGGTGGAGTCCCCAAGCCTAACGGAGAAAGACCTCCCACTGAGGTATGACCTGAACCAGTCTAAAGCAGTCCCCCTGACACCCACACTGTCTCGGAGTCGGTCTAAAATAATTGTGTGGTCAATCGTGTCAAAAGCAGCAGTCAGGTCTAAAAGCACTAAAATGGCAGAACTACCTGAGTCAGTCACTAAAAACAGGTCATTAAAAGTGCAGATTCAGTGCTATGCAAACTTTTAAAACCTGACTGGAACATGTCTGACACATCATGTGCATCAAGAAAGGGCTGTAATTGACAGAGCACACTTTTTTCCAACAGTTTAGATAAAAAAGGAAGTTTGGAAATCGGCCGATAATTAGAGACAATGGAGGTATCAAGGCTCGATTTCTTGAGAAGTGGTTCAATTACAGCCTGTTTACAAAAGGAAGGGACAACTCCTGAAACAAGGCTACTGTTCACAATTTCACAAACACAAGCACCAATTGTTTCCCACACATCTTTGAACAACCTCGGAGGGACCGGGTCTGTAGGACAAGATGAGGGTTTTATTTGACTGACAATTTTTGTTAGAGACTGCAAAGACATTGGCTCAAACCGTGTAAAAACCGCTGAGCAGGGCTGATTTATGCAGAAGTCAATAGAAGGGGGCAATATGCTTGAACGAATAAGCGCAACCTTGTTTGTGAAAAAAGACAAAAAATCTTCACAACTTTGAGTGCTAGATTGGACAAAAGTAGATTGGGGCGGGTTTAAAACAGACCCAATGGTTTGAAATAAAACACGTGGATTATTTGCATTTCTTTGGACAACATCAGAGAAATATTTGATTTTCTGCAGTCTGACCATTTTTTGATAAGTTTTCCAGCTGCCAACTAAGATTTCATATGACACCTGTAGCCGATCCTTTTTCCACTTCCTCTCTGCCTGCCGACATATACGTCTGGCCTCACGCGTACTGTCGTTGAGCCATGGTACAGGCTTGGCTCTGGGGCGCTGAGCTTTGTGTGGAGCTACAGAGTCAAGAATTTCTGTGCATACAGCAATAAATGAATTAGTCATTTTCTCAGTGTCCTGGCACACAGACACAGCACTTATTTCAGGTTGGGCGCTAGCTAAAAAAAGAGAGGAAAAAGATGCTGCCGAGTCTGGCCGAAGAGTGCGACAATAGCGCACAGGACAGGGCGGCTTAACGCAATCATTCATTGTGAATTCAAATAAAACAGGACAATGATCAGAAATAATAGCATCTCTCCAACTGATGGTTCATACACAGGTTCATACAAATCTCCTAATTGCATGAATACAAGAGTCTGTATCGAGGGAACAGGCCATTTCAATGTGTATAGCTCTACATGAAAGACATGTGAAGAGCACGCCGTAACGTTTGACTAAACTTCTCCCTCTTTTTGTCTCTATTGGGCCAAAGTAGTCCATGCCAACATTAGTAAAAGGAGGGAGGTCTGGTAGAGTTCGTTCTCGTGGCAAATCCGCCATTTTTTGTTCTCCTGCTTTGCCTTTAAGCCGTCTGCACTGGACACATTTTGCAATAATATTTCGGGCAGCAGTATTGGCATTTACCACCCGATACTTTTTACGTAACTGAGATAGAACATAGTTTCTGCCACAGTGTCCATACTTTGTGTGTATGTGTCTCAGCAATAAACGTGAGATGTGACAGCTTTTGGGGAGTGTAATGGGATATTTAACATCCTCCGAAACTGTTGCTTTTGACAGTCTTCCCCTTACTTTAAGCAGTCCATCTGCTAGAATAGGATCGAGCAGGGCCGGAGTGGGACAACATTTCAGGCCGGGAGCTTTTCATCCATTCAGGCCAAACAAGGTTCTAAATGTGTGTTTTTGTCATTGTATTTTGATGTTCTTTTAATAGTTTTAAGATTGAATGTCAAAACTTTTGTTTTCTTTATTTTTTTTTATATTGACTGTTTATATAATCTCGGACGTTTAAGGATTGTTGTACGTTGCTTAGCAACGTAACGTTTATGGAGTTTAGTGAGAATAAAGACACACACACACACACACACACACACACACAATGAACTAAGTGTTCATTAGTGTATAACTATAACAAGCTAATCAATTATTGTTAAAAAAGTAGTAAGGTAAAATCACATCGTTACAGCTCATATAAAAGGAAAAATAAAAACGTGTATGAACCATCAGTTGGAGAGACCACTCATTTCAACCGGGGAAGCTACACTGGGTGCACTGCTAGGCTGGGGAAGCTACACTGGGTGCACTGCTAGGCTGGCCTGGCTGTGTAGCCGACGTGTGACGTCACATTTGTTTAATTTTGCTCTGGCCCAATGACAGTAAAGCTTTGGCCAGTGTTGTGCCAGTTCACAGCTTTTCTGAACTAGTTCAAGTTCAGTTCATACATGCTCAAAGTGAACAGTTCACGTTCGAAGTTCTCAATTTTAATTCTGAACTAGTTCAAAGTTCAGTTCATTTTACTTTTTGCGAGATATTCAAATAAATATTTTTTTTCCCTACGAGCTAGAAATCACAATACGTGGTATATATATATATATATATATATATATATATATATATATATATATATTAGGGCTGTCCAAAATAGCGCGTTATTAACGCGTTAACGCAAATCAATATTAACGCCGTCATTTTTTTTATCGCGCGATAAAAAAAAAAAAAAAACTTTTACTTTTTATTGCAGACAAACACATAGAAACAAAGAAAAGGACTAGTTCAGATACATTGTAGACAGAGATTACAAACAATATGTAGTTGGAGATACAGGGGGCCAAAGAAGAAACCCAGAAGGGCACATAGGAGGGGAGGGGGGGGGGACATGAAGTGGGAGATGGGGGGAGGGGTTAATAAAAAAGGCAATACAAGCAAACAGTATACAGTCATAGATATACCGAAGGTAAACAGAGAAACAGCATAGAGTATTTACATGAACAAATTTACAAAATATTTACAGATTGTTTATCATCATCATAATGACACCATGATGTTTCTATACAGTCTATGGTCTATACCCACACATACACACACACACCCACACACACACATTGAAGGGGCTTTTTGTTACCAATTATTTATTTTGTCATCCATTTATTGATGATTTTGCATCAAATGTTAGTGTGTAATATAACACTACACATTGTTTTCAATAAAAAAAGCAATTGCACACAGCACGCAAATGTGTGACTAATTTGCGATTAATCGCGAGTTAAAGCAGCAGTAAGCGATTTTTGGGTGTTAATATACGTCTTAAATATTGATATATTCCAATAGCCATCACTTATATAGAGTGTTTGTACCTAAACACGGATCTCTCAGTCCTTCCAGTCTTCTCCCACCTATTTAATAAAAAAAACCTCACATCCTATGCGCTTATCCAATGACGAGAGAGCACGCCTTATAAGGGGTTTCTCCCGTGTGTGCACGCGCACTCTTCAAAACAAACATGGCGGAGAAGGAAAAGCCGCCTCCAGCGCTGCTGCTGCAGACTAAATACATGGATGGATTTATTAAATACAGGCAAAACGCCAGAAACAGAGGAACGACAAAAAGTAGGAGCAACATGGTGACCAGCTGCATTCATGTTGGCGACCTCTAGCTCCGTGGATTCCTCTCTCCGACTGAACAGGTGAGCATGTTACTCAGTAGTGGCAGTAGTAGTTGTATTATTTATACATATTGTTGCCTGAGACTGTAATGCGGGCTTTCACCAAGTTAGCTAGTTAAAAATCCCCAGCTGTTGTAGAAATACGGCCGCATTTTGTGGCAATAACTGCGCATTACCTTGGCTTAGCTTTGAGAAACAACAACAGACAACACAACATCGAAGCCTTAGCCCAGCCTCAGCCATCCATAAACTCCGGTCAATTATTAGTTCCCCACATGTACAACATTAAATGACCATATCACCAAAGTTCCCCCGTGAAGTGGTGTTAGCATTAGCGTTCGCTGTTAGCATTAGCGTTCGCTGTTAGCATTAGCGTTCGCTGTTAGCATTAGCGTTCGCTGTTAGCATTAGCGTTCGCTGTTAGCATTAGCGTTCGCTGTTAGCATTAGCGTTAGCTGTTAGCATTAGCGTTCGCTGTTAGCATTAGCGTTCGCTGTTAGCATTAGCGTTCGCTGTTAGCATTAGCGTTCGCTGTTAGCATTAGCGTTCGCTGTTAGCATTAGCGTTCGCTGTTAGCATTAGCGTTCGCTGTTAGCATTAGCGTTCGCTGTTAGCATTAGCGTTCGCTGTTAGCATTAGCGTTCGCTGTTAGCATTAGCGTTCGCTGTTAGCATTAGCGTTCGCTGTTAGCATTAGCGTTCGCTGTTAGCATTAGCGTTCGCTGTTAGCATTAGCGTTCGCTGTTAGCATTAGCGTTCGCTGTTAGCATTAGCGTTCGCTGTTAGCATTAGCGTTCGCTGTTAGCATGAGCGTTCGCTGTTAGCATTAGCGTTCGCTGTTAGCATTAGCGTTCGCTGTTAGCATTAGCGTTCGCTGTTAGCATTAGCGTTCGCTGTTAGCATTAGCGTTCGCTGTTAGCATTAGCGTTCGCTGTTAGCATTAGCGTTCGCTGTTAGCATTAGCGTTAGCTGTTAGCATTAGCGTTCGCTGTTAGCATTAGCGTTCGCTGTTAGCATTAGCGTTCGCTGTTAGCATTAGCGTTCGCTGTTAGCATTAGCTGTTAGCATTAGCTGTCTGTAGTTGTGAATATGATGTGGCTGCTACGATCACTTCTGATCTGTATGAATCGTTTGTTTTTGCCAATAAACATAGTTGCTTGCACTATATATATATGTAGGTCTGCATTTCATTCTTCAATGACTAAGTTTTGCAACTTGCACTCTGTATATTAGTTTTATTGTTATAAAAACAATATCTCTTTACCTCAAATCTAACTTCCGTGACCACTACATACATTTTTATTATTATGTATTGAGAATAAGTAAGAAAAGTCTTGCTGACTACTACCAAATAAATTATGAGCATGATATAATATAGACATTGTAATAATTTACATGTCTTCATTGCATTCTTTTCTCTGTATCTTTTCCAGTATGGCCTAAATCAATTGGAATGAGGTCTTCAATGTACAAGAGTTCAAAAGCCTCCATAATGCAAGTTAAATAACTATTAAAAAAAAACAATGCCATAACGACTAGATACTTTTCTGCTGACCTCTTCTTTCTCTAGTATTGACTGAAGACAAGACTTTGCTTCCAGAATTAGAAGATCGGCCATTGTTATCTCCTGAGGAAGACTTTACACCCCACATTTGTCATGTAGGTTGTTGTGAATGCATATATGGGACGCAGTGATTATGATAATGATGTTGTGATGTGTGTGTCGTTCATCCCTACAGTTGTGTTGCTGCCCTGAGGTCCAAAATGAATATCGATCATGTTCCAGGAGTCAGTGTTGACAAAACTGTCGCTGAGTTTCTTCAACAATCAAGAGGAGTGAGATAATCACTCGACTCCCAAAACAGCCGATGTAAGTGTCTTTCTCTCACAATGCACAGTCTCTCACAGTCCAAATAAACATGTTCAAGGATCCTGTGAATCAGGGGCCCCTCCTGGTGATCAATAAATACTACTGTTGTAGATCAGGGGCCACTCCTGGTGACCAATAAATACTGATGTTGTTGATGATGAATATATCAAAGTCATATTTGAGTAGATAAAACTGATGTCTCTTCTATTATGTTTCAAAGGAAAATCTCTGCCAGAGGAAGACTCCAGTTCCTTCAACCTGGGCCCCTGAAGCGTGGCTGTGTGTGCGTGTGACTGTGTGCTTGTGGCTGTGTGTGCTTGTGTGTGTGTGACTGTGTGTGCTTGTGACTGTGTGTGCTTGTGACTGTGTGTGCTTGTGGCTGTGTGTGCGTGGCTGCTTATGAATTATTTTGAGGAAATGTGTTCAAACAAGCTACAACATAAAGATTAACATTTTGTTAGATATCTCTGATAGTGTTCGCTGCAGCAGCGATGGATAAGGACCTGGATAATAACAGTGTTATTCATTTGAGCAAAAAGTGATAACACAAACGTTGCCTTACCATCACTTGTAATTATTTGTCTTAGTAGGGACATTGTGTATATTTTTCCGGCTATAACTTCAAATCTTCTTTTACATAATAAAGTTTCTTAGACTCGTTACAGACTGTATTTGTTTTCCTACTATAAAACAAAGCACATTGAAAGAGGTGAATGTATTTTTTTTTATTTTGAAATAGTACAACTACAAACATATTTCAGAACTGCAGAGTGGACGTGCACCATGGGGGCCACTGAGGACGTGCACCATGGGGGCCGCTGAGGACGTGCACCATGGGGGCCGCTGAGGACGTGCACCATGGGGGCCGCTGAGGACGTGCACCATGGGGGCCGCTGAGGACGTGCACCATGGGGGCCGCTGAGGACGTGCACCATGGGGCCACTGAGGACGTGCACCATGGGGGCCGCTGAGGAAAGCACGTTTTCAATGTCTGTTGGCACCTTTCACAGACGCATCAGGGAAAGGATCTGGTCATCAGCTTCTCTGGACAGAGGGCGTTCAGTGCTTCCTGAAAGAACCGTTATGACAAATGACTTTATATATTCTGTTACTTGTAGCTTTTCTTTCAAAGTGGTTTCCTTACAGTGTAATAGTCAGTGTAACGTAATTAGTTATGACAGTACTTTTGCGTTTCGGACAAGCTTTACTGGAATTGTTTTTCAGTCCCACATCTCACTGTACAGCTCTGATACACTTTGATTTTGTCTTCATTCTCTGAACAATAAGCACATAATACAGATGTTGATTACATCAATAAATGTATCTTTATTTTGTGACATTGAGAAGGCAGCTTCCAGTGAGATGCAGCTTTACTTTCACATAATACATTACTACAGTGTTGTCTATAAAGAACTCCAAATATACAAATTGTGAGGAAATAAGTAGCAGTAATGTATTACTTTAAATAACCTTCATGTAAAGCTTTGTAATGTATATGCATTACATTCATCTAATACATATGCACTGTAACAGATGTTACAGTGCATAATGTTGAGACACGTCACACTGCAATCTGCAAAATTATGTTTATCACAACAGTTATCAATGTACCAACTAGAGAAGCAGTATTATTCTATAAAAGACTGGATTGTTTTTATCTCTTAGTGATGCTATCCTAGCTAACACCAAGCTGCTTCCAGTGTTATAGCTAGGTTACAACTAAGCTATTCTATGCTAATATTTCACTCCCAGAGTTTGTTGTTAATATACTTACGAGTAGACCTGACGGAGCTGAATCTGCTGCTGCCATCACCAAGAAGACGATGCGCGTTCATGTGGTGTGACGAGGGGACGGGGGCGGGGCTACTAACTCGCTCAGGCAGAAGAAACTGCCGGAAACGACCAAATCGCTTACTGCTGCTTTAACTATGAAATTCATGCGATTAATCGCGATTAAATATTTTAATCGTTGGACAGCACTAATATATATATATATATATCCCAAATCCAGCACCCTGAGACTGTACGTAAGCCGTAAAGAAGGAGGCCGAGGACTAGTGAGTGTGAGAGCCACTGTCCAGGACGAAACATCCAAACTCCATAACTACATCATGGAGAAGGCCAAAACGGATGACGTACTCAGTGAATGTCTCAGGCAGTGGCGAGATGAGGAGGTGCTGGAGGAGAGCCCATCATGGGAGAACAAGCCCCTACACGGCATGTACCACCGGAGCATAACAGAAGTGGCTGATCTCAAGAAGTCCTACCAATGGCTAGAAAGGGCTGGCCTACAGGACAGCACAGAGGCACTCATCATGGCTGCACAGGAACAGGCCCTGAGCACCAGAGCGATAGAGGCCCAGATATACCACACCAGACAAGACCCAAGGTGTCGGTTGTGCAAAGAGGCACCTGAGACGATCCAACACATAACTGCAGGGTGCAAGAAGCTGCAGGGAAGGCCTACATGGAACGCCATAACCAAGTGGCTGGCATAGTGTACAGAAACATCTGTGGAGAGTATGGGCTGGAAACCCCAAGGTCTAAGTGGGAAACTCCTCCAAAGGTGGTGGAGAATGAGCGTGCGAAGATCCTGTGGGACTTCCAGATACAGACCGACCGAATGGTAATGGCAAACCAACCTGACATCGTGGTGGTGGACAAAGGGCAGAGGACAGCCGTGGTGGTGGACAAAGGGCAGAGGACAGCCGTGGTGGTGGACAGAGGGCAGAGGACAGCCGTGGTGGTGGACAAAGGGCAGAGGACAGCCGTGGTGGTGGAAAAAGGGCAGAGGACAGCCGTGGTGGTGGACAAAGGGCAGAGGACAGCCGTGGTGGTAGACAAAGGGCAGAGGACAGCCGTGGTGGTGGACAAAGGGCAGAGGACAGCCGTGGTGGTGGACGTGGCAATTCCAAGCGATGGTAACATCCGGAAAAAAGAACATGAAAAGCTTGAGAAATACCAAGGTCTCAGAGAGGAGCTGCAGAGGGCCTGGAGGGTAAAGGTCACAGTAGTGAGAGGGCCTGGAGGGTAAAGGTCACAGTAGTGCCCGTGGTGATCGGTGCACTCGGGGCAGTAACCCCGAAGCTAGATGAGTGGTTACAGCGGATCCCCGTAACAACCTCGGACATCTCGGTCCAGAAATGTGCAGTGCTAGGAACAGCAAAGATACTGCGCAGAACCCTCAAGCTCCCTGGCCTCTGGTAGAGGACCCGAGCTTAGAGAGGGATAACCGCCCGCGGAGGGCCAAAGGTGAGTGGACAATTTATATATATATATATATATAATTGTTTAAAACCCGGTTGCAGACAAGATTTACATGGGTTTCAATGGGAACTGAGTTGTCCCATCTCTGCTCATAAGTACAAACTGTAATGCGCTGCAGAACGTGTGTCAATACATAGTTCCCACATGACGTCACTACATACGGGGATTTGCCGACCCGGCGACATTTGTGTTGGCATTCTGTGGGCAAAACAATAGAAAAAGAAGCTGAAACGTGTTAATGTTGTGATAAAGTTGAAAATGGTCATCTCCTGCTGGGTCAATGGATGTTCAAATCGTGCCGGAGGTTCCGTTAAACTTGGATTTTACAGTATACCCATCATTAGACTTCATGAATGTGAGAAGACTAAGCTTTTGTCAGAACAACGACGGAGGTTATGGCTTGCGAAGATAAACAGGCAAGAAACTCCCTCAAAACACGCAAGAATATGCTCGGAGCACTTTGTGTCAGGTGCGTATCGTATCTTATAATGTGTTGACAGACGTAATTTACTCAGTACTAACTTGTGTATGCTGATAGCTGGTAACTTGAGAGTTTCATTATTTAGATTACTTTATTATGAGGAGGATCGGTGTCGCGTCCGAGGCTCTCGAGGGCAACGTAAATGTATTAAATAGATAATAATAGTTCTATGGTGGGCTAAAACAATGTTCACAAACAGCATTGCTTCTGTAAAAAGATCTGTGTCATAAAATAAACTGCTCTTTACGCCTGGAAAAATCAGTTGCCCACCATTCACCAAAACATACGGTCAAAAACGCGGAAATAAACAATAACAGCAATCCAGAGTGTCCGTGTGGCATTAGCATTAATTAAATTAATTGTTAATATAATTAAAATAATTAAATGGAGCTCCAACTGGTATTAAATCTAAAGTTTTTGAGAAATGTTTGCATTGCTTGTTAATTTTTGCTGCATAATTTGATCAAATATGTAAAACATGTCCGTAGCACGTTAAACTGTGGTGCCATTGTATTAATATACAATTATTTGCTCAAAAGTTGCCCTTTTTTTCCAATTTGCGTTTGAATATCTACTTTTATTCTCATTCTTCTGTTTAATGGAATGCACAAACACAGCAGCGTGCCATCAAAGATGGCGTCTCCGAGGAGGTCATGTGACATTCATTGGTCTGTGGGAACTATGTATACTTTATGTCAAATGTAAACGGCCCTGTGTCACAGACTGGGTGCGTACCGATGTTCCCCGGGTCCGATGTTCCCTGGGTCCGATGTTCCCCCACTTCTATAGGCGGGGGAACATCGGACCCGGGGAACATCGGTACTTCGCGTATTAAAAAGTCCTGATGTTCCCCGGGTCCGATGTTCCCCCGCCAATAGAAGCGGGGGAACATCGGGACTTCAACAACGAGACTAGTCCCGCTGTTCCCCGCGTGCGCCCTTTGATGTTTGATGTTTCCTCCTCCACGAAAGATGGCATATGATCCGTGCCAACTTTTGTGAGAGAAAAAATACTAACTAGCCTAAGCCTATTTACTTTTCTTTTTCCCTCTCGCTCTTTGTGTGCTCATATTTCAGCTGATCGCAGCTTGAGTCTATGCAGGATATTTTTGGGCATGTTATGGGCATGTTATCTCCCCTTGCTCTCTCTCCCATGGGCATCTATATTTGACAAGTCTGACTGAATAAAATGAGGACGATTGAAACTAGAGCTACTACATCTGTTAGCCTATAGTTTTTCCAAATACGTGGTTTTGCTGAGGGCACTGTGCTTTTACGCATAATGGACACGCATATGACGTCGTTTTTGTTGTAAAACTTGAATATGCTCTTTTAGTTTTAGAGATATCAATACATATTATTCTATTCAGAATGCGTGCGTCATTGTGCATTGTTGTCCCGCCTTACGTGTCACTCACAGTTAAAATGTAAATAACCAATTCAAACATAGCATTTTTTACAACTTGAACTTTAAGAAAAAAATGATCAAAGGAATCAGTGTAAAATAAGATCGGAAACGCTCAATTCATGATTGTTTAATTAGGTTTCCCATTTTTAAATACAATTGGAAACGCTCCGAATTCAAAAATATTGAAAAGTGTATTGGCTCCTACAGTGGGGGGAATAATAATAATAATTATAATAATAATATAAGTAAGTAGTAAGTAAGTAAGCTTTATTTATATACCGCCTTTCACAGACCAGAGTCACAAAGCGGTTTACAATTGTTATTTTTTGGGCATTGGTCCACTCACTCCACACAGAGATGGGAGCGGGGTCGCCGAACAGGAGGCGCATGCCAGACCTATTGTACATATTTTTAGTGGTAGGGGAAACCGGAGTACCCGGAGGAAACCTACGCATATAACCCCCTGAGCGTCATCACGTTCCTACGTTGCTTCAAATATAGTCCTGTTTATTGGCTGAACAATTTTGTCCAATATCATATCACACAGCGTGAAGCGAGAACAACCAGCTATTCCTCGTCTTAAAGATTGACAACGCTCTCAAAGCATTCACAACAGAGCAGCCTTTTTCATTTTAATTTTAAGAAAGTTCAGCGTGAACTTTGTGAGGTAGAGGAGCCAGAGGCCCGTAGGTCCCAGAGGAGGAGGGTCAGGCCAGGCTGGCCTCGCACTGATGAGGTAAACTCTAGGCCTGTGTGAGACACACTGTGGGCCTCACTGTAGGCCTCACTGTGGGCCTCACTGTGGGCCTCACTGTGGGCCTCACTGTGGGCCTCACTGTGGGCCTCACTGTGGGCCTCATGTATGAAACCTGCTTACGGCCAAATCAGGGTAAATGAGGCGTACGCAAAATATTACACTTTTCCGCATTTATCTATCTGGACGTGAGCGTACAATACGCAAAAAATATACGCCAGGTCTGGAGGTGGTGTAAATCTATACGCTGATCTCAACCTTCGGCACAACACGCATGAAATTCAAGATATGTACAACAATAAACATTCCCTCTGGCAAAATTATATGCTGTGTTTTTATTGAGGATCATGTTTCAAAATTTGAATTTGCGCATCAGAAAAAGTCTAATGGAAACACGCAAACTTCGAATAAATCACAGCTCATGATGAGGACCCTCTATTAAAGGAATAGTTCACCGTTTTTACATACTGACATATGTTCTTACCTTACCTTAGACTAGTTAATACGTACCTGTCTGGTCCTAGTCCGTGCGCTCTGTCATGCAAACGGAGCAAAAACGGGAGCACAACCGCAGCCTCCTCTGGTCACTGTATAGTACCCAAAAGGTAGCTCCCGCTAGAAGCTACCAAACTCTTCCAAGTGTTCCCTATTAAATGTATATAGTTACGTGACGTGTTACACTGCAAAGTATAGTAACACAGAAATGTAACAGTCGATTTTCTCAGCGGATAAAACGGGTACTATATTGTGAGGCGTAGTATATATATATCACAATATAGTGATCGTTGCGTTTCAAAAGAGAAAACAGATTTCACTCAGTTTTAAATGGAAAACAAATTGTCTGCCGTTCATGACACATAATATGAACTAATTCACGTTCAAGTTCTTTATTAAAAAATGTGTTGCGTTCAGTTCAACGTTCACGAAAAAATGAGCGTGTTCAATGAACGCGTTCTTTTGAACTCGTTCACGCACAACACTGGCTTTGGCCTGGGCCTTGCTCATTGGACCAGGCCACCAGGCAGGGTAGGAGTTTGCAAAGACCGTGAGGATGAAATGAAATTAAAAGAAAAAAAAAAGACCGTGATGATAGGGCAGGCCCAGGCCACTTTGACACGCAGGCCACCGGGAGATCTCCCGATGCTCCCGATGACCAGTCCGGGCCAGGGATCGAGCCTATAAATGGTGCTTCTCTTGTGAATTACACCACCTGTACCAAGCTTTTGAAGTTCTGTTGGAAAAGCATGCCTTTGAGAGAAGGATACGATGGATGTCTCTGCCCTGCCCAGATCCTGAATGGACAGGTAGTGACCCTTGACTGCTGGAAATTGGGAATACAGCTTATGTGTGGTGGATCTGGTTTTTACCTGTCCAACAGCATGTTTCCTTTTCGCAGCCAGGGCCAGCAGGTAGTCTCCAAACTTTTCATACCAGGCAACTGCTTTTAACAACTTGGTCCAATCTGAGAAGAAATGCAGAAGTTTATGAGTTGCAGTAGCACCATCTTGCACACTAATGTTGTACACCGCCGCATGTTTTTTAACTTCTGGGTCATCTTGTGATAGTACATCTGTCACTGTGTGATTTGGCCAAAAACATTCTCGCTCCGTCAGAAATGCAGGGCCCAGAAGCCATCTTTCATTTTCGTTGAATTTAACCACACCTCTGGAAGCCTCGTCAGCAGGATTTTGTTTACTTTCAATGTACCGCCATTGCTCAACAGTCGTATTGTCTCTGATCATAGATATTCTGTTGGCAACACACAATAGAAATCTTGTAGTCTCATTTGCAATGTATTTAAGGACAGCTTGACTATCGGTCCAAAATATAGATTTTTCAAATTTTACCATTAGCTCTGATCTTAAAAGCTTGTCCACTTTGACACTTATGACTGCTGCTGTGAGCTCGAGCCGCGGTATCGTCATTTGCTTTAAAGGGGCTACTCTTGCTTTACCCATCATAAAAGCAACATGTCTTTGTCCTTTATCGTCCACCATACAAAGATAACTTACAGAGCCATAGCCAGACTCCGAAGCATCTGAAAAATGATGCAACTGACACGAGATGAGTTTTCCAAAACTGTTGGGCTTCATACAACGAGGAACACTAAATTGTGACAACTATGTCTTGCACCCATTTTGTCCATTGTAGCGTCACCTCAGGGGGCAATTCCTCGTCCCACCCATAGCCTGATTTACACAATTGCTGTAGAAGTTGTTTTGCTGGCAGTGTGACTGGTGCCAGCATCCCTAGAGGATCGTACACAGAGCTTACCATGGAGAGGATCCCTCTCCTGGTCAATGGCTTTTCTGTGACCTTTATGTCAAACCTGAAGGTGTCGTCCTCCACTCTCCATTGCAGTCCCAATGCACGATCAGTAGGCAGTTGGTCCTTTGTTAGATCCAGAGATCTGATGTCCTTTCCTCTTGCCTCCTCCTTGATGCTGCACAGCACTGCGCGGCTGTTACTCACCCACTTTTTGAGGTGGAAGCCTCCTTTTGCGCACAATTTCACCAGTTCATAAATTAGCTGGATAGCGTCCTGTTCTGTAGGGGCAGAGGTCAGGCAATCATCAACATAAAAATGATTCAGGACTGTACCGGTTACCTGCGGACTGAAGTTTGAGTTGTCTTGGGCAGTTTTCCTCAGGGCGTAGCTGGCACAGCTTGGTGAGGAAACTCTACCAAATATGTGTACAAGCATACGATGGTCTAGGGCAGGGGTGTCATTCATACGGCCCGCCAAGAGATTTGACACGGCCCGTGGCTCATTTATGTAAAAATATAATAAAGTTACATTTTAAAAAGCCGCTCCGCTCCGCGAGGCTCCGCAACGCAAGGCTCCGCGACGCCGCAGCGCGACGCCGCAGCGCCGCGCTCAGGGGTGAGTCCAGTGCGTCTTTAGTGGCTCCACCAGAGCGGTGCTGAAGGAATAACATCTTAAACTACAAGACTCGGCGAAAAATACGGCACTTTGAGCGAAGAATTGAGAAAACAGAAGATAAACCTGTCTGGCCCTGAAGACACAGCAGTCTGTTTGTGCCCAGAGCGAGAGGTTAGTTCTGCTGTAAAGGGAAGCTACCTGTGCTAACAACATTAGCATTAGCATCGCAGCCGCACAGTGAGAGAGAGTTTGTTAAATCTCTCACAGGCTGCAGACATGGTCTGAGAAACCACTCGCTTTTACCAACATGTTGCCATTGATAAGAGACTGATGTTACTGATGTCACATATTCATTTGTGGTGTTACTGAAACTATCAGAGGAGTTTTGAGCGCTGCTGCTGGTGCTGCTGCTGGTTCTGCTGTTGTTGCTGGTGTGTTGGACAGTGTGGACGGGTACCGATGGTAAAAACAGGTGTAGTGACAAAGCTGCAAATGGAGGTGATGATTTTTGGACATTTGACTGTATTTCACACAGAGACACTGCTGCAGTCGTTAAGAATGGATCACGTTATGGAAGTTGTTTTATTCATTTCAACTGAATCATGGTCAGTTTGATGTTTTCTCTGTGATAATAACATAACCATGGACCGTACCACACTGAAGATGGTTAATGTGATAATAACATAACCATGGACCTTACCACACTGAAGATGGTTAATGTGATAATAACATAACCATGGACCTGACCACACTGAAGATGGTTAATGTGATAATAACATAACCATGGACCTGACCACACTGAAGATGGTTAATGTGATAATAACATAACCATGGACCTTACACACTGAAGATGGTTAATGTGATAATAACATAACCATGGACCTTACCACACTGAAGATGGTTAATGTGATAATAACCTAACCATGGACCTGACCACACTGAAGATGGTTAATGTGATAATAACATAACCATGGACCTTACCACACTGAAGATGGTTAATGTGATAATAACATAACCATGGCCCTTACACACTGAAGATGGTTAATGTGATAATAACATAACCATGGACCTTACCACACTGAAGATGGTTAATGTGATAATAACCTAACCATGGACCTGACCACACTGAAGATGGTTAATGTGATAATAACATAACCATGGACCTTACACACTGAAGATGGTTAATGTGATAATAACATAACCATGGACCGTACCACACTGAAGATGGTTAATGTGATAATAACCTAACCATGGACCTTACCACACTGAAGATGGTTAATGTGATAATAACATAACCATGGACCGTACCACACTGAAGATGGTTAATGTGATAATAACATAACCATGGACCACACTGAAGATGGTTAATGTGATAATAACATAACCATGGACCACACTGAAGATGGTTAATGTGATAATAACATAACCATGGACCTGACCACACTGAAGATGGTTAATGTGATAATAACATAACCATGGACCTTACCACACTGAAGATGGTTAAGCTGAGGTTCTGTGTTTAAGTGCTTTTTTCTATCTACCTACTTTACCTTTGTGAGCAGGTTCTCTCTAATGAGCCTTAAAACAAAGCTAACACACAAATATTAATATACATATTGTGAAATACCATTTTCAATGTAATATTGTATTGTACGCTACATTATTTGCACTATGGAAAACTCACTGTTACATTTAAGTTTGTAACAGAAAACTGATAGTGTTTTAAAGGAAGTTTTAAACAAATGTGTTTATGTGCACAAAAAATTGGACTTTGTACCTTTTTTGGATATTTTTGTAGAGCATCTCTTGGTCCGGCCCACTTGAGATCAGATTAGGTTGTATGTGGCCCCCGGACCAAAATGAGTTTGACACCCCTGGTCTAGGGGTTCTTTTTCATAGTCCCCATTAGGCCACCATAAAAACCTCAAAAAATCTGTGTGAGTCTGTGACACTCTCACCTGATAGAACATCGACTTGATGTCTGCCATTAGAGCTACAGGCTCATGTCTGAACCTGAGCAGCACTCCAATTAAGGAGTTGGTGAGATCTGGGCCTTGGAGTAACTGAGAGTTTAGTGAGACCCCCTGATACTCAGCCCCACAGTCAAACACAACTCTCAGGGTGTTCTTCCTGGGGTGGTAGACTCCATGATGAGGAATGTACCATGTTTTTCTTTTTTCAACTGTTTCTTGAGGAACTACTTCAGCATATCCCTCAGTTAAAACATTGTTCACAAAGTCTGTATATTCCTTGTGAAATGAGTGGCTTTTCTTTTCAGGCTTTGAAGTCGTTGAACAGCTACTTGCCTGTTGTTGGGCATTTCCGCTTTGTCTCTGAAAGGCAAGTCAAGATTATAATGTCCATCTGTTAATGTAACTGAGCTGTCCATTTTTTCCAGGAATTTTTTGTCCTCAACTGACAGCTCTCTTTTTTCGTCTGCTGCATTTTCATTAAAGTCCACATTGTAATGACTAATTAGCAGTTTTTCTAGGCTTTCAACAGTTATTCGGTTCACTGTTACAGAAGAGTGGTCACAGTCGCTTGGGCCTTCTCTTAAAGGGCCATTGATAACCCAGCCCACTAATGTTCGTACTGCATAAGGACCACCTCCCTGGCTATTTATTATTTCCCAGGGTTCAATGACTTTGGAAGCGTTGGTTCCTATGAGTAGCTCAATGTTACTATTGATTTTAGGGATATCAATACTTTGTAGATAAGACCACCTTTCTAGGTCCTGCCTTTTTGGTATATTGTCCGTAGTAACAGGCATTTCCTTTTGAGTGTACAAGTCTGGGAGGGGTAAAAACCTGTCTTCACACATCCCAGACACCTCCAAGCCTGATACTATATTGGTTGGTACAAGTTTTTCATTGCCCATGGTTTTTAACAATATTTGTGCTCTTTGTCCTTTTAGTCCCAACTGACTGATAAGACGTTCCGTACAGAAGGTGTCAGTGCTGCCGGGGTCAATAAAAGCATAAACCTCCATTACTTTACTGCCCTTAATGGCTTTAACTTTGACTGGGACTACTGAAAGCACATTGCTTGTTTCAGTACCGGCCCCGATATGCCCACATGCTTTAGGGTGGATTACACCTGGCCGGGCGTCACCCATGTTTACTTCACCTGTCCCTGAAGTCATTACTTTAACATTTTCAGTTTTGTCATTTTGAGACATATGGAGAACAGTAGGATGCAGCTTTTTGCATATAGAGCAGGTTTGTTTTTGTCGCAAGATTTACATATATGTCCTTGCTGCAAACAACCAAAGCACATTCCCCTTTCTTTTAGAAATGAAACTTTGTCCACGTGCTTTTTGGTTTTGAATAACTTGCAGTCTTCTAATGTGTGACTTTTGCTGCACAGTTCACATAAAGCTTGCAAAGTATTTTCTTTTTGCTGTGTGGGCTGAGAAGCAACATTAGAAACTGTGGTAGCAAAACTACTTCCATTTGACTTTGGTCTAGCTCTTTGAGTCTTTTCTTTAGTTTTAAAAGGGCTTGTCCTGTATGTCTCCATACACAGGATCACACAGTATTTTCACTTGCTTTTCCAGAAAAATGGAGCTTTCGCGAAAGTTCACTGTGGTAGACCCGGCTGCTGCTTGCCCAGATCTACAGGCTGCTCTTCCTCGGCTCATCAGACCAGCAACGCCCACATCCAGCCAACCAATAACCACCAGGACAGCAAGTTAAAAGCCGGAGACTCCCACTTGCCGGCCTTCTGAAGTCTGCAAGGTGCATGTCGCTAACGCACCTGTTCGCAAATGCTGCGTTGTCCTGGAGGGGTCGCTTCTGCTCACGTGTTGCTCGTGCGCGTGGCCCGGCTGTCCTCAGTCTGGCTGCTCGTGGTCTGCTCCTCCTCCGCGTCCCTGCACCTGCTGTGGTTCGCGTGTCTCCACTGCTTTCGTCCTCTGTGGGCTGATCCGCGGGGCCCCTCTGCAGGTTCTGTGCTGCTCGTTCCTCGTGGTCTGCTGCCGCACGCAGACGGTCTGGCGGTGCCGTGCATGTCCCTGCCTCCGATTGGCGGTGCCGCGTTGTCCCGTTGCTTTTCCCAAGTCTCCTGGCATGTGAGTACAGTGAGTGTGCCGACCGCGGACGGATTAATCCCTGAGTCTGGGCTGCAGGCAGCTGGTTTTTGCCCTACGCACTTGACTGCAGGCGTCAGTTTTCGCCCCGTGCTTGGTCTGCAGGCTCCGTTTTCACACGTGTTTGAGCTAACTGAGGGGCAATGCATCTTAAATGGCATCAATCTCTATTGTCTGAGGGATATAAGAGGAGCAATGTGCATAATTCAGATTCATGTTCTGCCACTTGCAGTAAAACCACGTTGGAAATATGTGCAAAGACTACCCCATCGTGCTCCAGACGGCACACACAGAGCTCTTGCATGGCGCCATCTTTACAGCATTAATCTCATTACTCGCAAGTCACTATTGTTAAATGAATGTATTTAAATTCGTCTATCTGCAGGAGGAAGGAGGGGCCATGCATTTAAATAGCTAGGTCACTAGTATTAAATTGGGTAACTAAACTGCAGTTGTTGCATTTGAAAGTGCAGCAGAAAGAAAAAGGGCCCAATGTGAATATGCAATGGGTTTGAAGTGGAGTTGGAGCTAATGAACGCATGGATCAGTGATCGTTCATGCGTTCTACCATAACCAAAGCAGCAAGATGGCTCCAGGGGACGTCTGTTATTCGCATGGGAATGTTTCGGATTCGGGTTGATTTATTTCCTCAGGCTCTTAAACAACCGTGGGCATGGTTCTCTGACCGCCGCTGCTGCGGTCCCTGCTGCCTGTTCCTGCTGCTGCCTGTTCCTGCTGCTGCCTGTTCCTGCTGCTGCCTGTTCCTGCTGCCGCTCCTGCTGCTGCCTGTCCCTGCTGCCTGCTCCTGCTGCTCCTGCTACTACATGTGCCGCTGCTGCTGTTCCTGCCGCTGCTGCTCCGCGGGCTCCCGGGCGGCACCTGTCTCTACGGCTCGGCTCTTTCAGACACGTATGTAACCTGGCTCACGGAGACAAGCGGTGCACGCTGGCGTGACACGTCTGTTGTTCGTATGAATCGCATTGTGGTGCTACTGCTGCTAATGCTGCTTCTGCTGCTTCATACTGCTACCGCTACTGCTGCTACTGCTGCCGCTAATGCTGCTATTGCTGCCGCTGCTGCTTCATACTGCTACTGCTGCCGTGCTGCTGCTGCTTCTTTACTTTGACACCTCTCTTCACTTCGCATCTCTTTTACTGAAACACTAAACAGCTTCAACAATATTCTACTGCTGTGGCTTTGATACAGGATTATTGCTGTTATTATCTACGGATGCTGCAACCGCTGCTGCTGCTGCTGCTACTGCTGCTGCTTCATACTGCTACTGCTGCTCCTGCTAATGCTGCTTCTGCTGCTTCATGCTGCTACCGTTACTGCTGCTACTGCTGCCGCTTCATACTGCATCTGCTGCCGTGCTGCTGCTGCTTCATGTACTTTGACATCTCTCTTCACTTCGCATCTCTTTTACTGAAACACTGAACAGCTACAACAATATTCTACTGTTCTGGCTTTGATACAGGATTATTGCTGTTATTATCTACGGATGCTGCAGCTGCTGCTGCTGCTACTGCTGCTGCTGCTTCATACTGCTACTGCTACTGCTGCTGCTTCATACGGCTACTGCTGCTACTACTGCTGCTGCTGCTTCATTTACTTTGCCATCTCTCTTCACTTGCATCTCTTTTACTGAAACACTGAACAGCTACAACAACATTCTACTGCTGTGGCTTAGATACAGAATTATTACTGTTATTTTCTAAGGACGCTGCTGCTGCTGCTGCTACTGCTGCTGCCGCGGCTTGATACAGGACTATTGCTGTTATTATCTGAGGTTACTGCTGCTGCCGCTGCTGCTACTGCTACTGCTGCAACCCACTCTCTCAGAAGCTTATCCTGCTTCTAATGGATGCAGCCCGGCTGAGTATGCCGCGCTGCGCTGGACTCGCACCTGTGCTCCCAGGGTCGCTTCGGCGGTCGTGCTTCATCTCTCTACTTAATCTTCTGATCTATCAGATGCAGCTGGCCGAGTAGCTGCGCTGAGCCGTCAATCGGACTCCTAATCAAAGGCATCCATACCTGTATTCTTCACTCTTCTGATCGCAGGCTCCCCATCATGCTGCCCATCCTGCAGCGGCTCTGAGCGGCACTGAACTCCGGCTCATCTTCCAAGTACACGTCTGCCCTCCTCGCAGCATCTTCCTGCTCTCCTTCTGTGGCTTCTCTGCATAAGCGTTTCACTACTGCTCACTCAACCTTCAATGCGGTCCGAGACACGGCTTTTCCCAACCTATCCTACTGTCCTGATTATCTAATCTCCAACCCAAGATTCTAAGCGTAAGGGCGCCTGCAACATCAATGGCCCTCTCCGATATGTCTCTGCCCTGTTATGGTCAGTTCCCGGCATCGGACAACTACATGTGTCTTGTTTCCCAGCATTTAGAGATATATTACACAAAGACTGCTTGTCTGCGGTTCTCTTTCCCATAGCCTTGGCCACCATCTGCAGGTGCGTTATCTCAAATGTGCTCACGCCGTGTGCTTTCTTATCATCTCGAAGGTCCTTTCCTGCGCTTAATGTATCTCTCCCAAACTTTCTCGTCTGCAGCTGCGTATGACTCATCTCTCTTGTGACGAATGCTCATTGTTCTGTCTGACACACCTCCAGTATAAATTATCAACACGCTTGTTGAGAGCGGGAGAGAGACACGGTATCATTGGACGCCGTTTCTGTCTGACTCTTTTCTGCGCAGAAATGTCATTTTTGTACTCATCACTTCTGTAAATAAACTGCACAGAAAGACAAGTTCTGTTTCCTCTCGGATTTATTCATTTGAAGCATTAGAATTTCCATAACAATTTGGTGTCAGAAGTGGTTCCGAAGGTGGCCGTTGGAACACACGGGTCCGGCTCGGGGGACTGATCACCCGGGATTCAAACCAATCTCGTCGCTTTCCCATATCTCTGGACGGGCGGACTGACCGGACGTGCTGAGTTTCAACCGTCGCCTCTCGGGATTTTCACACAAAACAAACGGTAACTTGTTTAATATTTGACTTTCTATGCTTCTGTGGTGAATCCGAGAGGCGCTTGTAGGTGCAGTGTGCGTGCATGTGGGGGTGCCAGCTGGTGACGGAGCTGATCATTCTAATCCAGGCTGTTGGAAATAAATCCTAAGTTAGAGTCTTAGGCTGAAGTTCGAGTCTTCAGTTGTGACACGGTTAGAGTCCTGTCTAAAATCTAAGTTCAAGTCTTAGTCGGGGGTTCAAGTCCCTTGTTGTGACACGGTTAGAGTCCTGTCTAAAATCTAAGTTCAAGTCTTAGTCGGGGGTTCAAGTCTCTTGTTGTGACACGGTTAGAGTCCTGTCTAAAATCTAAGTTCAAGTCTTAGTCGGGGGTTCAAGTCCCTTGTTGTGACACGGTTAGAGTCCTGTCTAAAATCTAAGTTCAAGTCTTAGTCGGGGGTTCAAGTCCCTTGTTGTGACACGGTTAGAGTCCTGTCTAAAATCTAAGTTCAAGTCTTAGTCGGGGGGTTCAAGTCCCTTCGTTGTAAGAAAAGGTTCAAGTCCTGTTTGCTGGGCAGAGTTCGAGTCTCTGTTTTTTATATCTGAGTTCAAGTCTCAGATCCCAGCCATGTGGCTTAGAAGAAAAGGCACAGAGTCACCAGTTTGGAACTCTCCATGCATGACTTTTATGAGTAAGAAACATGGTGATGAATTTAAAACATCACCGCAGAGGGGTCCGTGGCGGCTCGGTGCAGAGAGGACTGGGCAGCAGTCGAAGGCGGAGACCTCGGCGACCCAGTCCGCACACCCAACATCTGGCTCTTGGGACGTGGAACGTCACCTCACTGGGGGGGAAGGAGCCCGAGCTTGTGGGGGAGGTCGAGAGGTACTGACTAGAGATAGTCGGCCTCACCTCCACACACAGCTTGGGCTCTGGAACCCAACTCCTTGAGAGGGGTTGGACGCTCCACTTTTCTGGTGTTTCTCGCGGGGAGAGGCGGCAAGCTGGGGTGGCCATACTCATTGCCCCCCATCTCAGCTCCACGTGTTGGAGTTCTCCCCGGTGAATGAGAGGGTCGCGTCCCTCCGCCTTCGGGTGGGGGACAAGTCTCTCACTGTTGTGACGGCCTACGGGCCTAACAGCAGTGCAGAGTACTCGGCCTTCTTGGAGTCCTTGGGAGGGGTACTGGACGGTGCACCGCCCGGGGACTCCGTCATTCTCCTGGGGGACTTTAACGCCCATGTGGGAAGCGCCAGTGACACTTGGAGAGGGGTGATCGGGAAGAATGGCCCCCCTGATCTGAACCCGAGTGGTGTTCAGTTGTTGGACTTCTGTGCTAGTCCATCACGAACACCATGTTTGAGCACAAGGGTGTCCACCAGTGCACGTGGCACCAGGACACCCTAGGCCGGAGGTCGATGATCGACTTTGTTGTCGTATCATCTGACCTTCGGCCGCGTGTTTCGGACACTCGGGTAAAGAGAGGGGCGGAGCTGTCAACCGATCACCACCTGGTCGTGAGTTGGATCCGCTGGCAGGGGAAGAAGCCGGTCAGACCTGGCAGACCCAAGCGTGTAGTGAGGGCCTGCTGGGAACGTCTCACTGAGACCCCTGTCAGACGGACTTTCAACTCACACCTCCGGGAGAGCTTCTCCCAGGTCCCGGCGGAGGAGGGGGATATTGAGTCTGAGTGGACCATGTTCTCTTCCTCTATCGCCGATGCGGCGGCTCGTAGCTGTGGTCGCAAGGTCTCTGGTGCTGGTCCCGGCGGCAACCCCCGAACCCGGTGGTGGACACCGGCAGTAAGGGATGCCGTCAGGCTGAAGAAGGAGTCCTATCGAGCCATGATGGTTCGGGGGACTCCTGAGGCAGCTGTCCAGTACCGGCAGGCCAAGCGTGCCGCGGCCCGGGCTGTTGCAGAGGCAAAAACCCGGGACTGGGAGGAATTCGGAGAGTCCATGGAGCATGACTATCGGTCGGCCTCGAAGAGATTCTGGCAAACTGTCCGGCGCCTCAGGAGGGGGAAGCAGTTCTTTGCCAACACCGTGTACGGTGCGGGGGGTGAGCTGCTGACCTCGACCGGGGATATTGTCGGACGGTGGAAGGAATACTTTGAGGTTCTCCTCAATCCCCCCGTCACGTCCTCCGCTCCGGAGGCAGAGGCTGAGGATGTTGGGGCGGATACTTCTGTCACCCTGGCAGAGGTCACCAGGGTGGTTGGCAGCCTCCTTGGTGGCAAGGCGCCGGGAGTGGATGAGATCCGTCCTCACTATCTAAAGTCTCTGGATGTTGTAGGACTGTCTTGGCTGACACGTCTCTGCAACATCGCGTGGCGATCGGGGGCGGTGCCAATGGAGTGGCAGACCGGGGTGGTGGTCCCTCTCTACAAGAAGGGGGACCGGAGGGTGTGTTCCAATTATCGTGGGATCACACTCCTCAGCCTCCCTGGTAAGGTTTACTCCAAGGTACTGGAGAGGAGGTTACGGCCGATGGTCGAATCTCGGATTCAGGAGGAGCAGTGTGGTTTTCGTCCCGGCCGTGGAACACTGGACCAGCTCTACACTCTCCATCGGATACTCGAGGGTTCATGGGAGTTCGCCCAACCTGTCCACATGTGCTTTGTGGATTTGGAGAAGGCGTTCGACCGTGTTCCCCGGGGTGTCCTTTGGGGGGTCCTCCGTGAGTACGGGGTCCGGGGTCCTCTGCTGAGGGCCGTCCGGTCCCTGTATGACCGGAGCCAGAGCTGTGTTCGCATTGCCGGCAGTAAGTCAGACCTGTTCCCGGTGGATGTTGGCCTCCGCCAGGGCTGCCCTTTGTCACCGGTTCTGTTCACTGTATTCATGGACAGAATTTCTAGGCGCAGCCAAGGGTCGGAGGGGGTCCGGTTCGGGGACCACAGGATTTCATCTCTGCTGTTTGCAGACGATGTTGTCCTGTTGGCTCCAACGAACAGGACCTACAACATGCACTGGGACGGTTTGCAGCCGAGTGTGAAGCGGCTGGGATGAGAATCAGCACCTCCAAATCTGAGGCCATGGTGCTCGACCGGAAAAAGGTGCCTTGCCCTCTCCGGGTGGGAGGAGAGGCCCTTCCTCAAGTGGAGGAGTTCAAGTATCTCGGGGTCTTGTTCACGAGTGAGGGAAGGATGGAGCGTGAGATTGACAGGCGGATCGGTGCAGCGTGCGCAGTGATGCGGTCGCTGTATCGGACCGTTGTGGTAAAGAGGGAGCTGAGCCGAAAGGCAAAGCTCTCAATTTACCGGTCAATCGTCCCCTCCCTCACCTATGGTCATGAGCTTTGGGTAATGACCGAAAGAACAAGATCGCGGATACAAGCGGTCGAAATGAGCTTCCTCCGCAGAGTGGCTGGGCGCTCCCTTAGAGATAGGGTGAGGAGCTCAGTCACACGGGAGGAGCTCGGAGTAGAACCGCTGCTACTCCACGTCGAGAGGAACCAGTTGAGGTGGCTCGGGCATCTGTTCCGGATGCCTCCTGGACGCCTCCCTGGGGAGGTGTTCCGGGCATGTCCCACCGGTAGGAGGCCCCGGGGAAGACCCAGGACACGCTGGAGGGACTATGTCTCTCAGCTGGCCTGGGAACGCCTTGGAGTCCCCCCGGACGAGCTGGAGGAGGTGTGTGTGGATAGGGAAGTCTGGGCGTCTCTGCTTAGACTGCTGCCCCCGCGACCCGGCAACGGATGAAGCGGAAGAAAATGGATGGATGGATGAAAAAGGGTAGATTGTTATGGTCAGTTCCCGGCATCGGACAACTCTAATCATTTGGTCGATACATGTGTCTTGTTTCCCAGCATTTAGAGATATATTATACAAAGACTGCTTGTCTGCGGTTCTCTTTCCCATAGCCTTGGCCACCATCTGCAGGTGCGTTATCTCAAATGTGCTCACGCCGTATGCTTTCTTATCTCGAAGGTCCTTTCCTGCGCTTAATGTATCTCTCCCAAACTTTCTCGTCTGCAGCTGCGTATGACTCATCTCTCTTGTGACGAATGCTCATTGTTCTGTCTGACACACCTCCAGTATAAATTATCAACACGCTTGTTGAGAGCGGGAGAGAGACACGGTATCATTGGACGCCGTTTCTGTCTGACTCTTTTCTGCGCAGAAATGTCATTTTTGTACTCATCACTTCTGTAAATAAACTGCACAGAAAGACAAGTTCTGTTTCCTCTCGGATTTATTCATTTGAAGCATTAGAATTTCCATAACAGCCCCTACAGGTCTCCGCTTCTACACGGACGCTGCCCCTTCCGTGGGTTTTGGGGGTTCTTCCAGGACCAGTGGTTCGCCGGGCCGTGGCCCGCTACTTTTCCCCGGAGCATTTCCTCTGCCCTACACGAGACATTCCCAGTGGTCGTGGCCTGCGCGCGTGGAATCACACGTGGCAGAGAAAGAGGATCTCTGTCATGCGTGATAATCTCGACGTAGTGGAAGCATTAAACAAAGGTCGCTCTTCTCACCCAACATAATGTCCCCTGACCATTTCAACCTTCATCTCAAACATTTAAAGATCAAAGGCGCCTGCAACACAATAATAGCTCGCTCCGACACATCTCTCTGCCCCTACAGGTCCATGATGCGTTACACTCGCCTCCGCCGCAAAAAGATTTTAACGGACCTCCAATTCCCGCTCCAGACAACCTTCCCATAACAGCAACCTGGTTCAGAGCTCAGCTAAGATCCCTACTGCTCCTCTGCAATTTGTCTCCCCAGCTCTATACAGCCCACTCCTTCAGGATAGGCGCTGCCACGCGCGCGACCTCGCTGGGGCTCCCCCACACCTCTCTGCAACAGCTGGGGTGCTGGTCCTCTTCGGCTTTCTCCACCTACATCAGGCCAGATGCGACTGCTATCATGGCAGCACAACGTCTACCGGCTTCCTCGTAAGCTCCCTGCAAAGCAAGTAAGCAACAAGATTCTGGAGGCGGCACGCACTTTCCTCAAACGCTCAAAGATTCCCCTGTTGCAGCGTCTGGCTGAACATGCGCATGCGCGCATGTTCTCAGCTCGCTCAGATTCCTCTGCTTCAGCGTCTGGCGAATATGAGCATGCATCTCATATTCTCAGCTCGCTCAAAGATTCCTCTGCTTCAGCGTCTGGCTGAACATGCGCATGTGCGCATGTTCTCAGCTCGCTCAAAGATTCCTCTGCTTCAGCGTCTGGCTGAACATGCGCGTGCGCGCATGTTCTCAGCTCGCTCAAAGATTCCTCTGCTGCAGCGTCTGGCTGAACATGCGCGTGCGCGCATGTTCTCAGCTCGCTCAAAGATTCCTCTGCTGCAGCGTCTGGCTGAACATGCGCGTGCGCGCATGTTCTCAGCTCGCTCAAAGATTCCCCTGCTTCAGCGTCTAGCTGAATATGAGCACGCTCATATTCTCAGCTCGCCCTGCCTAAACAAACACGGGCCCCAGCGGACGCAGCCTGGCTGAGCGACCGTGCGAGAAGCCTCTCACTCATGCTCTCAGGCCCGCGCAGTGCGTCCTGCTATCCCAATCGCAGGCCCGCTTTTTGGGGATTATGCACGCGAGCAAGCGCCGTGCTCAACAGCATCCCTCCCGGGCCTAGGGCGCCAAACATGCTCAATCAATAAACATGCTTAAATCTAATAAGTCTAACGGCATTTTCCTCATGGGTCTCTCCAAGGTGAAATGGAGCTTTCGCGAAAGTTCACTGTGGTAGACCCGGCTGCTGCTTGCCCAGATCTACAGGCTGCTCTTCCTCGGCTCATCAGACCAGCAACGCCCACATCCAGCCAACCAATAACCACCAGGACAGCAAGTTAAAAGCCGGAGACTCCCACTTGCCGGCCTTCTGAAGTCTGCAAGCCTCCGCCGCCCCACCTCCTCCTTTTCTCACCAAAGCGTGCTTGCCTACTGCCTCTGCCGCCACCAGTGCCTAGGCCCCGGGGGGGATTATGCGAGCGAGCAAGCGCCGTGCTCAACAGCATCCCTCCCGGGCCTAGGGCGCCAAACATGCTCAATCAATAAACATGCTTAAATCTAATAAGTCTAACGGCATTTTCCTCATGGGTCTCTCCAAGGTGACAAGATTGACAAGATCATTTAACTGAGGCCTCTGCCTGTCCTGAAACTCGCATACTAACGATCGCCATCTTTCTCTGAATTTGTATGGCAGCTTCATAACAAGAAGTTTCATGTTTGAGGACAGATTAATTTCCTGAAAGTAACTCATGTCCTCCACAGCATTACAACAGCTCCTAAGAAACAGTGTAAATGTTTGTAATGCCTGTGGGTCTTCACTTTTAACAGCAGGCCACTCTAAAGCCTTTTTCATATAGGCCGTACAAATTTTGAACTCATTTCCAAAATGTTCTTGCAGTAAGCGTTTTTCTTTCTTATAACCTGCCTCTGGATTCATGTGGAGGCAGCTTTTAACAAGTTCATTTGGAAGTCCTCTTGTAAACTGTTCCAAAAAATAGAGTCTATCTGCACCATTTCTTGTCTTGAGCTCAACCACGTTTTCAAATGCCTTGATGAATGTTTGATATGACAGCACATCACCTTTAAAAACAGGTACTTCTTTATGTGGTAATGAAGACTGCTGCTGCTGTTGAACAAGTAAAGCTGCAATCTCATTTTGACCTTTTAGTACATTTATTAAACTTTGATTGGAGTCAAAGTCTATGTCTTGCTCCTTTTTGGGACAGATAACTGGGACTTTACTAGTTTCCCTTTTTACTGGACTAGAGGATTTTAAAGTCACTTTTTGTCCTGTAGATTCTTTCTTTGAAACTCCTACATTTACAGTTTGAAAGTAAACCCCCTCTTTGGGCCGAGCACCTGGAGTCTGTAATATAGAAACTGCTTGATAAGCTCTGTCCAGAGAGAGAAAACCTCCATCTTCACTTTCATCTTTAATTGATGTTTCTGCAAAGTAGTCATTCATAGCATCTTTACCTTGGTCTCCTGATGCATTACCCTCCTGTATCGAGAGCGCTGCAAGCTTGGATGAAGAAGCATCTAGCTTGGTTTTCAACTCCAGAGCTTCACGCTTTTGCTTTACTGCCTGCAATGCTCGATTCAGCTCCTCTTCCTCCTTTTCAAGATCATGCTTCTCTGAGAGGGCGGCCATTTCGATTTCCAAAGCCGCTTTTTCCGCTTCAGCAACCATTTTTGCAGATGCCACAGAAGAGGCGCTGATTCTGGAGACATTAGAGATGCTGTCCTTTGGGGCAAGGTCCAGGTTGATATCCTCTTGGTCCTGGTCCTGGTCCTCCAGCCCTCCTGGACCTGGGTCCGGGTCCACGTCTGCTGATTCGTTTGGCTCCTGCTTTCCTTTAGAAGCCCCAGACAGCCACTCGGACACATGTAAAACATATTCATTAATTTCTAAAATCTTTGGTTTAAACCATTCATCTTCGTCTTCATCAGCCTCTTCATTTGTTAATACTTCATGATAGGCTGCATGTATCTGCTTAAATTCTTCTTCTATGAATTTATCAAAATTGTCTCTCACTTCTTGTACAGAGGAAGCATCTTGCATTAACTCCAACAATATGTTTTATGTCTTTATGTCTTCTTGTTAAATGTGCTAGTTTTCCTCTTCTAAGTCCTTTTAGCTTTACTGCACATTCTCTTGAACTGGGGTTGCCGTTCTCCTCTTCAGTCTTCTCCATGTCAGCCATTTTGTAACACAGTCCAATAATCTACTCCTATAGTAGACTCCTATAAGGATTTAACTTTTCCAATAAAGTCCACTCCTATAGCAGATCTTCTTCCTTTGTAGTTATCCTTAAGTTAGCTTTGCATTGAAGAGTGTGAAGAGTAGCTTGGGTGGTACATACCCAGTTGTAGGCTTTTTAGGCCTCACCATGCCTTCTTTGTTTCCTTGGCATTTGGAGAGGCAATCCATGGTTTTCAGCCGTTGTTGCAGTGTTTGAATCCATTTCCATCTTCTTACTCCAAGATTCTTGAAGGAAGTAGTCTTTGACTGTGTAGAGTCAGAAAAAATCCTTTCTTTGTGGTGACTGAGCAAAAAGGGTCTGACGCTCCACATAAAAAATAAGAAATGTCCACAAAAAGATTCTTGAATAATGAAAATTATATTTATTTTACAAACAAAAAAATTTCCAATTGTACCAAAATCAAAATGAAAGGCAGATGTGAGACAGAGTGAGTGAGTGAGTGAGGTCAAAGACTGTCTCTTCCTACTGCAGCCACACCTCCAGGTGATACTGCACACCTTATGTAGCCCTTCCCCAGTGCGTCCACTAGATGGCGACAAAAGCGTCAATGGGGGCTGTACAAAGTATCTTAACTACATTTTGGCTCCTACATTAAATCTACATTAGTTCTAAAGGGTCGGGGTGGTGCCAATCAGCTGCCACCCACTTCACAGAGCACCACCCTCACTGATCCTCTTGCTCCTCCTGGTCCTCACTGATCCTCCTGCTCCTCACTGATCCTCATCGATCCTCTTGCTCCTCCTGGTCCTCACTGATCCTCCTGCTCCTCACTGATCCTCCTGCTCCTCACTGATCCTCTTGCTCCTCCTGGTCCTCACTGATCCTCCTGCTCCTCACTGATCATCCTTCTCCTCCTGCTCCTCACTGCTACTCCTGCTCCTCCTGATCCTCACTGATCCTCACTGATCCTCATCGATCCTCCTGCTCCTCCTGGTCCTCACTGATCCTCCTGCTCCTCACTGATCATCCTTCTCCTCCTGCTCCTCACTGCTACTCCTGCTCCTCACTGCTCCTCCTGGTCCTCCTGCAGGTGGAGGGTCCACAGAAGGCTTCTCTGTCAAGTATAACTGGCAGAACGTTAAACTGATATAAATATATCCATAAGGAGAGACATAACGAGAGAAACATGTTATTATCATAGATCTATGATATGAACATGTTATTATCATAGATCCATGATATGAACATGTTATTATCATAGATCCATATTGTTGTAGCTTTACATATATATATATATATAACGTGGGTTACTGTCTGATGAACTTCTTATACGTAGTTTTATATACATACGATTCACACGAGGCTCGGTGCGTAACAGGTTGCCTTTACTGCAGCTCACAAGGTAGTAACAACAATACGACTGCTCCACCTAGTGGTTGGAGTAGTTACAGCAGTTACAATATACCACATCCCTCTTTTACAAGATAAAATGTTCTGCACATTTTCATAGCTCAATATGATTAACAAAATCACAAATTAAATGGATGACCATTGAAACTGTAAGGTATAGCAAGTGACCGAAACATGTCAAAATGAATATAACACCTTAAACAAATTAGAATGGACTATAACTAGTCTCTGTATCTGGCAGGGCGTACAACTGCTCTGCCACGACGTGTGTAGCATGTAGGCTTTCTGTCCATTGTAGGTGAATGATCGGGTTGCGGTTCACGTACAGGTAACTCAGCGGGCTCTGAGGTTTGGGACGAGAGGTCATCTGAGTCCAGAGAAGTGTCCTTAAACAAACTTGGGTGTATTTTCCTCAGATGTCTTCTGTTCCTCCTGAGCTCTCTTCCCGCCGGTGTCTGGACAGTGTAGGAGCGGGGTTCTTCTCTTCGTTGGACGATAACCGCTGGCTCCCAACCGCGTTGTGTTTGGATATTCACAGTGTCACCTTGTGATAGAACAGAGAGTGGCTTGGCTCGCTGGTCAAAGCGCTGTTTTTGGTGCTGTTGCATTTTTTGTATCTTACTGTGAACATTCTGTGGAACTGACTGTCTCAGCACAGCACTAGTACAAGGCAATGTGCTGCGCAAGACTCTTCCCATTAACATCTGCGCAGGTGACTCGTTCAGTCCTGTAACTGGGGTGTTTCTCAGCGACAGCAGCACTAGATGTGGGTCAGTTCCAGTTTGCATTGCTTTTTTGAGGGCATGTTTCACAGTCTTTATAGCTCTCTCTGCCATTCCATTTGATGAGGGAAAGCCGGGACTGGAATGAGTGAGAGTGATTTCCCATGCATCTGCAAATGACTTCATCTCATAGCTGGCAAAAGGGACATGATCACTCACTATCTCTTTGGGAATCCCGTGACGTGCAAAGACAGATTTCATCTTTTGAATCACTGTGTGGGCTGTCTTGTCAGGTAAGTTGAGAACCTCTGGATACTTGGTCAAGTAATCAACTAAAAGGAGATAGTACTGACCATTCAGCTCAAAAATGTCAGCTCCTATTTTCAACCATGGTAACTCTGGGATTGGGTGTGGCATAAGCGGCTCTGCCTGGTGCCTTGGCTGCATTTTCTGACATTGTACACATTTTCCAACCATAGCCTCTATATCATTTGACATACCCGGCCAGTAAAGTACTTTCCTTGCTTTAGCTTTTGTGCGCTGCACTCCCTGATGAGCAAGGTGCAGTTTTTCAAGGATAACTTGTTTGAAGTTTTGTGGAATAATGATTTTGTCACCGACCATAACAATGTCATTATGAATGGAAATATTGTGACGAACTGACCAGTAGCTGTGGATCGCCCTGTCCAAACTTTTCTTTCGGTCAGGCCATCCAGACATGTGTTTTCCACGCACTGCTCGCAGCACAGTGTCTTCTGCCGTTGCCTTTTTGAGTTTTCTTAAGGTTTCTTTACTCAGTGCGTCCGTGGCCTCAATAACATACACTACTCTCTCATCACTAGTGTTTTCGTCAATGTCGTCGTCCTTACTGTTTGTCACAGCCCGTGAGAGAGTGTCGGCTATATACATGTGCTTGCCCGGTGTGTATGTGACAGTGAGATCGTACCTCTGGAGTTGTAACAACATCCCCTGTAGCCTTGCTGGAGCTTTACAGAGGGGTTTGCGCATGATTACCTCAAGAGGCTTGTGGTCGGACTGCACTGTCACTGGTCTTCCATAGACATACTGGTGGAATCTTTTTACGGCAAACACAATGGCTAGCAGCTCCTTTTCTATTTGTGCGTACCTTTTTTCTGTGTCAGTGAGTGCTCGTGACGCATAGCATACAGGCTGTCCTTCCTGTAGCAGGCACGCTCCCAGACCATCCTTTGAAGAGTCAGCTTGTAGCAATAGTGGTTTCTTGAGGTCATAAAATCTCAAAACTGGTGCTTGTGTCAACGTTGTCTTGAGTGTTTGCAATGCCTCAGTATGGTGCGGCTGCCATTGCCACATCGTGTCCTTTTTGAGCAACTGCCTTAACGGTGCAGTTATAGATGCTTCATTTGGTATGTATTGTGCCAAGAACTTTGTCATTCCCAGCAGTCTTTGGAGGCTTTGTTTATCCTCTGGAGTGGGCATTTCCACTATGGCTTTTATCTTTGTGTCATCAGCTTTTTGTCCTGCTGCTGTTATTATGTGGCCCATGTATGTTACAGTGTCCACTTTGAACTGAATCTTGTCCTTGTTGAATTTCACATTTGCTGTTTTTGCTCTTTCCATTACTTTCCGTAGAATCTCATCGTGCTCACGTTCTGAGTTGGCAGCAATGATCATGTCGTCTGCAATGATAAAAACACCCGGAATGTCTCCAAAAGTTTCACAGTTCTTTTGTTGAAAAACCTCACTGGCGGATTTGATCCCAAAAGGGAGCCGAAGAAAACGATACCGGCCCCATGGTGTGTTGAAAGTACAGAGCTTGGATGATGCTTTGTCCAGCTTTATTTGCCAATACCCATCCTTCTCATCTAGAATAGTGAAGACTGATTTTCCAGCTAACTTGCCACGGATGTCCTCATTTGTGGGAATGGAATAGTGTTGCCGTTTGACTGCATGGTTCAAATCACAAGGGTCCAAACACACCCTCAGTGATCCGTTCTTTTTTTGTGTGGCAACAAGACTGTTTACCCAGTCAGTGGGCTCATTGACAGGTTTTATTACATCTCTGTCCTCCAAGTCTTTAAGTGTTGTTTTGAGTGAGTCCATAATGGAAAGCGACACATTTCTGCATGCATGTATCACAGGTGTGACCTGGGGGTCAATATGTATGTGGTGGACTCCAGGGAACTCACCCAGACCTGAGAACACATCGGCATACGTCTGCACCAGCTCTTCTTTAGTGGCTGGTGGCTTCATTGGCATGACATTAGCTGCAAGTGTCTCTACTCGCTTCACCAGCTGCAGCTCCTCACATGCTCGTCCACCCAGGATGGATTTATCTGCATGACTAGACACAAGAAAGTCAAACACAGCTTTGGACTTATTTGTTTTACATTCAAGAGACACCACACCATCTGCATGTATGCGGGCTCCTCCAAAAGCTATGAGGACAGTTTTTGTAGGTCTCAGCTGAGCAGCACCTGTTAGTGTGTTGTAGACTGCCATGGGAAGCACATTTGCATCTGCACCAGTGTCAAGTTTGAAACTGATTGGTTTACCTTTGATTGTGACCGTTTCATTCCAACTTTTATTTGTGCCTATGTTGCCACTGGACACCATGCCTATGTACAGAGAGTCCACTTCTGTCTCTATGTTATTCACAGGCTTTAGCTTTTTGTAGTTAGTGGTCTTCTCCATGTTTGCTCTGCACATCTTTGCAAAGTGGTTATTTTTTCCACATTTGTGACATGTTGCTCCATAGGCTGGACACTGTCTTGGGTCATGTTTATTGCCACATTTGTTACAAACTGCTTGTTTATGGTTGGTCATTTTACTTTTGTTCTTTCCGGAATGAACGTGTCCAGTTTTCCACAGCGCATCCACTGATGCGTCTTGAGTGACAGGCGTTGCTTGCATTGCCTGTATCTGTGACTTGGCCACCTCCGCAGACCTGCATATTTCGATTGCCCTACGCAGAGTGAGGTCGTTGTCACGGAGTAATCTCTCTTTCAGACGTGTGTCATTAATGCTGAACACCACTTTGTCCCTTATCATGTCATCCTCAGTGCGTCCAAACTCGCAGTTTTTGCTTTTCTGGCGAAGTTCTGTTATATATCTATCCACTGATATACCTGTAGACATTGGGTGTGACCAGAACTGGTCACACCTCAAAAACAACGTTTTTCTGTGGGCTGCAGTAGTCCTTGAATGCTTTCAAAATGTCGTCCGCTACGACTGCATCTCCGGCCGGGGTAACTCCGAGTGTATTATACACCTCCAGCGCTTCCTCGCCGATAGTATGAAGAAGAATGGCTATTTTAACTTGCTCCCCTTTCTCTGCAGCGCCTGAAGCAACCATGTACAGCCTGAATTTTTGTTCCCATCTACGCCAATTCTCAGACAGATTACCGGTAAGCATCAGTGACGACGGCGGTCTGAACTGATCCATGTTTTTTTGTATTTTATTTTTTTTCGGCTAATCTTCAGTCAGCTTACTTGAGTCGCGGTCTTTGCTTACACAGCAGCTCGAACTTCTGACACCATGTTGTAGCTTTACATATATATATATATAACGTGGGTTACTGTCTGATGAACTTCTTCTTATACGTAGTTTTATATACATACGATTCACACGAGGCTCGGTGCGTAACAGGTTGCCTTTACTGCAGCTCACAAGGTAGTAACAACAATACGACTGCTCCACCTAGTGGTTGGAGTAGTTACAGCTGTTACAATATACCACACATATGAACATGTTATTATCATAGATCCATGATATGAACATGTTATTATCATAGATCCATGATATGAACATGCTATTATCATAGATCCATGATATGAACATGTTATTATCATAGATCCATGATATGAACATGTTATTATCATAGATCCATGATATGAACATGTTATTATCATAGATCCATGATATGAACATATTATCATAGATCCATATGAACATGTTATTATCATAGATCCATATGAACATGTTATTATCATAGATCCATATGAACATGTTATTATCATAGATCCATGATATGAACATGTTATTATCATAGATCCATGATATGAACATGTTATTATCATAGATCCATATGAACATGTTATTATCATAGATCCATATGAACATGTTATTATCATAGATCCATATGAACAGGTTACAAAATTATTATTATTATTATTATTAGTTATTAAAATGGTTACGTCTCAACCATAGACTGTATATATTAATGCGATGGCGCCCTCTAAGGGTGAACACCGGTATAATCTCTACAGTATAATTTTAAGTTAAATATGGCTAACTAACTGTTATCTGGTCAGTTTTTATACATCCTACACAAAAAATCTGTCTTTTTTTTTCATAGAAAAAAACGATTTAATATTTTGAAGGTGAATTTGTGATTTTGAAATTGTAATCACATTGAAATTGAATTTTTAGTGACTAAAATACAAAGACAATATTCAAACATGCTTTTTCAGGGTTAAATATTTCAAATGTAAAAAATTGAAGCTCATTTAAAATAAAAAATCTGACACAAAAAATCTTCCTTTGTCGAGAGGAACCAGTTGAGTCGGCTCGGCTGCCTCCCTGGAAAGGTCTTCTGGGCCCGTCCCACTTCACTGAATATGAAAAGTGTGGACACAGCTGACCTAATGTAACACGTTTGTTATTTATGAACTGTGTGTGTGTCTCACACACACTCACACACACACACAGTGGCCTGCACGCTTCCCTCTTTCTAGTTATATATATATATATATATATATATATGCTAGTCCCATATGAACCAGCCCGGACTCTGAGGAGCGCAGGGACGGGACTCCTGTTAGTGCCCAGAGTCAGTTCACCTTGGAGAGACCCATGAGGAAAACGCATTAGACTTATTAGATTTAAGCATGTTTTATTGATTGAGCATGTTTGGCGCCCTAGGCCCGGGCGGGATGCTGTTGAGCACGGCGCTTGCTCGCGTGCATGATCCCCCCGGGGCCTATTTAATAATTAAGAGTATTTTTGTTTTTTGTTTTAGGTGAACCACCGTGTACTGCCGACGGAACCACCATGTAACCCTACCAGCTTGTACTTAAATGGACAGTCTGACCTTCGCCCTCGATTTCGTCTCACTCGAACCACCATCTCAGAGTATGTTTTGTCATGGGTTAGCCACTGAGAGTGCTCATCAAAAGGATGGATGACAGACATGGTTGTTTGTCTCCTCCATTGGTTGGCCAGTGAGCACCGCCTCCATGTTGTCCCACAGGCATTGACATGCCCCAGTCCAATGTCCTCGATGTGATCCACCAGGTCCAACCAGATCCTTCAAATGCGTGGACAAATAATCATTTCCTTTCACTGGAGGAACTTCTCCGAAGTTGCAGGCTGGGTTTCAGGTGCTGCTGGACACTGCTCTCAATAATGTTGTGGGGAGCATCGACGGCTGCCACATTATACATAAAAGCTCATTCAAGAAAATGCACATTGTATTTTAAATGGAAATTGTTTTATTCTATTCCTAATGTCAGCTGTGTGTAATCACCGTGCTTATTATGATTTTTTGGTTGGCTACTCCCTGGATCTGTTGGGCCGATTCTCTGGGTGCTTAAAAACACCCCCCTCTACGCCACCGCTTCTATCGCCCGCAAATGACACGTCCTCTTTGGTATGGGTGTTTACCTCTTGCCTCCGTCCCTCACATCCGTGTATCATTCGTTTCTTTTGATTTTCTAAATAAAAACCAACATTTAAAAAACATAACAAGGGATGTTTTTGTTTCTCAATATTTGAATTTAATGCAAAATTGAAAGATTGGTTGTTTTTGTTTCTGTGATCCAATTAAAACGAAAATGCAGTAAACCAATTATACCGTCTAAATTACATTTTGCGATTTCCTTTGAAACACAAACTCCCCCGAAGTGATCGAAGTGCGCGTTTGTCACGAGAACATGAAGTTTTGCCTCCAGGTGCTTGGATCGCACCTTGTTAGCGCTGGGTAGAAAATGTCTTCTTAAAACTCTCCTCAACATCAGTCCGATTACCAGCTTTTTCGTTCGCTGCTGCAGAGATCACCCATCCAATGAGAATTCTCAGATTACACTAGAGAAGGGTTCTTCGATGATAAATATTACAACAAGTGTCTAGGTAAACAATAACTTAGCAACTACGCTAACAGCTAAGTTGGCTATCCCAGCCAGCAAAGCAATGTTGTCCTACAGGCAAATAAAAAGGGGGGGGGAACAACATGGGCCACAAGTGGGCAAGATGGTACTGACTGGGGCAGGGCTTGACCAGGGCAAATTTTTGAGGGTACCATAAGGGTTTGCTAATGTGGCCCCATAATGTGATGCCCCACATTGTCTTTATCTGGCCCATATGGGTCTGTTGTGTTAAATGGGCATGGAATATAACTGGCAAAAGGAGTAATGGCCCCATGATAGTTTAAACATACCAGGTGCCCAGTTGTAAAGCCCATGGTGGGTTTGCTAAATGGGGCCTCTTATGGTTCTTAAAGTGGCAAACTGGGCATGGTGAAAGGCTGGGATGCCTATGTAGGGCCCATAATGTTTAACCCTGAATTGCCCCGCATGGCAACACACATGGGCTAAACTATAATGGGGCCCATTTAACGTTCAAGTGGGCTATAGCTAGAGACATGTCTAAGGCTTGGATGCCCTATGTAAGGCCCATATATTTTTAACCTGAATTAGCCCCACATGTGCAACACCACATGGGCTAACTTTTGGGGCCCATTAATTTCAAGTGGGCATAAACTGACATGGCTAATGCATTGGGATGCCCTATTCTTAGGGCCCGATATAGTTTAACCTGAATAGGCCCCCACAATGGCACCACATGGGCTAACCTATATGGGCCAATTTAAATATCAAGTGGTCTAAACTGACATGGCTATAGGCTGGGATGCCCTATGTAAGAGGGCCGCATATAGTTGTTAACTGAAAATGGCCCACATGGCAACCCACGTTGGCTAACTATAAGGGGCCCATTTAAAGTTCAATTTGGCTAAAGTGTTGTTGGCAAGGGGAGGGACATGGGCTAAGGCTGGATGCCCAATTGTATGGCCCATATAAGTTTTAACCAGAAATAGGCCCCCACATGGCAAGCCCACATGGGCGTAACATATGGGCCCATTTAAATTCAAGTGGGCAAACTGACATGGCGAAGGCTGGGATGCCCTATGTAGGGCCCATATAGTTAGACTTGAAATAGGCCCCACATGAGCAACTCCACATGGGCTAACTAAGATGGGTCCACATTTAAAAGTTCGAATGGTCTAAATAGGGGTTATGGGCTAGTAACCTGTTATGCCTATGTAGTTCCCACAGGTATTTTAGACTCTTCAGTTCCCAGATAAACATACCAAATCAATCAATCAAATCATCGTTATTTAAAGCGATTTCATACACAGGTGCATCGCAAAGTGCTTGACAATTAAGGAATACATTAAAAACTTCTCGCCGTCAAACCCAGCCCCATACAGTTAACAAATACACTCACACTACCCTATACCCCCACGCCTTTGCTCTACACTCAAACTCACACACAAATTAAAATCAAGTACATAAGGCTGGTACAGATGAACTCAAGGTAGGAAACCCCTCAGAGGAGCCTGGTCCTCTCTCCGGATCAGCAGACCAACGGGTGGCCCGCCAGGGCACCGAGCACAAGGATCCCCATAGGAGGCGCTGTCAGAGACACCTCACCCCACATTATTTTTTTTTGTTGGTCACCCCAGGACAGCACCCTACAGCCACAGCCTCATTTATGTGTGATATAATTTACTCACGCTGTTTGTGAGTATAATTTACTCACCAAACCTGAGGCCTGCATGTTTATTAATGGCGGGACTGGGGAATTTTTTATGGGTGAAAAAGTATACTGCATCATTTAGATTCATATTGGTTAATATACTGTGAAGAAATAAATAGAAATAGTGTTATACAGTTAAACAAAAGCATAAAAAGAACAAAAAAAAAAAAAAAAACTTTCTAACGTTAACTTTGTCCGACAAAATCGCGTCATCGAAGGATGGGTTAAAATGTGCAGACAAACTAGTATCAGTGTAAACGAAAATCAAAACCTAAAACCTCTGTTTCGAGTTTTTAATGTGCTGCACATCACATCATCATGGCACAAAAAATCACACCAAATGCCAGTCGAGTGAGGTGTACATGATGCTCTGCCATTATGCCTGTTTCTCTCGATACACTGCACAGGCTTAGACTCCTTCATGATAGAGACTGAGGCACACTATAGAGCAGGGTCCCAACCTATTTTCAGCTGAGGGCTTACTTCAAGAAAAAAAAGCTACTAAAGACTTAAACATACACTGTTTATTTATAGGATAGTGACCACATATTATATCGTGCCGCGAACGGCTTCATTTGAAACAGTCGTACTGAGTCCCAAGAACATAAATAAATACTGTATTTTAACTAACAATCTTGTACAACCAAAGTGGGGGTGGGGATCAAGATGTTTGGTTAGTCCTCTGCCACTGTGAATCCAACTCTGAGTCAGCATGTTTTTGTGGATAGGGAAAACTGGAGTATCCAGAGGAAACCTGGCTCAAACCAGGAACCAACTCCTGCTCCCTGTATTCAGAGCTGTGGTTGCCAAGCACTGGTCCTCCTCCACCACTCCTTTTTGGCTTAACAATTTAGATATATTACAATTTTGGGTGTTTTTGTACACTAAATATACCGTTAGTGGCAGTGTTGGAATAAGTAACTCAAATTTAGGGAAAACATATTTTAGACGATATAGACAATATTTAAAGGTACCGACTGTCCCGATCCACCCAAATGTATATATGGGTAAAAATTGAATTTATCGATAATTATTTTTCACCAATAGTATGACATATTGTAACGATAGTAGTGATGTTTGTGTTGTCTCATCAGCAAGTTTACATCTTGAATTGGCTGTTAGACGTAATCTTACAGTTATTCAGAATTGGTGTAATCCTGTAGATTGTTTGTTTGTAAAACAAAATTAAAGTTATAACCTGTTCACAAGAGCAATTTGGAAGCTTGGATCATTCAAGATTGCTCTGTTTAATTTGCAATTTTTTATAAAAAGGTTGACTATGTTGTCATTTTTATTTTCTACATAGTTAAGCATGGGCAACTGAAGTGTGTGTCACTTTGGGAATTGTTATTTGTAAGATATAATAGATTTTTGCTTTGCTTGGATACTAAGCTAAATAATACTTGCATAAGTCTAAATACAAGTGATATTTAGTCTTGGTAAACAACACATTAATTTTCTCGTAGGATAGGTGTATTGTTTACCATGTCAAAGCTGTTTATTGGAGCGCTCCAGAAGTCTATAATTTGCACAGCACATGATAGCATAGCCAATCGTATCATTTTGACCCGATGACGTATGTCAACCAAATTCTGTTCTTTAAATACTTTCCGCGAAACTAATTAACACGGTCTGAAGCTATAAAACGATTTCATTGTTGTCTGCTGTCATGTTGGATCTGCAAACAAAACTACATGAGATGACAAAATCTTGAAGTTTCCTCAATTTGAATTGTGTGGAAATAATCTGATGTTGAGTAGCAAATATAAGTACTTGGGACATTTTATTACTGAAAACCTGTCTGACGATGATGATGTGTTACGGCAGTCGCCGCATGATGTATGCACAGGCCAATAGGCTTGTGCGCAGGTTTGGTGCATGCACAGATGAAGTGAAAAAGACACTTTTTAAAGCTTATTGTACACCGTTATATACGGCACATCTGTGGTCAAACTATAGACAATCCAGCATGCGGAAGCTAAATGTGGCATACAATGACTGCCTAAGAATCCTGTTGAAAAGGTCTCGGTGGGAGAGTGCCAACCTATTATTTGTTTCTTCTGGGATTCGAACTTTTCGTGCTGTACTAAGAAACCTGATGTACAGATTTATTTGTCGACTGAATCAAAGTCAGAATGTGATCATAATGAGCCTGACCAACATCAGAATCAGTGCCACACGCTATCAGTCTGAACTGTGGCGTCACTGGTACAGTAGTCTGCTGTAATCATGTATTTTTTATGATTATTGTTGTTTTTGTTTTTGTGTAATGTCTTTCTTATCTGGACTTTGTGTCTGTAATAAAGTTATATATATATATATATATATATATATATAATATATAATATATATATATATATATATAAATATTTATATATATAAACATTATATATATATATATATATATATTATATATATATATATATATATATATATATATATATATAATTAGTACAGACAAAAAAATTGACACTTTCTCCTTCACTGAGTTCTTTTCTATTGCTGTAGACCCGCACCAGGCTGTGTAAGGGCTGTTTGACCAATAAGGAGAGTGATGGTGCTAGGCCACATGACCTCCACAGTCACCGGACCTGAACCCAGTACAGATGGTTGTGGACCTGAACCCAGTTCAGATGGTTTTGGGGCTGGACCACTGAGTGAAGGGGCCAAGGGAACTCCTTCAAGACTGTTGAAGACCATTTCAGGTCCTCTTAAAGCTCATCCAGAGAAAGCCAAGAGTGAAGCAGTATCAGAGAAAAGGTGCTACTTTGAAGAACCAGAATATAACACATGTTTTCACTTGGTTCATACTTTTTTACTACGTACATAATTTACATGAGTTCATTCATAGGTTTGATCTACTACTTTGTTACTACTCATTTTGACCAATGAGGAGACCACATGTCACTAACGAGCCACGGCCCACTGGTTGAGGAACACTGTACTAACCTTCAGAACCTGGGATTGACCAGCTGCATCAGCGGCTCTACCAAAAGCTCTATGTGTTTGTTATCATAACATTTCCTGTGTTCGAACTAATTCTCTGATCTGTTTTGGAGAATCGACAGCTTTGTGTAGTCCTCAGGGAAACTACTGCTGTGATTTATGGCGATAAACAAACAAACAAAACCATTGCTGTTTCATGGCGGAGACGGTGCTAACGAGCCTCCTCTGTCTCTAACGAGGACTAAAGTCGCTAATGGTGCTACAGCCGCTAATGGTGCTACAGCCGCTAATGGTGCTACAGCCGCTAATAGGCAGTAATTACAGAGTGAGTTTCCTGGGTCTGAAAAGGTTACGTCCACCTAGTCCCTCGCGCTGATACCATCACAGCACCAGGTGACGGACAGATACTCTCTGGGTCTAATGGGCGGGACCCCCAGGAGCAATGTTAGTATCATTTACAGTTTGGAAAGAATTAAAGACCACACACTTTGTGTGTTATTAAAGAAGACATACTTTACTTTATGTGTTATTAAAGACCACACACTTTATGTGTTATTAAAGAACACATACTTTACTTTATGTGTTATTAAAGAACACACACTTTACGTGTTATTAAAGAACACACACTTTATGTGTTATTAAAGAACACATACTTTACTTTATGTGTTATTAAAGAACACATACTTTACTTTATGTGTTATTAAAGAACACACACTTTATGTGTTATTAAAGACCACACACTTTATGTGTTATTAAAGAACACATACTTTACTTTATGTGTTATTAAAGAACACATACTTTACTTTATGTGTTATTAAAGAACACACACTTTATGTGTTATTAAAGACCACACACTTTATGTGTTATTAAAGAACACATACTTTACTTTATGTGTTATTAAAGAACACATACTTTACTTTATGTGTTATTAAAGAACACACACTTTATGTGTTATTAAAGAACACACACTTTATGTGTTATTAAAGAACACATACTTTACTTTATGTGTTATTAAAGAACACATACTTTACTTTATGTGTTATTAAAGAACACACACTTTATGTGTTATTAAAGACCACACACTTTATGTGTTATTAAAGACCACACACTTTATGTGTTATTAAAGAACACATACTTTACTTTATGTGTTATTAACCCTCTAGGCGCCACGGTCGACTTAAGTTGACAAGCTGCGCTACTGTTTAAAACGGCCGAGTGTGACCAACTGAGTGTCAAAATTCATTCATACTCCCTGCCACTAGTTGGCAGACATGTCAGACTACCTCCTTGGCCCCAAAAAACGACATGCTCCTATACAAAATATTCAAGCAACACCGCGTTGAACCAGTGCGGAAATCATAGCGAAGCGATGCAGCTGCGGGGCAGCCTGTGAGTGTTGTACCGCACCAAACACTAACTTTAGACACTTTGCACAGAGTCTGCAGTGGGAACAGTGTTTCTTAGAGTAAGGCAAAGTCATTGGGAGGTTCGGAGACAGGTTAGATTTGCGGAGAACAAGCCTGGAACTCGGGTCGGGGCGCCGCGCCGCGACCTCCAGTCTCCGCTGAAGTTTCCGCCAAAGTCTCCGCTAAAAGTGCTTCTCACATATTTATTTTCATGCCTCCCGTAATCACAGGGACAGCAACGTGTTGGAGAAGCTTTGTCTTGTGTGTGTTAGACGAGAGAGAGAGAGCAGTGGAAACGATAGAGAGAGCAGGGGAGACATCTGCTGCAGCAGGAGGGTCGCAGACTGGTCACAGCAGCATCATGATTTATATTTTTTTACTATTTTCATGAACATTTACAATGTTACAGTGTGTGCTCTGTGTGTGTTCATGTTCTAGTGATAAATATATGTCTGTCAGTTAGAAAAATACAAATATTGTATGAAAATTCTAAAATCCACTATTTCTAACGCCAAATGACGTCATAATATGCAAATTAGATAGGGGGATTTATTCTCTACATACACTTTGGACCATCCTTTATATTTTTCTAATTAACAGAAAGCCTTTATCTCTTATCACTTTTAAGTTATAGCCTTTTGAAATTAAGATGTCAAAATCGAGCGTTTTGGAAAAAAACCTCTGGCGCTTAAAGGGTTAAAGAACACACACATTATGTGTTATTAAAGAACACACACTTTATGTGTTATTAAAGAACACACACTTTATGTGTTATTAAAGAACAGTCTCTCCTGCCTCTAGTCTCTCTCTCTCTCTCTCTCGCCAACCAGCCTCCACCCCCTCATTCCCTCCCTCCATCCTTCCCTTCCATCCTCCCCCTCCAGCCTCCCCCTTCCCCCTCCCTGGGTCCTGGTCCTTTCTCTCCCACTCTGAAGAGCCTGGAGCTGGCAGAATTGGCCGTTGAGCCGGTCCTTCTCCGTTTAGCAGCCGCTTGTTGTTTGTTGCACGTTTGCAGGTGATGTTGCCAGATCAGCAGATGGACAAACTGTGAAAGGATCAGAAACAATTAGTAGAAATGAACTGGTTTTAATGTCCCCAAAACAACCTGCAGGAACCTGCTGAACCCCAGCCTCAGTCTGGGTCTACAGCCTCAGTCCTGGGTCTACAGCCCCAGTCCTAGGTCTACAGCCTCAGTCCTGGGCCTACAGCCTCAGTCCTGGGTCTACAGCCTCAGTCCTGGGTCTACAGTCTCAGTCCTGGGCCTACAGCCTCAGTCCTAGGCCTACAGCCTCAGTCCTGGGTCTACAGCCTCAGTCCTGGGCCTACAGCCTCAGTCCTGGGTCTACAGCCTCAGTCCTGGGTCTACAGCCTCAGTCCTGGGTCTACAGCCTCAGTCCTGGGTCTACAGCCTCTGTCCTGGGTCTACGTCCTCAGTCCTGGGTCTACAGTCTCAGTCCTGGGTCTACGTCCTCAGTCCTGGGTCTACAGCCTCAGTAAGGCAAGGAAAGGCAAGTTTATTTGTATAGCGCAATTTCATACACAAGGCAACTCAAAGTGCTGAACAAAATAAGAAAGCATTAAAATCATAAATAATCACAGAAAGAAAGATAAAAATATAAAATCCCTCAGTTGTAGCACAGCTAAACAGAAGTCCACACTACACAATGCACAAATCATCACCATTAAAATACAATTAAAAACACATATGTAATTAAAAAGCATTAAAATCACACAAGTAATTTAAAAACATAAGAATCACACAAGTAATTAAAAACAATAAAATAGTTAAAAACACAAAAAGTTACATCCAGGTTAAAGACCCACCTGTTCTCAGCTGCTTTTCAATATGTTTTATTCTAATGTATAAATCTGCACGGCTTCTTTTAAGCTGGAATTACTTATCTGTTATCTTTTTCTTATGAATTTTTGTTTTTAATTTTAAATCATGCTTTTTATTCTGTTACTTTTGAATGCTTCTTCTGCACCCAGCTGTAATGCTTCTTAATTTTTTATTTAAAGTACTTTGAATTGTTTTGTAATATGAATTGTGCTGTACAAATAAACTTGCCTTGCCTTTTTAATTTCTTTGAAATAAATGTTTGAAACAACTTCATGTGGCAAAGCAATATTTATTGAGAAATTAACTTTTTTGGAGGGGGGGGTGTAATCTCTTGGAAAAGTTAACAGTGCAAAAGAACGTGTGCAGTCAACGTATAAATATTTCAGCATGAAAAGACGGACAACATAATAATAAAATAGTAACACTGCTGTTAGTGCAAGTACAACAGTGTTTTCACCGCCTGGAGGCTGTAGATGGCCAAGTCCTGCACCCAACCACAGCAGAAAGCCTCGTAACTCTCCAGTGACTTGTGACTTCTAAACTCCTGCATTGTATAATAACTAACACCGAAAACAAGGTAATTCACTATATCCATGTACGTGCACGGAGGCAAAAAGTCAAGGTATTTTTGCCACTCCGCTGCAGGAAGCTCGTATGGGTCTACCTGTTGTATGTCTGAGAGCTTCTCCAAATAACGTTGTTTTGCTTTTCCCTGTACGGTCCATTTCCTTTCGCCTTCACTTTCTCCATTAACTGTCTTGCTAGTGTTGTAATCGTAGATTTATCTACTGCCGAAATAATAAACGGCCGCTCAAGTTAAAGACCTCTGGAGCGTTAGCATAGACTGTAGCTATATACTGAGCGTTAGTGGCGTTGCCCCTGGCAACCGATAGAGGATCCTATCAACATGGCCGACCGGATTAGACCCCGCCCAAATTATCACGTGACTCCTCATTCTCAATAGGATCAGTAGCGGGTCCTGAGCAGATCCGTGAGGTCCGCAGATCCACGGTGAAAAGGGCCGTGGGTGGCGGATGTGCGGCAGATACTTTTTGCTAGGATACGCCTAACGCGTGCGCAAATGAATCAGCCTCCTCTATGAAAGTGTTTCTTCACTTTTTTCCTGGGGAGGGGCAGCTCGTGGCATTTTTTTTTCAAACGGACCTGGTTAAAAAAAAACACAGCATTGACTTGTGGAACTTAGCTTTGGACCAAGTGCCATGTTTTGAACTGAGCTCTAAAGCCGTGTTTTGACTCATGGAAAGTCTAGGGTTCCACAGTGTAATTCCGTTTACGCAGAAGTACTAAAGGGATTATATCCATATTTCATACTTGACCAGCCCATCGCTTCCACTGAACGGGATCAGGCTTTTACATGCAGACATGGGCACGACAAAACAAATGTCCAGAGTATACCCTGCCCCTGCCCATGTTGAAGTACAGACTCTCTAATCTCCAGGGACTTTGAGACCAGTTTGAGAACATCTGCCTTAGCTGTATGTTTTGTTTTACCTTGGAGTCAGGCCATATGACCCTCTCTCCAGCAGCAGCAGCAGCAGCAGCAGCAGCAGCAGCAGCAGCAGCAGAGTTTCCATAGGCAGCATACTGAGGGAAGTCCCGAAGTGTAAAGCCCTCCTCTACAGTGGTACAGAGTTGGAACAGACGCTGGTTGTGCCACAGACCCACATCTTGCCGGCCGTCAGGATAAGTCAGGACTCCAGGCCCAAGCCTTTGGCCCATATGGTACAAGCCCTGAGCACACAGAGCCACATTCAGGCATCATCTAGTGCCTAAAGGACAAATATTTTACATTATTTGTGTTCATTTTAAGAATATTTACTATGGCATAATTTAGGTGCCTAACTTTCAAACTAAAAAAATCATACAACTATGTAATAAAATCCATCTACAGTTAAAAAGATTTGCAGTTTTCATCATAGGTACACATCAACAATAAGGTGTAATCACCTACAAACAAACAAGCCAGCGCCAACAAAGGGTACAAAGGATTGAGATGGTCTTTTGTTTGTCACTAAATACTTAATTTCCACCACAAGTTGCTAATGTTTTCTCATTTTGTTTATGTATGAAGAAAATGACAAGCATCAAGTGGGAGGACTTTCACAATGGGTGGCTGACAAAATATTCTTTTGTGAAACTTCCATCTAGCCTGGTCGTACCACACCATAGTACAAATTACATTTCTCAGGTCTTCTAAATTCTTACTCCCACCTCCACAGATGGGGCTCAATTGTTTTAATCGAATTGATTAAAAAACGCGGTTTACTTGAAAGTGCATTCCATTGGGGAACAGATACTGGCCATAGCCCTCGCTTCTGTTCAGGTAGAATTTTCCGATGAACTTGTGTCCAGATGGCCAGCTGTAAACTCCTTCTCCATGTCGGAAGTCTTTGTAGAAGTCACCCTCATAAGTCTAGAAAAAACACATTTCTATCACAATTAAATGCTGAAGAAATGATAATGTTGTGAATAATGAAAACCCAAAAATACAGTGCATCAATTTATGACGATAAAAAAGAATTCAGTAAAAGACACGGAAATGTTCTCAAAAGTACTAACACAGAATTTCTACAGTAAAAGTGAATGATATTTTACACAGTGGTAGAGGGCATCTTAGTGAACAAGTGTGCAGTGAAAGTAGTCGCAAAACTATTTTTATTCTTTTTTTAATGATTTTATTAATAAAAATTGCATCTTGCTTGCTTCTCGTCGCGGCTTCCCTTTCCACGTTTACCGTAAGTAACAGCATAAAGGAGCCAACCGCTTTCAAAGTGCGGACCTCTTTACCGCTGCCGACGAAATACAGGGCCACTTTACCGCTGCAGGGCCACTTTACCGCTGCGGGGGCCACTTTACCGCTGCAGGGCCACTTTACCGCTGCAGGGGCCACTTTACCGCTGCAGGGGCCACTTTACCGCTGCAGGGCCACTTTACCGCTGCGGGGGCCACTTTACCGCTGCAGGGCCACTTTACCGCTGCAGGGGCCACTTTACCGCGGTTTCAAAGGTTTCAAAAACACCGGTTGTCTTCTTACCTCTCCGGTGTTCCACGTGTAAACTCCTTCCCCGTGTTTCAGGCCGTTCACGGTCTTTCCCTCGTAAGAAGAGCCGTCAGAGAAGTGTTGGACCCCGGCCTGGACCTGCTCTTCGCGTCCTTCACACTCCCCCGTGTGCCCCCCCAGCCCCGGCCTCACAGACACCAGGGCCCCAGGAGCTCCGGGTGCTCCGGGTGCAGGGAGCATCTCCGCAGCCGTAGTTGTACCAAAGAGTATAGATAACTTACTTTCTAAAGTACTTCCATACTCTCTTTGGTTGTGTTTGTTACTCTCAACGTAACAACGTACGGCGTTGGTGGTTGTCATGACTACGGGGACGTCTTCTTCAGGTGGAATTTAAGCGCATGCGTGGTAAGACGCGGAGACTTTCTGTAAACCACTGTCCATGCTGTAAACACTGCTGTTTATATTTTTAAATTAGTTTGAAGTCGGGATATTTAACTTTGGAACCACAGATAACACGTTCCAACACTAGATTTCACATGTCTGAGCTTTCAAAGGGATATTTTTCAGTGTGCAAAAGATGTTTTCTGATAAGATGAAGACATTTCACTTTTCTGGATACCCCCGTCTTACTGCGTATAGATGACCACAGATAATGTAAGTGTGGGTGATTATGATCCTGATAATATTTATGGACATCGGTCTTCTGCCCCTTATGGATCAATGGCTCTGTGTGTGTGTTTATTTTATTGATTCATTAGGCTAAAAAGCTTTATCAAACTTTAAGATTAACTAAGAATCTCCCTCCTGTGATGTCATCAGTACTCAATATTCTGTACATCCACCAGAATAATCTGTAAAGAACTTTTAATTTTATAAAACAGGCGTCATTCCACCAGAAAATGCAAACTACAGATAATCTATTTTTAAAGATCATATGATACCATGCATTTTCATCCTGCAGACTCGAGTTTTAATGGTTGAAAAAGCAGGAAGGATTGCCATGTTTCATAACCTTTCACTGCGGAAAAGACTGAAATGTGTTTGAGCTTTCAAAAGTCTTTTAAAGTCAAAGCGCAAAGCACCCAGGACCAGAAGAAATGGACTACTGCAAATTCATCATTTATGGAGGTGCAATAGACAATTTCAGGGACGACTTAAAAAGGAAAGGGCCACAAACATGTATTGCTTTTATTTAACCTTTACTTAACCAGAAGTTCCTCAGATGATTAGAGCTTCATTGTAGAGCGTTCACATTGTTCTAATTGAATCTTCTTCATCATCAGAAAAGTACGGACACCATTTGAATTACTTCATAATTTATTAGTCAGCGATTAAACATTGATATTGTGGGTCAAAAGACTTTTGACAAAACTTTTCCAAATGACGATATGTGGTAAAACATTAACCATCTGTATTTTTCATTGCTATTCAGAGTTATATATACAGTTATATTTAATCACTTCGTATAAAGGCAGGTAGGAAAACAACATCTTAGGATCTCTGAGGGTATTATCAAAGTGAAGACATTGACAATAATTACACAGAATACATTTAAATCCTTTGCTTATGAAGAAAATAGTCTTAGAACCCCATTGAAATAACTTTCCCTCATTAAAGCACTGTAAAGAAGATTAACAAGTTAAATGAATTCAATAGTTGTTTTGGATAAGCGTATGTTGACTGTGTTTTAAAAGAATAACAAATGGCAAAAAAATGAGATTACAAAAAAATGCAGGTATAATCTTTCAGAAAAACATTGACCATTTTTTATTGCTCTTTATTTATAGTTAGTTTAATAAAATTCTCCAAAGAGCCCGGCTACGCATCAGGCCGACAGGCGAGCACTCCCATTGGTCCAACTGTTCTCCAGCGATCCTGGTTGTGCCAAGGGGAGGGAGCTTTTTAAATATATTAATCTTAGAAAGGACTTGACATGATAGTGCAGGGACAGGTGGTCATGGGGTTAATACTAAAAACCCTGAGTAACAGTGCTTCCCTTTTCTCTTCCTTCCGTGGCATGAGAGGCAGCAGTGACAACAGGACATGTGCCTTTGGGAGCCTCTTCAAGCATTGCTTCTGTCGTCCACTGTAAATGTTTCCATGGGACCTTTGCTCAGAGCCTTGATGTCCTCAAGGAGACTGCTCGGAGTCAGGATATGAGATGAACCTTAAAAAAGCCCAAATTACATTTAAAGAGGATATGATTTCAATGTAATTCTTTAATGATGATGATGATGCAATACATCTTAGTTGCAAAATAACCCTTGTTCTATCCTCGAGTCAAATTGACCCACCACAGTAATACAAAATTACCCTAAATAATTTGTTTTCAAGCTGAATTTTGAGGATTACTCTTAACTTGACCAGCCTTGGGTCATTTAGACCCCTTTGAATCCTACATTTGGGGGCACAATACACAATATAGTGGAGAAAAGTATTTTGATATTTAATCAAATAATCATCTTAGGCCCTTTTTTTATTTTCTCTTGAGAAATTCTGGCAATTTACATTTGCGTATTACATCCAAAAAGTGGCACGTATTGCGATGTTTTGTTTTCGTGCAAGTTAGCATGAGGACAAAGACACACAACCAAGCCACACTCCACCAGGAGTGGTTTAGACCAGGCTCATCATAGAAGATAAAAGGAATATTCCACCGTGTTCACACACTGACACATGTTCTTACCTTAGACTAGTTGATATGTACCTGTCTGGTCTGTGTCCGTGTGCTCTGTCATGCAAACGGAGCACAAACACAGCCTCTTCCACAGACTGTATAGTTCCAAATCAGCTCTCGTTAGAAACTACCAAACTCTTCCACGTGTTCCCTATTTAAATACAGTTATGTGACGTGTTACTCTACAAAGTATAGTAACACAGAAATGTAACATGTCAATATTCTCAGCGGATAAAAAGAGGAACTATATTGTGAGGCGTAATAATACGCTACATCCGCGCACTAATTCCAACAAGCCACGCTGCTTCTATTGACGGAAGTGAGCGGGAGAGAAGTCTTTAGGAGTTAGTGCACGGACGAAGCGCTCCTCACGTTCGTGCGTTTGTGCTGCGTTTGCATGACAGAGCACGGACAAAGACCAGACATATCAACTAGTCTAAGGTAAGAACATACAGTGCCTTGCGAAAGAAATGTGGCGAAATGTTGAACCTTTCAATATTTCGCCACATTTCAGGCTTCAAACATAAAGATATAAAAAAAAATTGTCATGAATCAACAACAAGTGGGACACAATCGTGAAGTGGAACGAAATTTATTGGATAATTTAAACTTTTTTTAACAAATAAAAAATTGAAAAGTGGGGCGTGCAATATTATTCGGCCCCTTTACTTTCAGTGCAGCAAACTCAGTCCAGAAGTTCAGTGAGGATCTTTGAATGATCCAATGTTGTCCTAAATGACTGATGATGATAAATAGAATGCACCTGTGTGTAATCAAGTCTCCGTATAAATGCACCTGCTCTTTGATAGTCTCAGGGTTCTGTTTAAAGCACAGAGAGAACCATGAAGACAAAGGAACACACCAGGCAGGTCCGAGATACTGTTGTGGAGAAGTTTAAAGCCGGATTTGGATACAAAAAGATTTCCCAAGCTTTAAACATCTCAAGGAGCACTGTGCAAGCAATTATATTGAAATGGAAGGAGTATCAGACCACTGCAAATCTACCAAGACCCGGCCGTCCCTCCAAACTTTCATCTCAAACAAGGAGAAGACTGATCAGAGATGCAGTCAAGAGGCCCATGATCACTCTGGATGAACTGCAGATAACTACAGCTGAGGTGGGAGAGTCTGTCCATAGGACAACAATGAGTCGTGCACTGCACAAATCTGGCCTTTATGGAAGAGTGGCAAGAAGAAAGCCATTTCTCAAAGATATCCATAAAAAGTCTGGTTTAAAGTTTGCCACAAGCCACCTGGGAGACACACCAAACATGTGGAAGAAGGTGCTCTGGTCAGATGAAACCAAAATCGAACTTTTTGGCCACAATGCAAAACGATATGTTTGGCGTAAAAGCAACACAGCTCATCACCCTGAACACACCATCCCCACTGTCAAACATGGTGGTGGCAGCATCATGCTTTGGGCCTGCTTTTCTTCAGCAGGGACAGGGAAGATGGCTAAAATTGATGGGAAGATGGATGGAGCCAAATACAGGACCATTCTGGAAGAAAACCTGTTGGAGTCTGCAAAAGACCTGAGACTGGGACGGAGATTTATCTTCCAACAGGACAATGATCCAAAACATAAAGCCAAATCTACAATGGAATGGTTCACAAATAGACGTATCCAGGTGTTAGAATGGCCAAGTCAAAGTCCAGACCTGAATCCAATCCAGAATCTGCGGAAAGAGCTGAAGACTGCTGTTCACAAACGCTCTCCATCCAACCTTACTGAGCTCCAGCTGTTTTGCAAGGAAGAATGGGCAAGAATTCCAGTCTCTCGATGTGCAAAACTGATTGACATACCCCAAGCGACTTGCAGCTGTAATTGCAGCAAAAGGTGGCGCTACAAAGTATTAGCGCAAGGGGCCGAATAATATTGCACGCCCCACTTTTCAGTTTTTTATTTGTTAAAAAAGTTTAAATTATCCAATACATTTTATTCCACTTCACGATTGTGTCCCACTTGTTGTTGATTCTTGTCAAAAAATTAACCCACAGTGATGCTTCTTGGAGTTACATTTTCAGGTGAAAAGCTTGTGTGTGTGTGTGTGAACTGACCGATGATGACTTGGCAGGACTTGACCGCCTGCGTAACCTCGTAGGCACAGCGCATCTCTGAGTGTGAGAGTCCTCCGATGATGAAGATGATGAGACGGGCACCTCTGCGCTCATCCTGGGAACTGCCCTTGTGCTTCTGCCGGGCACTGAGTGCAAACATGCATGCAGTGAGCTGACCCGGCCACAAGTAGCCCACATAATCTACTAAAACCTAATATTCAGTACATCTGAAATCCCAATATGGATCGACAGCATGAAACAAAAGATGTCTGTGCCCTTCCATAGAAAGCTATAGTAAGTGAAATGAGGGTAGCGAAGCAGACCAACCTGACGGCCCCAGAGCCGTTCCATGCTGCAGGACACTCCGACTGATGTGGCCACTCTCTGGTGTCCAGCTTATTCTCCACCGCATCCTGAAATCACATTACTTTACAGTCAGTGTCTTTATTAGGTCAGGGACCAAACACCCAGTTCAGTTTGTCTACAACAGGGGTCGGGAACCCAAAATGTTCAAAGAGCCATAATTGACAAAAAAACTAAAAACAACATCTGTCTGGAGCCGCAAAAAAATAACAGCCTTGTATAAGGCTTTTATGAAGTTAACACAGGCTGCAAGATGTATTAGCTATATTAGCCTAATATCTAAATGACAAAGTAAAGGCTACAAATACATAATAATCATTCATTATTTTCACTGCAGCGTGTCGCACCACGCGTGTCGTTAATGACGCAACACGGGACGACTCTGCTTTAGTTTAACTTCCATTTTTTTGCCTTCATGCAGTTGTAGAAATACAGTAAATCAATCTGCTTTGGGGTCAGAGGTCACACACCTGCATCACTGTCTGCTCATATCCATCACATCACAGGCTGAAGTTTGCTGGAGCTGAATTAAAATCCTTAATGGCCTTTTCTTTCACCGTCTTTGAGAAGGTTTTGAAGTCTGAAAATAGGTGCTCTGACTTTTTGATGAATGAGTCCTTCACGTAATCACCGTGTACGGTGTTTTGCGCGTCATTGTTCCTCGTGTTGCAACAAAACTTTTCATTACAAACATGAAGCAGTCCTTCCTCATTGACTGATCCTCATTCTTAGTCCAGTCTTGTTATCGACTCTTTCTCGTTTTAGCTTTGGGATCAATGTGCACTTACAGTCTATCATGCACACACGCCGGTTTGTTTACAGCAGCGGCTGAAGGGGGCGGGGCCGCGTGACCGCGCGTCATATGATATGACGCAGTACGTTGACAGAAATGTTGAAATTAAATATTACTTATACATATTTTTACAGCATTTAAAAACGTAAAGATTGTTTTTCCTTCTACAGAAACCACATTCAAACTAGAAATAAAATATAGCCCTCACACTCCATTTTCAGACATTTTTGAAAAGTCTCCAGGAGCCACTCCAGGAGCACTCAAGAGCCGCATGCGGCTCCGGAGCCGCGGGTTGCCGACCGATTTCGCCACATTTCAGGCTTCAAACATCCATCCATTTTCTACCCTTTAATCCATTTCTGGCCAAGTCTCATAGCACCAGCCCCTCTCTGATCCTCTGCAGGTGGTGAGTCCACAGGAGGACGCCTGCTCTCTGACTGTGAGCATAGCCTTGATCTTCAAACATAAAGATATACAAATTATTTTTTTTGTCAAGAATCAACAACAAGTGGGACACAAACGTGAAGTGGAACAAAATGTATTGGATAATTTAAACTTTTTTAACAAATAAAAAACTGAAAAGTGGGGCGTGCAATATTATAAATGAAAACACGGGTGAACTATTTATGGGAATGATCCATTTTGAGAACACATCATGTTCTACTGTAGATGAACTGTTTAACTCTGTCACCTCTAGTGTGTTGAATGCTCTGGACGCCATTGCCCCTGTGAAGGTAAAAATGGTCACAAATAAGCAAAAAGCCCCATGGATAAAAGCAGGCCCGGTCAGGGCACAGAAGCAAGAGTGCCGGAGAGCAGAGAGAAAGTGGAGAAAGTCCAACCTCCAGGGTGATTATAAACTCTTAAAAGAGAAGTTGTGTGAGTTTAACAGAGTACTACGTAGAACAAGAGAATTATACTTTTCTGAAACTATTGAAGGCTGCAGCAACAATCTGCGTGTTCTATTTTCAACAATCAATAGATTAACGAACCCCCCTGTTGAGTTGCCATTAGAACACTACTCCAAATCCAGGTGTAATGAGTTTGCACAGTTCTTCAGAGACAAGGTTCAGGGTATCAGAAATGCCATCACCTCTACAACACAAGTAACAATGCAACATCCAGTGAGGCTTTGTGAGCTAGCTCAATTTGCACCTGTCAATGATGAAACTGTTAAAAAGATAATCACAGGTCTTAGTTCCTCTACCTGCAGTCTGGATGTACTACCTCCTAGATTTCTGAAGTCTGTTATGTGTGGTCTATTACCCTCATTGACACAAATAGTAAACATGTCTTTTTTATCTGGAACATTTCCAATGGCCCTGAAAAAGGCAGTCATCAGGCCCCTCCTAAAAAAGAGCAGTTTGGATGCTGCGGTACTTGAAAATTACCGTCCCATCTCAAATCTGCCTTTCATGGGAAAAATTCTTGAAAAAGTTGCCTACCAACAACTTACTGAATTTTTAATATCTAATGACTCATTTGACATGTTCCAGTCTGGCTTTAGACCACACCACAGTACTGAGACCGCTCTAGTCAAGGTAACAAATGATATTCGGCTTAACACTGATGCAGGAAAAGTCTCTGTTTTAGTCATGTTAGATCTGAGTGCCGCTTTCGACACCGTTGACCATGAGATTCTCATGCAGAGACTGGAGGACTGGGTTGGTGTTGCTGGTACCGCCCTAAGCTGGTTTAGGTCCTATCTAGAAGAAAGGAAGTATTGTGTGGAGATTGGAGACTATGTCTCAGATAATATGGCCCTGACCTGCGGAGTGCCACAGGGGTCGATTCTGGGACCTCTCCTGTTCAATATTTACATGCTGCCATTAGGTCAGTTAATTCAAAGTATGAAAGTGTCCTACCACAATTACGCTGATGACACTCAGATCTATGTCTCACTGACTGCAGGAGAGCATGGACCGGTGGACTCACTCCTTCGCTGTATCCAGCGGATCAGTGAGTGGATGCAATGCAATTTTCTCCAGCTAAATGCGGACAAAACCGAAATGATTGTCTTTGGTCCCGAGAAACAAAGAGAGACCGTCATTTGTCACCTTCAGTCTCTCTCCCTAAGGCCTTTAAATAAGGTCAGAAATCTGGGAGTAATAATGGACTCTGACTTAAACTTCAATAGCCACATTGGATCGGTAACATCAGCAGCTTTTTATCATCTGAAAAATATTGCCAAAATTAAAAATATTGTGTCCAGGGCAGACTTGGAGATTCTTATCCATTCTTTTGTTTCCAGTAGGCTGGATTACTGCAATGGCCTGCTCACAGGTATCTCCAAACATGCAGTAAAACAGCTGCAGTATATTCAAAATGCTGCAGCCCGAGTCCTGACTAGAACCAGGAAGTACGACCACATTAGTCCGGTCCTCAGGTCTCTGCACTGGCTTCCCGTGGCCCAGAGGATAGACTTTAAAGCAGCTCTCCTGGTGTACAAGTCTCTCCATGGCCTTGCACCAAAGTACATCCATGATATGCTAGTCCCATATGAACCAGCCCGGACTCTGAGGAGCGCAGGGACGGGACTCCTGTTAGTGCCCAGAGTCAGGACTAGACAGGGGGAGGCTGCTTTTCAGATTTATGCAGCTAAAGTCTGGAACAGTCTTCCTGAGGATGTGAGACTGGCTGCCTCTCTGTCAATGTTCAAATCCATGTTAAAGACCTTTCTTTTTTCCTGTGCATACAACTAGAGAATTTTATCTTTTTAACACACCTTGTTATTTATTGTTGTAACTGTTTGTGTTTATAACTATTTTATTGTTTTTAATTACTTGTGTGATTATGTTTTTAAATTACTTATGTGATTTTAATGCTTTTTAATTACATATGTGTTTTTAATTGTATTTTAATGGTGATGATTTGTGCATTGTGTGGTGTGGACTGTGAGGCGCTTTGTGTTGCCCTGTGCAGGAAAAGCGCCCTATAAATAAAGATTGATTGATTGATTGATTGATTATTCGGCCCCTTGCGCTAATACTTTGTAGCACCACCTTTTGCTGCAATTACAGCTGCAAGTCGCTTGGGGTATGTCTCTATCAGTTTTGCACATCGAGAGACAGGAATTCTTGCCCATTCTTCCTTGCAAAACAGCTTGAGCTCAGTGAGGTTGCATGGAGAGCGTTTGTGAACAGCAGTCTTCAGCTCTTTCCACGGATTCTCGATTGGATTCAGGTCTGGACTTTGACTTGGCCATTCTAACACCTGGATACGTCTATTTGTGAACCATTCCATTGTAGATTTGGCTTTATGTTTTGGATCATTGTCCTGTTGGAAGATAAATCTCCGTCCCAGTCTCAGGTCTTTCGCAGACTCCAACAGGTTTTCTTCCAGAATGGTCCTGTATTTGGCTCCATCCATCTTCCCATCCATTTTAGCCATCTTCCCTGTCCCTGCTGAAGAAAAGCAGGCCCAAAGCATGATGCTGCCACCACCATGTTTGACAGTGGGGATGGTGTGTTCAGGGTGATGAGCTGTGTTGCTTTTACGCCAAACATATCGTTTTGCATTGTGGCCAAAAAGTTTGATTTTGGTTTCATCTGACCAGAGCACCTTCTTCCACATGTTTGGTGTGTCTCCCAGGTGGCTTGTGGCAAACTTTAAACAAGACTTTTTATGGATATCTTTGAGAAATGGCTTTCTTCTTGCCACTCTTCCATAAAGGCCAGATTTGTGCAGTGCACGACTGATTGTTGTCCTATGGACAGACTCTCCCACCTCAGCTGTAGTTATCTGCAGTTCATCCAGAGTGATCATGGGCCTCTTGGCTGCATCTCTGATCAGTCTTCTCCTTGTTTGAGATGAAAGTTTGGAGGGACGGCCGGGTCTTGGTAGATTTGCAGTGGTCTGATACTCCTTCCATATCAATATAATTGCTTGCACAGTGTTCCTTGAGATGTTTAAAGCTTGGGAAATCTTTTTGTATCCAAATCCGGCTTTAAACTTGTCCACAACAGTATCTCGGACCTGCCTGGTGTGTTCCTTTGTCTTCATGGTTCTCTCTGCGCTTTAAACAGAACCCTGAGACTATCAAAGAGCAGGTGCATTTATACGGAGACTTGATTACACACAGGTGCATTCTATTTATCATCATCAGTCATTTAGGACAACATTGGATCATTCAAAGATCCTCACTGAACTTCTGGACTGAGTTTGCTGCACTGAAAGTAAAGGGGCCGAATAATATTGCACGCCCCACTTTTCAGTTTTTTATTTGTTAAAAAAAGTTTAAATTATCCAATAAATTTTGTTCCACTTCACGATTGTGTCCCACTTGTTGTTGATTCATGACAAAAAATTCAATTTTTATATCTTTATGTTTGAAGCCTGAAATGTGGTGAAATGTTGAAAAGTTCAAGGGGGCCGAATACTTTCGCAAGGCACTGTACGTCTGTCGTCATTAAGTCATTTGAACGCCTGGTCCTCTCCCATCTCAAGTCCCTCACCTCCCCCCTCCTGGACCCCCTGCAGTTCGCCTACAGAGCCAACAGATCTGTAGACGACGCCATTAACCTGGCCCTCCACCACATCCTACAGCACCTGGACTCCCCGGGGACCTACGCCAGGGTCCTGTTCGTGGACTTCAGCTCTGCCTTCAACACAATCCTGCCATCCCTGCTCCAGGACAAGCTCTCCCAGCTCAACGTGCCCGATTCCACCTGCAGGTGGATAACTGACTTCCTGACGGACAGGAAGCAGCGAGTGCGTCTGGGGAAGAATGTCTCGGACTCTCGGATTATAAATACAGGAGCCCCACAGGGCTGTGTTCTTTCTCCCCTGCTCTTCTCCCTGTACACCAACCACGACTCCGTGAAGCTGATCAAGTTCGCGGACGACACCACCCTCATTGGACTCATCTCCAACAACGATGAGTCCGCCTACAGGAGGGAGGTGGACCGGCTGGTGTCCTGGTGCAGTGGTAACAACCTGGAGCTGAACGCCCAGAAGACAGTGGAGATGATTGTGGACTTCAGGAAGAGCACTGTCCCCCCGCCCCCACCCTCCGTGATGGACTCCCCCATCACCTCTGTGGAGTCCTTCCGTTTCCTGGGCACCACCATCACCCAGGACCTCAAGTGGGAGCCGACCATCAGCTCCCTCATCAAGAAGGCCCAGCAGAGGATGTACTTCCTGCGGCAGCTCAGGAAAGCCAAGCTGCAGTTCTACACGGCCATCATCGAGTCCATCCTCACCTCCTCCATCACCTCCTCCATCACCTCCTCATCACCTCCTCCATCACCTCCTCCATCACCTCCTCCATCACCTCCTCCATCACCGTGTGGTTCGCTGGAGCCACAGTCAGGGACAAACAGAGACTACAGTGCATTGTGCGCTCTGCAGAGGAAGTGATCGGCCGCAGCCTTCCATCGCTGCAGGACCTGTACGTCGCCCGAGCTCGAGGCCGGGCTGGTCGTATCACAGCCGACCCCTCTCACCCTGCACATGGACTATTCCAACCACTCCCCTCTCAACTGCACATGGACTATTCCAACCACTCCCCTCTCACCCTGCACATGGACTATTCCAACCACTCCCCTCTCACCTGCACATGGACTATTCCAACCACTCCCCTCTCACCCTGCACATGGACTATTCCAACCACTCCCCTCTCACCTGCACATGGACTATTCCAACCACTCCCCTCTCACCCTGCACATGGACTATTCCAACCACTCCCCTCTCACCTGCACATGGACTATTCCAACCACTCCCCTCTCACCCTGCACATGGACTATTCCAACCACTCCCCTCTCACCCTGCACATGGACTATTCCAACCACTCCCCTCAGGCAGGAGGCTGCGGTCCATCAGGACTAGAACCTCTGCTGTTGGACTCTTGAACACTTCTTAAGCTGTCCCCCCGCCCTTTATAAAGTCACTTTACTGCCCATACGGTAAAAAAAATATTTTATTATTATTTTTTAATATGCCTTCTCTACTCTTTACCTCTCTTTCCGCAATTTCCAAGTCTGTGACTTCCTGTTACTTGCGTGGCAATAAAAATGATTCTGATTCAGTTATGAACTCATGGTGAACTGTTGTGAGAGGATTTAATGCATGAATCACGATTAATAAATTTAAGTTGTCATCACAAAGAGCTGACAAGTAATGTATCATTCATTGCACTACATCTGTTTATCACTTTCCAGTGGTCTTTCACAAAACAAATGAACATAAAAACATAAAAATGAAAAACAGGAATATTCTCTTGGAACATCTCTTCTTTAACACAGTTATTTTTTTATCTTTCCAATTCAGTACAGTACCGTTTTTGGTTTTCTTGGTTCCGGTGTAATATTTAAACAAGTGATGCACCAATACCACTTTTTTAAAAACCAATACGAGTACGAGTACCTTAACTCATTCACTGCCCATGACGACAAAAGTCGTTCTATTGTATAGTGACGCTCACTGCCCAAGACGACTTAGACGACTTTTTCATGTTATTACATGGGAGGCTACAGTAATGTCTGGCGCACCTTATGCATGCTCCACAATACTGATATATAGTGCAAATGTACCTGTAATGATAAATCAACACCAGTAGGATGCAGTGTCGCGCCACAGGAGAGCTTAAAAGCCAGTGGAGAGGGGAAGGAAGTGTGGGTTGTTTGGAGAACGTGGTGAGTAGCGGTAGCATTGAGAGAGAGTAGCATAGCGAGTAGCGAATTTAGCGATAGTTTAGAGATAGTTGAGATTATATAGGTGAGAGTGATGGCGAGTTATAAGCAGTTGACACTGCTTGAGAGTTTGGCTCGTCGATCAGTGAGTCAGGGAGAGAGGGAAGCGAGTTTAGATCCCGGCGAGGGTCCATCATCGCGGCCAACTTCGCGCAGAGGGAGAGCGAGGAGCAGGGAGACGCCTCCTGCCTCTCGCAGTGTTTCACCTGCGGCTTTTTCTGACTCTGATGACTTCAGCGAACCTGATCCTGACTCATCAGATGAGTGGTTGCCGTCTGATATCAGCAGAGCATCCTCTCCAGAAAGAGCTGAAGGTAAGCACTTGCTATGTTACCTAGAATATGCTGACTTGAAAGGAGGGAAAGGCGCGGAAACTTGCTTTGATCTTCAAAGTAACACCGCGCTCAAATCCCTACTGCTTCTTTAGTATACATGCCACTTATGTTTTATCAGTTTAGTATTTATTATGTATTTGTTTCGTTATATCTTTTTATAGTGTCATAGCTCTGACTAAATGAAATGTTCTACATTCACAGGTTCTGATAAAAGTAGAGAGCCTTCTCCCATTGGAGTTGGCAGAGCAAGGAGCAGAGGTAATAAATCATCCTCATACCATTGTATATATTTTTTGTTAGTATATTCTCCTGGTAGATAGATTTTTTTTATATATATGAATGAATAATACATATTCCTATTATTTACAGGTGGTGCAGCAAGAGGCGGTTCCTGTGCAAAGAAAGGTAAATAAACTAATTTCTTCTCTTGCACATCATATGGCAATATAATATAGTATACTATATTATTAGTATGTTATTTTTTTATGTATATTGTTTTTGTACATTATTCATTTACACATGAATGAATGTACAACATTCATTCATTCATTCATTTTTGCATACAACTATTGTTTTGGTCCAAAAGCAGTCAGTCAATAATGTGGGAGGGTGGCCTTCATTGTATTTTATGTATTTATTATTGTAACAAATTCACTGTATAATATAGTAATTGTATTTATCCACTTTGCAGCCCGTGCATCACGCAGAGGCTCTGGGGAAGATGGCTGGCAGGAGGATGAGTGGGAGCCGAGCCAGTTGCCCTTTACTGGAGCACCTGGACCTCAGGGACCTGCTGCAGAGCTGGATTCATCTGATCCAGCTGACTTTCTGGAGCTCTTCCTGACGGAGGAACTGCTCCAACAGATCGTGGACCAGACGAACCTCTATGCCAGCCAGTATTTGGAGACTAACACTGAGCCTTTGCCCCACAGCAGGAGTAACAGGTGGAAAGAGCTCTCGGTCCCTGAACTCAAACGGTTCTTGGGGCTCAGTTTCATCACTGGGTTCATCAAAAAGCCAAGTATTGAGTCCTACTGGTCTGTGGATGAGCTTGAAGCTACTCCATATTTTGCTAAAGTAATGTCGAGGAACAGGTACCAGCTCATCTGGAGGTTCCTCCATTACAACAATAATAGGTCACATGATGTAAGTGACAAAATGTTCAAAGTCCACCCTGTTTTGGATTACCTGGTCACCAAATTCAAACAGCTGTACAATCCAGGGAAAAACATTTGTATAGATGAGGGAATGATGCTGTGGCGGGGGCGTCTGGCTTTTAGGGTCTACAACCCTCAAAAGCCAGTGAAATATGGCATCAAGTCCTACATTCTGTGTGACTCGGCCACAGGCTACTGCCACAACATGCTCCCTTATGTTGGGACAAGCGCCACACTGGAGGACACGGCCTTCTCTCTCCTGGGTTGTCTCCAAGGCCGAGGACACACACTTTTTATGGACAACTTTTATAACTCAGTTTCCCTCAGTGAACATTTACTGGGGAAGAAAACGAATGTGTGTGGAACACTGAGGAAAAATAGAGGTGAACCAAAAATTATAAAAGAGGTCACAAAAACTAAAGTTGGAGACAGGATTGTGAGACACAACGGGAAGGTGATGGTGGTGGCATGGCAGGATAAGAGGCTTGTGAAAATGGTGACGACTTGTCACCATAACACTATGGAGAAGGTGGAAGTGTGGCAGAAGGGGGAGAAGCAGAAGGTGCCTCAGTGGAAGCCAGCGTGTGTTGTGGAGTACAACAAGTGTATGAACGGAGTGGATAAGTTGGACCAAAACGTGGCCTACGACCCTTCATTAGACGGTCCACAAATTGGTCCAAAAAATTTGTGGCCTATCTATTCCAGCTGGCAATTTTTAATGCTTTTGTCCTCTATCGAGCCAGACACCCCAGAGGAGAGTGCAAACACCTCCTGCAGTTCTTGAAGAGTGTGGCAAGATCCTGGACGTCAAGGAGGCAGGAGGAGGGAGGAAGAGATGAGGAGAGTGCTGCTGCTGTGGGGGCTGTCTTGGGCACGCACAACCCCAGGGCTCCTTACTTGGTTGACCCAGAGAGCCGGCTGGATGGGCAACTGAGGAGGCACAAAATGGAGCACCTGATGGCCACTAGCAGGAAGGAGAGACCGAACAGAAAATGTGGGGTCTGTACACGGAGGGGTCTTCGCAGGGAGACCAACAAGTGGTGCGCGGCCATGTTCCACTGCACACAGGAGAGTGTTTCAACCTCTACCACACGAAGCAGAACTATTGGGAGTGAAAAAGCAGACACAAACGCAGACACAAACTCACTCACATGCACACACTCACACTCACTAACTCACATGCACACACACACGCACACACACACTCAAATTCACACGCTTCATTCTATTTTATTATTTATAGTTTTATTGATCTTTGTTGTTGTTGGATGTTTTGGTTGATGGTTTTGGTCTGAATAAATTGCCAACAATTTGCCATCAAAAGTATTATTTCAGAGTCATGTTTTCATAATTTTTGTAATGGAACAAGTGTGGAGATGTTTTGAGTTGTCACTAAAGCAGCAAAAATGCATCTAAAAGTCTCTTTTCTGCTTGATATGTTCCTGTTTACATACAGCTCGTTTTCTCTGTTTTCTTGCTCAGACCAGGTGTTGTGGGTGAAAGTATGCTTTGTTCTATGGCGAATAACTCAAGAACGGTAAGAGGTAGAAACAAACTGTTTTTTTCAGAGTAAAAGCACTTCAAAGTTGGGTCAAATCACCTGAAATTGCTGGCAGAACGCACTTCTCAAATCTGAAAATGCCTGGCAGTCAGTGAGTTAATGTGATGCCGGGTCCCCCCCACAGGCCCGGGGTGGTATTGCAGCATGTCAGCGCATGTCATTTTGGACATTTTTGACCCGGGACCCGCCCACACTGGTGCCACACAGCTGTCTGCTGTTGTGAAGTTAATGCTGGCAACGGGCCCCATAGTGGTATCGACCCGAAACTGGATACCAGTATCGGTGCATCCCTAATTTAATCCCCAAGATGTGAGAGTTGTATGTGCAGGCTTCAGAAGGGACTTTCACTTGTCAAGTTCACCAGCTGCTTTTACAGCTGACCACATGTGTAAATCACAACCTCCACATACCTCCATCACGTCTTTAATGAACGGGGTCCACCTCGACAGGCTGTAGGTTGTAGACCGGTCTCTTCTGGTAGGTTTACGGGAGAACAAACTTGCCTACAACAGCCACACAAAGGAATAGAGCAACTTATTTACCATGTTCTGATTTCATATGTGTGCAATGTTTGAGCTAAGAAGTCTTCACGCACCGTAGTGATGATGGAGACACCCAGCTCTTTCCAGTTTAGAATATATTCCCTTTGGTCTTCGATTTTCACATGCTGGATAAGTTTACTCAAGTTTTCTTCTGTCGTGCCTGCCAAAGTAACAGAGGTTTAAACAAGGCCTCACATCCACATAACCTGATCTATGGTGTACGAACTTAAAAAGAAAAAAACAAACATCTGCTTAACTATGTAGATCTTTTATGTGGTCTGTAAATACAATACACTTGGGAGCCACATACCTATGCGAATTTCTCTCTTTATTCTATGCCAATGTAACAGAACGAGTTTCCTCAAATTACATGAACACCATGGAGCAATAATTTTTCCAAGTGGAGGGACGCCCCCATTTGGAGAGTGCAGAATAACTGCACAAGCACAGCAAAAGGGGATGATGTCAGTGCTGAGCACAATGATCAACAGTGAAGTAGTGGTGTACAACCTTATCACATTTTTATTTGCTCCAAATAAACTCCCTTAAAAAAGGTAAACTGTGTAATTTTTACTGCAATCTAGTGTTGAGTTCTTATATTGCAGTCAAAGGTACTACGGAAGCCTTTGATAGAAAATGTGTCTTTGACAGTGCTCCTCAACTCTCAGTCACCAGACTACCAAGGAAATACTTCAGTTTGATAAATGACTGGATCTCTCCAAACGTGTCGGGCACTTGACAGTCGCGTGGAGGCGACACCTGCTGCACAGAGGCTCTACTGAAGTTTACCATGGATCTATTATAAAACATAGTTTTACAAACACTGTGTGAAGAGAAGGCATGCATGGAGAAATAACGTCTGCGGGAGGTTAAAACCACAATGATCAGGGAGGCCAAGACATATACATGGCTAAAAGCTCATGTTAGCATTAGCGTTAGCCACAGCGCCCTATCTGCATCACGGTACGAAACAGAACATTCACTCACGCTGCTGATGAAGTATTCTGTGATTGTTTTGTGGGAATTCTGTGTGTGTTTTATTTGAGGCTTTTTCCCTGAATAAGTTTAGTGTAAACTTGTGTCATAGTTGGACTGCGCTCGGATCGGGTCAGAACCTCCTGAGACTGTTGCAGGTTCTGCCTCGTTCTCATTATTGTCAGTGTGAAAAAGTTACGTATTGTTCAGGTGTGAGTCTGTTGTGTACAAACTACACAATGTGCCTCCTGTTGTGTTAACAGTCTTTGTGTGGTTTGTGTTGACACTTTATATAACTGTGGTCCTTCATGGTTCTTTTATATAACTGTGGTCCTCCATGGTTCTTTTATATAACTGTGGTCCTCCATGGTTCTTTTATATAACTGTGGTCCTTCATGGTTCTGTTATATAACTGTGGTCCTCCATGGTTCTTTTATATAACTGTGGTCCTTCATGGTTCTTTTATATAACTGTGGTCCTTCATGGTTCTTTTATATAACTGTGGTCCTCCATGGTTCTTTTATATAACTGTTGTCCTCCATGGTTCTTTTATATAACTGTAGTCCTTCATGGTTCTTTTATATAACTGTGGTCCTTCATGGTTCTTTTATATAACTGTGGTCCTTCATGGTTCATCCTTTTGGTCCTTATCCACCACTGTTTTCCAAGTTGGCGCATTGACACGGAGAGAACTCCTCTCTCACGGACATTTATAAGTTAAATTCTAAGCCTACAAAAACATGGTGGAGGTAAATATTCTTAAAAAGGTCACATTTGTTTTTAACATGTTTTTTCATTTGGAGCAGCTGTAATAATGACACAGGGTGGATTTAAAGAAAAACGTCTACACAGATTTTACACTTATTTAATGTAATGTTTCTCTCGTCTGTGCAGCGTCAGACCAGACTCCTCCTCTTTCTATCTCACTGCAGATGGATTATGTTTAGCATCTCAAAGGGGGTAGCACTGCCATTATTAGATTACATTTTAAATGGTTGCTTTGGTTCAATGATGAAATCATAAAAACATAAGATAAACCTTTATTTATTCCTCAGTGGGGACATTTCAATGTCATTATTGTAAACATTACAGCAGAACAAAAAGGGGAAAATCAGAGCACTCAGGTAGCACACAAAAAAGATCATTTAAGATAATAGATAAAGGTACAAAGGTACTCAGGGGCGTGACCGGACTGAAGGAAGATACACACCACTCGCCTGCTTTAAAACATTTTAACATTCAACATTGACAGTTCATATTAACTATATGTTTGTTAATGGGCCACAGGGATTGTAAATTATCCCATATAGGACAGGCTCAGGTTATGTCCCCTTTAAATAACAATAACAATAAATAACAATTGTCATGTTTGACTGTGATAATCGCTGCAGACAACTTTCCGTCTGTGGGTGACACGCGCTTACCGTACCGTTGACACTGAAGATGTAGAGCAGCACGGCCCGGATCTTATCAGGAATGCTGTAGGGGTGGAGCAGCACAGGAAGTAGAGTTCGCATTGGGTCCTTCACCTTGGCCCCCTCCACATCTGAACCCACGGCCAGGTCCTGGTCACAGACAACAAGTATTGTATCACTTGTTGGTGAAAAGTGGTGTAAAAAGGTTTTTGTGACCAACATGCTGGACTGACTCCAGGAAGAAGATATGAACTTGTTACAACTAATGGAAGAAGAGATGAACTTGTTACAACTAATGGAAGAAGAGATGAACTTGTTACAACTAATGGAAGAAGAGATGAACTTGTTACAACTAATGGAAGAAGAGATGAACTTGTTACAACTAATGGAAGAAGAGATGAACTTGTTACAACTAATGGAAGAAGAGATGAACTTGTTACAACTAATGGAGATCAAATAAATACAAATACAAAGAGAGGGATGTCTGAGACCAGGACCACCACAACATCAACACGGTGTGTTTGTGTGTGTTTGTGTGTTTGTATGTGTGTGTGTGTGTGTGTTTATGTGTGTGTGGTCAGCCAGGGCAGATTAAATTTCACATAATTCCAAGTCTAACAACTGTATGAAGTGGCAGCTGTATTTCTCCCGTCTTTCTACCCTCCTCATGTGGGTCTTGGGTCACTACATTGTACTGGAGTGATTCCTTCATGAGGAAAATTAAGGGAACATCCTTCGGCAATGCACCTGTTCAGCTTTGCACAGTTTTTCCACGTTGTTTGAGAAGTGTTTCATGCAGTCCTCAGCCAGCTGCAGATGGACCGTTTTCTACAAACAAGAACAAGTACAAACGTCACCGTACATTCAGCCTACATTTCTCCCATGTTATGTTGTTATGTTGGTAATGTCACATTGGTAAGACAAAAGAGCAAGGCATAGACAGTATCACTAAGCAACTTCTGACATAATATATAAAACAACTGGACCGTTATATTGAACATATCCAGTCACTCATCACGCCACACATGGACGTCGTCATACTTATATAAACAGTTAATATGTGAGTAAATACGTCACAATTTTGATCTTGGAAATTCAGAAGTTCTAACTTCCCACTCGGAAAAAAGTGAATGGACTAAAGATATTTCTGCAAAAGCGTTACAGAAATATAGAAAATAGAATATGTCCAGAAGCACGTTTAGTAAGAAACTATATATTTGTACACTTATACATTTTTGCATATGCATTTGCTGTTGCTACATTTTGAAGTCAGAAGATTACGTAGATATCTCGTAAACGTGGAGTTTGTGAAATCGCATGCAAGAAACATTTCAAATGTTTCTCGCAGCGGGCTTTCAGAATCAGAATCATAATTATTACTGCCATGTAAGCAACAGGAAGTCACAGACTAGGAAATTGCTTTGGCTCTCGGTGCAACAGTCAAGTAAGAAAGGTAAAGAATAGAGTGAGGCATAGTTAAAAAATATATCTGCATACACTTATTAAAAGTATTACTATATGCAATATACAGTGCACTTGGTGCGCACAATATGCAGTGAGCAGTGCAGTGCAGTAAGGGGACAGCGATAAAGTGGCGTTATGAAGGGCACTAAAGTGGCTTTATGAAGGGCACTAAAGTGGCTTTATGAAGGGCAGTAAAGTGGCTTTATGAAGGGCAGTAAAGTGGCTTCATGAAGGGCAGTAAAGTGGCTTAATGAAGGGCACTAAAGTGACGTTATGAAGGGCACTAAAGTGGCTTCATGAAGGGCAGTAAAGTGGCTTAATGAAGGGCACTAAAGTGACGTTATGAAGGGCACTAAAGTGGCTTTATGAAGGGCACTAAAGTGGCTTAATGAAGGGCAGTAAAGTGGCTTTATGAAGGGCAGTAAAGTGGCTTTATGAAGGGCAGTAAAGTGGCTTTATGAAGGGCAGTAAAGTGGCTTCATGAAGGGCAGTAAAGTGGCTTAATGAAGGGCAGTAAAGTGGCTTTATGAAGGGCACTAAAGTGGCTTTATGAAGGGCAGTAAAGTGGCTTCATGAAGGGCAGTAAAGTGGCTTCATGAAGGGCAGTAAAGTGGCTTAATGAAGGGCACTAAAGTGACGTTATGAAGGGCACTAAAGTGGCTTTATGAAGGGCACTAAAGTGGCTTTATGAAGGGCACTAAAGTGGCTTTATGAAGGGCAGTAAAGTGGCTTTATGAAGGGCAGTAAAGTGGCTTTATGAAGGGCAGTAAAGTGGCTTCATGAAGGGCAGTAAAGTGGCTTAATGAAGGGCAGTAAAGTGGCTTTATGAAGGGCAGTAAAGTGGCTTTATGAAGGGCAGTAAAGTGGCTTTATGAAGGGCACTAAAGTGGCTTTATGAAGGGCACTAAAGTGACGTTATGAAGGGCAGTAAAGTGGCTTTATGAAGGGCAGTAAAGTGGCTTTATGAAGGGCAGTAAAGTGGCTTTATAAAGGGCACTAAAGTGGCTTTATGAAGGGCACTAAAGTGGCTTTATGAAGGGCAGTTAAGTGGCTTTATGAAGGGCACTAAAGTGACGTTATGAAGGGCAGTAAAGTGACGTTATAAAGGGCAGTAAAGTGGCTTTATGAAGGGCAGTAAAGTGGCTTTATGAAGGGCAGTAAAGTGGCTTTATGAAGGGCACTAAAGTGACGTTATAAAGGGCACTAAAGTGACGTTATGAAGGGCAGTAAAGTGGCTTTATAAAGGGCACTAAAGTGGCTTTATGAAGGGCAGTAAAGTGGCTTTATGAAGGGCACTAAAGTGACGTTATAAAGGGCACTAAAGTGGCTTTATGAAGGGCAGTAAAGTGGCTTTATGAAGGGCACTAAAGTGACGTTATAAAGGGCACTAAAGTGGCTTTATGAAGGGCACTAAAGTGGCTTTATGAAGGGCACTAAAGTGACGTTATAAAGGGCACTAAAGTGGCTTTATGAAGGGCACTAAAGTGGCTTATAAAGGGCGGGGGACAGGTTATGAAGTGTTCATGAGTCTAAAAGCAGAGGAGAAGAAACTGTTCTTATGGCGGAAGGTTCTGGTTCGAATGGACCGTAGCCTTCTGCCTGAGGGGAGGGGTTGGAACAGTCCATGTGCCGAGTGAGAGGTGGGATATCACGGCAAGTTCATGCTTATTGGGAGAGCAGATATTAGGGTGCATAAAATATGCAAAAACATCTGATGAAAAACAATGTGCCTGCTTGAAAGACAGAAAACACTGTTTAATACTTTAGTTATGTACAAACACACTAACAAATACTTCTCACATAGAGCCACAATTCAGAAAACCACAACTAGAATGAGTAAGTCACCTGTGTGATTTGTTTACGAAAGGCCGGCATCTTCTTCATCATCTGAGACAAGTTACCGATTGTAATCTGAACAAAAAACACAAACATGTGACATAACGTATTCCTCATCTGTCGATCAGTTACATCCCACTCGTCTTCACCTTTGAATCCGGTTGTTTCTTGCTGGCAGATATTTCTTTCACCATCTTTGGGATTAGTCTTTTGAACAAAGCAGAGCAGACAGTCACCCCAAAGCGGTAAGTAATCTTTATCTATACGGCGCCTTTCACAGACCAGAATCTCAAAACGCTTTACAATTGTTGTGGAGATATATCCTCTCACTCCAAACATGGGAGAGAGATGAGCTTAATGACGACCCTGCCATACAGGAGGCCTGACCTATTGCACATGTTTTAGTGGTAGGGGAAACCGGAGCACCTGGATGAAACATGCCAACTCCACACAAATAACTGCGCCACAATGTCACTCTGAAGACTGGCCATACTAATGCTCTGGCCAAGATTTAAACTTTTTTCTCAAAAAATACTCAACATGCAAATAAGTAGGAGAGAGGAGGAGGATGTGGACTCACTCTGTGACCTCTGCGATGTGCTTGTGCCGCAGACTGGCCCACAGCATGTCGTCCTCGTTGAGAAGAGCCTGTTTCTCTGCTCCGTCTTTAGCCTTGTACCTAACAAATACATCATGTTAGCTCCATGCACTGTACCGCCGCATAATCCTCAATGCAGCAGATTCAAGACAGGAAAAGGGGCAAACAGAGTATCTCCCGGAGATCAGAGGAGTCAAATATAAATGACTCAAAACATCCATAACTTACAACAACATTAAGTTTGTATAGTCCCAAAAAAGTGCTGTTATACTTGTATGCATCTTCCTTGATGTCCACAAGGTCATAAGCCATGGCTTGGTAGGTGAGCTCATGGAGGATGGGGCTGACTGGATCAAAGCCTCGCTCCACAATCAGCAGCTGGGCCTGAGTTTTCCCCTGAGCAACAAACACATGCACGTCACCAACACCAGCATCTACATCCACTCTGCAGGATTCATACACATCGAGATGGCGATTTGAATTGAGCCGGGAAAGTCACAACTGAAGGGGCTCAGTTATAGAGCATTGGCCTTTGGGCCTTAAGGTTGTGGGTTCGAGCCCACCGTAAGACCTACTTCTCGACTCCCACTGATGACTGCTGTCTTTGTCCTTGGGCAAGACACTTAACCCCACTTTTCCCAAAGCCCCCACTGAAAGATCTCAGCTCCTGTGGACTCAGCACCTGCAGGAGGATCAGTGAGGGGCTGGTGCTCTGTGGACTGGGGGCTGCTCTGACTCCTCTCTCATGGACATTTATAAGTTCAATTCTAAGCCTATGAAAACAATTCAAAAACATGGTGGAGGTAAATATTCTTAAAAAGATCACATTTGTTTTTAGTTAACATGTTTTTTCATATGGAGCAGCTGTAATAATTACACAGGGTGGATTTAAGTCCATCTCATGGAAAATGGGAGCAAAAACATAAAAGTGTTGCGTTTATATTTTTGTTGTGTATATAAATATTTTCTTTTGTTTTAACCGTTCCCCTTTTTCCATAACATGATGTAAAGCAAACAACCATAAGTAGCATTTTCTCGCGCTGACATATTATATAAAAAACACAACAAATCAGGGCAAGGGACCCTACAAAGGCCTGTGGACACCCATGTCGGCCATGAATGGAGTTCCAGAATTATACTGGTCTGTGATGATGCTGAATGTCGATGCTTCTAACAATTCTAACGCTGGAATCTCTTTTCTTCCATATATGTGAGAGAAATCCAGTTGGAGCAAGTGTGTGTTTTAGAGGCACTAGTGGCAGCTGGTAAATAAAGACCCTGCTGGTTCCCATGGTAATGGATAACAAAGATCAACCAACCTGCAAACTTTCACCCTCACATTTTATCACTTTTGTCTCCTTTTTAAACATCCAGTGCAGAAGAAATAAACCCCCAAGGAATTGGCTCATTGGCTCACAAAAACTCCTTAAATTAAGATGCTTTGTGCTTAAAAAGTGGGATTTTAAGCACAAAAGTGGTGCCTAATAACCTGAGAATTACAGAATTATACTTTATCGTGAGTGCTCCTTGTAGTATTCCTCTTGTTCTATAATGTGTGGAACTCCCCTGGTTAACTGTCCAGGCTAGAAGTGCCCACACCTTTTTCTTGCCGTTGTCGTCCAGACCGTAGTGGTCAGCCAGTTTCTGGTCCACGAGTTCAGCAAGAGTCTGTGCATTCACCATGCTGCTGTCCCTGCGAGACAAGCACACTCCAGTAAATACTTGTTTTCAATTCTGTGTCAACGTTAATGTGTGTGTATGTGGAATATATATACATATATATACACACATATACATATACAGTATACATATACATATACATATACAGTGCCTTGCGAAAGTATTCGGCTCCCTTGAACCTTTCGCGACATTTCAGGCTTCAAAAAAAGATATAAAAATTAAATTTTTAAAATTAAATTAAGTTTTTTCAACAACAAGTGGGACACAATCATGAAGTGGAACGACATTTATTGGATAATTTAAACTTTTTAACAAATAAAAAACTGAAAAGTGGGGCGTGCAATATTATCGGCCCCCTTGCGCTAATACTTTGTAGCGCCACCTTTTGCTGCAATTACAGCTGCAAGTCGCTTGGGCTATGTCTCTATCAGTTTTGCACATCGAGAGACTGGAAATTTGTGAACCATTCCATTGTAGATTTGGCTTTATGTTTTGGATCATTGTCCTGTTGGAAGATAAATCTCTGTCCCAGTCTCAGGTCTTTTGCAGACTCCAACAGGTTTTCTTCCAGAATGGTCATGTATTTGGCTCCATCCATCTTCCCATCAATTTTAGCCATCTTCCCTGTCCCTGCTGAAGAAAAGCAGGCCCAAAGCATGATGCTGCCACCACCATGTTTGACAGTGGGGATGGTGTGTTCAGGGTGATGAGCTGTGTTGCTTTTACGCCAAACATATCGTTTTGCATTGTGGCCAAAAAGTTCAATTTTGGTTTCATCTGACCAGAGCACCTTCTTCCACATGTTTGGTGTGTCTCCCAGGTGGCTTGTGGCAAACTTTAAACAAGACTTTTTATGGATATCTTTGAGAAATGGCTTTCTTCTTGCCACTCTTCCATAAAGGCCAGATTTGTGCAGTGCACGACTGATTGTTGTCCTATGAACAGACTCTCCCACCTCAGCTGTAGTTATCTGCAGTTCATCCAGAGTGATCATGGGCCTCTTGGCTCGGACACGGACACAGACCAGACAGGTACATATCAACTAGTCTAAGGTAAGAACATGTGTCAGTATGTAAAAACGGTGGAATATTCCTTTAACATCTTGTTTTTGTGTTACCTCCCTTATGGTGCTTTCAGACCGCAAGTTACGCTCTAACGCTGAAGCCTCACTCACCAGACGGGCATTCTCTAGTTTTCAGACACAGGGGTCTTCACACCAGAACACTACAAGAGCCTGAATGAGAACTCAGGCTGGCATATGTTCACAACTACTGTGACCCCATTGTCAATCCTGGTTTAGTCCTGGTTTAGTCCTGTTTTAGGTCCTGTTTTGGCTGTATTTTGTATTTTTGAGTTATTTCAGTCTGCTCGCGTGACCACTTTGCGGCTCTCTGACCTGAGAGGGAGAGAGAGACGGGGAAAACAAACATGCTGCAAATGGCATTTATCGCGGCCAGAAATATTATCGAGCTAATTTTAATTATCATGCAATTAATTTATTCATTGAACATCGCAACAGATGACCTGTTGCAATATTCAATGAATAAATTAATCGCATAATAAGTTTGCACATGTAGAAAAGTATTATTACCAAGGTGACCAGTGGAACATACAGCAACGCCCAATATATAATTATTTAACACAAGTCATTATGATGCCATTGTTTTTAGTCCCAAGTCAGTTGTATAATTATATAACATCATGCATCAAAAGGCCGATTTGTGAAAATGGGCTTGTAGTAATGTGTTTGAATTACTACACGCCCAAATGCTCCGATTCCTTCCGTCCCCACGTAAAAAATTGCATTAGTAGATTTGTTTGCTTCAACGTTTAACTCAATGTTTGCCACACGCACAAACCCCAAGAAGCCCTTCATGCGGCCCTACGTACGCCCCAGCTACATAGAGTGACGCCTCAGAGGGTGTGCACAGTGTTCTTAGCCCGTTCCTTATGGCCCAGTAGAACTTAAGTTAGTCTTCTTTCATTTAGATTTGGAATAGTCTACTTCTAGAAAGACTTCCAGGGTGTGCTCCTAAATAGAGTAGAAAGTAAATTACTGTTGGTGGTAACAATATTCAGCTTTGGTAATCGAGCCTCAGAGACACATCACGCGATGAATGAATGTTTGCTGAAAGCGTTTGGGGGATGAATAGTTCTGTAAGTTGAGAAAGATCCCATTGTTACTCTTACTTCTTGTATCGGACCCCGGGGTACTCATCCAGCGTGTCACACAGGGTAACAAGCTGATTGGCCAGTGTTTCCAGTGTCCTCTTTCGGTCCTGGCTGTGTGGGCTGTAGATGCTCTGGAAGGCCCTGGGGTTGTCACATGTGAACACCTGCAAACGAGCACAAACAAGATTGTTTCACCCAATGCTTAAAAGCCCAAATGGTAGTCCGCTCCATTAGCTTACCACACGGACAAACATACATCCTGCAAATACATACCATTACTGTATTTAATATTTATATACAAAATAGTCCTATGTATAACACGCAGAGAAAGACGGTGTGAGCAGAGTCCTCCCACACGCACACAATCATCATAGCTCAACTGGCACATCCAGCATCCTGGGTCTTCTGAACATCACAGAAAGCCTCTGAAAAGACCTCAGCCAGCTCCACATGAACTGGAGGAAGAGTGGCTTTGCTCTAAGCTCTTGACTGAGCGCCTCAGGAGGAGTTTACGGCAATCCGAAAACACCTCAACTCTTTGGAAGTCTATGATGAATTGAACTGAAAATATCAAAATGACGATGTAAGCTAAACTATTTATGTTGCACACATAACCCTTAGAGTCGAACAAGCCGCAAATAGTGCACATAAATAACAAAAGGCAAAAAAGAGGCAATTCTCTTGAATACTACAAAAATACAAAGGGATTATGGATACACATTAGCCACTATATAAACTTGAAAAATATCCCAAGGACAGAGGCCTGAGGAAACAATAGCCGTGTCCACTCTGATAGCTTGAAGTCAGTTGATAGTCATGGTCATAGCTAGCACATAGAATGCACTACAAAAATATTCCAAAAGGGCCAAGATTTTTGCCAAAAACAGCCGTACACTGTGTGCCCCGCCTTGTCCTTTGGGAAATGCAGTTGAATTGGAGGTAAACCGTGCCAGTGTGAATTTCAAAGATCAGAGTAAAACCTGTTGAAGAATTTTGGCTTGCACAACAACAGTTTTCTCAGGGGAAAACATTTAGAAAAACTAAAATTTGTGGCTAACTTCCAAGAGACAGAGTCTAGACGCAACTCGATCAAACTCAATTCTCATGATGAAACTATAGCCAAAGAAAAGCCTTGTCAGTAACTTGGGTAAAATGCAATGGCACTCAAGACATACTTCTTTGAATGAGAGTATGTATACTTACAGATTAGGCCATATTTTTATATAGTTTTTATACTTATACTTATGTTATGGCATTCAAAACTATAAAACATTAAATTAAATCCAGAACCTCAACCAATCCACTTAGCAGTATAATTGAGAGTTTGTGGGTGCATGCTGTATTTAAGATGAGAGATAAGAGTTCCTTTATTTGTCCCACAGTGGGGAAATGTCGATGTTGCAGCGCACAGACAGGACAGTAGTAAGAGACACAGGGAGCACACACAATATATACTAAATAAGTAGTAGCTATGTTTCTTAACTAACATAACTGGCTGTAGATGCTGACAATGCTTCAATATATTAAATATAAACTAAATAAATATTAAAACAATATTTTCTTTAACATTCAGAGAAATGATTGGCTGAGTGAGGGTGGGCCTAAATCTAATGATTTGGCAGTCCAAAAACACACAGGGAAAAAGTTATTGAACAGTTGAGAGCAATGATAACGATTTATTTCAGTAATTTTTCTAAATAAAGTTGTACAGTTTAATTCTACTGAGATTATATCACCGTTATTGTGACATTTCCTCATTATATCATGTTCTTTGGCCATATAGCCCAGTAGTACTGAAAATTAAAGAGTGACGGTTGTAACAAAGGCAAAGGCAGAGCGGAAGAGAGGGTTTCTGCAGAGAAGGACTCACTTGCGCTTCCTGAGGCAGGAAGGAGATGTGGATTTCTTTACACACGCGGATGTACTTTCCACATGAGAGCTTCATGTTGTTGAAGAGCTCATCGGGACAGTCTAGGGCAAAGTGACACAACTCAGAATAAGTATAACCAGGTACACTGGTTTTATACTGGCCAGAGCACAGAGGACGCACGGTCCAAACAAGCAAGTAAAGCGTAAATCCACAGGAGGAATGCTAATCTTTTACTTTTTTATGCTAATAAAGAATTCAGAATTTCACTATGAAGCAGGACAGAGAAAATGCTCTGATCCAAGAGCACTCTCCATACATCACCAGTGGCTTTTCCTGTCCTGCTCCACCCTGCTCCACCCTGCTGCTGTTTCAGCTGTGGTCTGTCCTGCTCCACCCAGAGGCTACTCCACCTCTGCTGCTGTGATCTGTCATGCTCCGCCCAGTGACTACTCCACCTCTGCTGCTGTGACCTAAAATGCTATATAACTAACAATTATGAATGTGTTTGATTGTATGGATGGGTGTGTTTTTGCTGCTTGACACCTACATTACTCCGATGGGGATCAATAAACTATATCTATCTAGGGTTTTTCTTGTTGGGACAGAACCCTGGAGAATAATAGTCATTATACAACATTCAAGTCTCAGTTTGTGACAAAAAGTTCTAAAAAATTTAAAGAAAAGAAATACACAAGGAGTTATACTTACAATCAGTAAAATAAACATAGGCCGATTTGTATTTGGGTTTGGGCTTGAAATCTTGAATGAAAGCATCTACACACTGTAAGAAACCACATCAGTAAACATGACAACTAAAAAACAATCATTCCCAGATTTACAGAAGCAAACCTTCGCTGTTGGAGTCATGAAGTAAATGGCCTTCATTTCTAAAACCGGCTCTCGGATTTTGTACAAATCCTCCACAACTAGAAAAACACAAAATAATGTCAAATAGCAAAGAAGATAAAAGGTAATGTAAGAACGCCGTCAGTCTTATAGATGTTACTTGTGATTTTCTCTGCCATCAGATCGGACATTTTGCAGCATGACGACAGAAGCTTGGTGGTGAATGGGTCCAGGATTAAGATCTGAGAAGAAAAATGCGACTTATGATGCCATATTGTTGAATTTGATTTTGTTGTGAAGATTTTTGTATGTATTGGATTTGTCATAAACAGCAGAAGCAAATACCTTCCATACTTCTGACTTTCTGCAGTCTTCTATAATTGTTTCTTTTATTCCTGAGAAATAAAAAAAGACCATAAATGACACGCGTCACAGTCACAGCATCAGGATGAGTTCAAGTCTAGAAAATTGACTATATTTCACAAGTTAGCAAACACCAAAAAACAGTAACTGAATCTTAAAATATTGTCTATTTGGAAAAAGTGAAAGATTAACAAAGCAGCACCGCCATTACAAACAATTACATAAACTTGTTATGTTTAATTGCAGTAACTATTTAACACCCCTTCTCCTAATGAGATGCAACATACAAACTTTTGGCAAGAGTTGATCAAAATAAAATTACACGGTTAGTTTTTGGAAACATTAATTTGTCACAAAATTGCATAATATTGATTAAATACAAATGACAAAAACAGATTAAACTCAAAGCTTATTTCGCCTCTCTGTAATCATTTTAAACATATATTTTTTTAAACATGTGTTGTGGTGAGTTGACTTGCTATAATATGCTGATACTTATGCAGTATCCTTGAAACACAGCTGTTGTCACCCAGCTCAGTGATGTGTGTTTGTCCACTGCATAACAAAATAAATGTCTCTTGAATTCCTAAGAAAGGACATGACCACATTTCTGTCCCATCACTGAGAAAACAATGCATTATGTTCCGAAAGAAATACTTTAGCCTTTATAGTAAATAAAAACACACATAAGATGGTCCCGCTTGTTGTGACAAACTGTTGATGTATTTAAAACAGTATTATTACAGTACTATTTTAAAACAGCACAAACTTGGGAGAACCCTTCGGTCACAGCAGGTTTAGCTCAGAGTTCTGCGGAGTTTGGACCGAGCCTGATGAGTGTCCACAGGTAAGTCTCATGTTAAACCACCTCATGTTAAACTTGTGCCTTAAAACCTACTTCTCCAGACACTTCTCTTCAGTCCGTGCTCCAGACCCGACGCCATCTTGTTTACACCCGAGTCTCTTCCGGTGTAGTGTCGCGGTCTGCTGACGTAACGTGACGTTACAAGACTGCGACGATATGTGTAGTTTTTGGTTTTTACCACAATTTATGTTTTTTACCTGTAGATCCATGGTTTTTACATGGATCTATGAGCCGTGGGGCCAGCCTCTTGCACCGGTCACTCGCTCCTCTCAGTGTGTTCTGTTTAGCAGGCGCAGGGACGTGTAGGCGCATTTAATCAATCATAACTTGCTTAAGTTATTTTCACACATATTTTTTTACTGCAAACGTCACACATGTAGCTATGATACAGGACACATGGTTTGGCCTATATTGATATTTATAGTGGGTTTAACAGTAAAAGAATCTTCTGATATATGATATATGTATGATAGGTATTTAATGTAGTGTATATACACTACTCACAAAAAGTAAGGCACATATGACTTTCAGGAGACATTTATGGAAAATATACACTATGTATGATAGAACCCTGTATATACACTACAAGATAAGAGATCCTTTATACGTCCCAGAGTGGGGAAATTTCAATGTTGCAGCGCACATACAGGACAGTAGTAAGAGCAGACTACTGTAAATGCTTCAATACCAGTCTTTCAAATGTATATACAGTGAATATATGTGTGTGTAGTGCAGAGTTACATACTGTACAGTATAGTGCAGGATAATAAGTAGATAAAGTAAAGTTACATTGTTCAGTGGATATTCTGAAGTTGCAGTATTGCACATTGCACATGATTTTAGTATTTACTTATTTACAGATGAATGAAATGTACAGGCTCAGCAGTTCTCATTGTACAGTCTGACAGCAGCAGGAAGGAAAGACCTACAGAACCTCTCCTTCACACAGCGAGGGTGAATTAGTCTGTCACTGAAGCTGCTCTCCAGAGCAGAGAGAGTGTCCTGCAGGGGGCGACAGTCATGGTCCAGCATAGATGTTAGCTTAGTTTAGATGAGTTTTTATATGATAGAACCCTGTATGTACACACTATATATGATAGAACATGTATGTACACACTATATATGATAGAACCATGTATATACACACTATATATGATAGAACCCTGTATATACACACTATATATGATAGAACCCTGTATATACACACTATATATGATAGAACCCTGTATGTACACACTATATATGATAGAACCATATATATACACACTATATATGATAGAACCCTGTATATACACACTATATATGATAGAACCCTGTATATACACACTATATATGATAGAACCCTGTATATACACACTATATATGATAGAACCCTGTATATACACACTATATATGATAGAACCATGTATATACACACTATATATGATAGAACCCTGTATGTACACACTATATATGATAGAACCCTGTATGTACACACTATATATGATAGAACATGTATGTACACACTATATATGATAGAACCCTGTATGTACACACTATATATGATAGAACATGTATGTACACACTATATATGATAGAACCCTGTATATACACACTATATATGATAGAACCATGTATATACACACTATATATGATAGAACATGTATGTACACACTATATATGATAGAACATGTATGTACACACTATATATGATAGAACCATGTATATACACACTATATATGATAGAACATGTATGTACACACTATATATGATAGAACCCTGTATATACACACTATATATGATAGAACATGTATGTACACACTATATATGATAGAACCCTGTATATACACACTATATATGATATAACCCTGTATATACACACTATATATGATATAACCCTGTATATACACACTATATATGATAGAACATGTATGTACACACTATATATGATAGAACCATGTATATACACACTATATATGATAGAACATGTATGTACACACTATATATGATAGAACCCTGTATATACACACTATATATGATAGAACATGTATGTACACACTATATATGATAGAACCCTGTATATACACACTATATATGATAGAACCCTGTATATACACACTATATATGATATAACCCTGTATATACACACTATATATGATAGAACATGTATATACACACTATATATGATAGAACATGTATGTACACACTATATATGATAGAACCATGTATATACACACTATATATGATAGAACCCTGTATGTACACACTATATATGATAGAACCCTGTATATACACACTATATATGATAGAACATGTATGTACACACTATATATGATAGAACCCTGTATATACACACTATATATGATATAACCCTGTATGTACACACTATATATGATATAACCCTGTATATACACACTATATATGATAGAACCATGTATATACACACTATATATGATAGAACCATGTATGTACACACTATATATGATAGAACCCTGTATATACACACTATATATGATAGAACCCTGTATATACACACTATATATGATAGAACCCTGTATATACACACTATATATGATAGAACATGTATGTACACACTATATATGATATAACCCTGTATGTACACACTATATATGATATAACCCTGTATATACACACTATATATGATAGAACCATGTATATACACACTATATATGATAGAACATGTATGTACACACTATATATGATAGAACCATGTATATACACACTATATATGATAGAACCATGTATATACACACTATATATGATAGAACCCTGTATATACACACTATATATGATAGAACCCTGTATATACACACTATATATGATAGAACATGTATGTACACACTATATATGATAGAACCCTGTATATACACACTATATATGATAGAACCCTGTATATACACACTATATATGATAGAACCCTGTATATACACACTATATATGATAGAACCATGTATGTACACACTATATATGATAGAACATGTATGTACACACTATATATGATGGAACCCTGTATATACACACTATATATGATAGAACATGTATGTACACATTATATATGATGGAACCCTGTATATACACACTATATATGATAGAACCCTGTATATACACACTATATATGATAGAACCCTGTATATACACACTATATATGATAGAACCATGTATATACACACTATATATGATATAACCCTGTATATACACACTATATATGATAGAACCATGTATATACACACTATATATGATAGAACCCTGTATGTACACACTATATATGATAGAACCCTGTATATACACACTATATATGATAGAACCCTGTATATACACACTATATATGATAGAACCCTGTATATACACACTATATATGATAGAACCGTGTACACTCACCTGCCTCTTTATTAGGTACATTACTTCCACTTTAATGCAAATTCCTATTCAGCCAATCACATGGCAGCAACTCAATGCATTGAAGCATGTAGACATGTTCGCACTTAGCATCAGAATGGGGGAAGAAAGATGATTTAAGTGACTTTGAACATGGCATGGTTGTTGGTGCCAGACGGGCTGGTCTGAGTATTTCAGAAACTTCTGATCTGAGATTTTCACACACAACCATCTCTAGGGTTTACAGAGAAGGGTCTGAAAAAAAGAAGTGATTGGCAGTTTGGTGGGTGAAAATGCCTTGTTGATGCCAGAGGTCAGAGGAGAATGACCAGACTGGTTCGAGCTGATAGAAAGACCACAGTAACTCAAATAACCACTTGTTACACCAAAGGTCTGTAAGAGCCTCTCTGAACACAGAACACCTCAGACCCTGAGGCAGATGGGCTTCAGCAGCAGAAGACCACACCGGGGGCCACTCCTGTCAGCTAAAAACAGGAAACTGAGGCTACAATTCGCACAGAATCACCGAAAACGGACAATAGAAGATTGGAAAAAGTTGGCTGGTCTGATGAGTCTCCATTCCGCTTCGACATTCGTATGGTAGGGTCAGAATTTAGAGTCAGCAACATGAAAGCATGGCTCCATCCTGCCTTGTAACGGTTCAGCTGGTGGTGGGGGTGGAATGGTGAGGGGGGTATTTTCTTGGCCCTCTTTGAGTCCCTTTGGACCCATTGAGCACCGTTGCCACAGCCCTCCTGAGTATTGTTGCTGACCATCTGTGGAGTGAGAGACAAATGCCCAAAAAAATAACAATTGTGAACCACTTTGAGACTCTGAATAAAGATTACTACTCCAAATCCCACATATTTGTCAGTACAAAACATTGAAAATTACATGATTTGATTATAAAGTATTGAGATTTTATTTACTCTTATTCCGTTTCTCATAGTTGAGTTATAACTATGATGAAAATTACAGGCATCTGGCTGACTAGTAAGTAAGTAAGTAATCTTTATTTATATACCGGATTTCACAGACTAGAGTCAGAAAGCAGTTTACAATTGTTATTATTTTTGGGCACTTGTCTCTCACTCCACACAGAGATGGGAGCGGGGTCGCCGAACAGGAGGTTAGATAGACTACATACTATTCTGCCCCACTGTATAACTGTCCAAGAGATAATCTCCAGCCTTAGTTCATCGACATGCCTTCTAGAAGTCTTGCCTTGGTTTCTAAAATCAGTTCCGAGCAGTTTGTCACTCACACAGATAGTCAATACGTTTTTTTCAATCTGGAACAGTCCCAAAAGACCCAAAAACTGTGGTCATCGTGCCTCTTCTAAAGGAGAAATGGTTGTCCACCAACACCTTACCAAATTTCTTCTAACTAACACATCATTTGACATATTCGATCCCACCGCAGCAGTGAGGCTTCTCTCATGAAGGTAAACAAGCAACATTTCACTGAACACTGACACAGGGAAAGTCTCAGTCAGGCTCTCCTGGCCACCCTGAAAAACCCATGTTCCAGCTTCTTCCCTCAGGCAGAAGATATTGTTTGTGAGGTGCAGGACATCTTGTTTGGCTAAAAGCTTCTATCCGTTATCAGTTTAAACAGAGCACTGTAGATCTTGCACTTGTAGTGAAACTGTTTTAGTTGATCGATTGAAACCTCCGAATCAGGTCAGATATATAGGGGTAATAATAGACTCAGGTAAGCAGATGTAAGTGTTATTATAACTTTAAGTTCAAACTGGGAATCAGTAGAACTAAAGTATATTCATTCTGACCCAAGCCCAACATTTAGATTCACAGAGTTTCAATGTCTGTGCGATACTGGGTCAAACACCTCCTCAAAGGCATGAATATTATACACATTTCCATTTGAAATGCAACACTAAAGAGTGCACATAACTGGAAGCAAAACACAGCTTGACAATAAGAACTGAGAGCATATGAAATGGAAAAACCCTTCTCTCCCACCTGCCCCAGGATGGAGTCTGAGGTGACTCAAGCAAGCAGTGTTTTCTTTTCACGATACACCTGCCTCTCGCTTTGGTGCAGTCTGATTGGACAAGCGTCTAGGTGAGGGCGGGATAGGAAAGACATATTCTTACACCAAAAAAAGAGACATTCAGTCAGAAATCAGCAGGGACAAAGCTTTGAAGATATTACTGTATGAGCCACACAAAAGGATAATGGGTCTGAAGTGGGTCTTGCTTTTGCTTGTATTACAAGTCTCCTTACAGGTAATATCTCACAAAATGCATGCAGACATAAATATTGTTATATGGAAATTAATGGTTTTTATTTATTATTTCTTGCAGAGTTCACATGCAGGTATGCTACATTTCCTTTCCTCCTCTTTATTGTAGCACATTCAATAACAAGTACACACAGCTTGTACTATTATACTTTTACTTTTACTGAGCAGTGGGCACTTGTTTGGTACTTGATCAACCAAGTGAACCAGAAGTGGTACAATTAATGAGAATTCTGGTTCGCTTAGGACTAACTGTATCAGTATTATTTTTAATTTGTCTGAAAGTAATTGTGACTGAGGACTTTTCAAAGAAACGAGCTATTACTACTACTACTATTACAACTATCACTCTGTTTATTAATCGTGGTCTTTAGTTCAGGCTTGACAAAAGTTGAAGGAAATGTATAAATTGTGAGAAATGTTTGAAAAGGTTTGACCGCTGACCTCCTTGTTGACCAATGAAAAGAGCAGATCGTTATCAGAGCTGACGATGACTCCCATGTTTAAACTCCTATGCCATTCTCACACATGCTTTTATTGTGAATTATTACTACCATTTTAAGTAACAGGAAGTCACAAACTAGGAATTTGCTTCAGCATATGGTGCAACAAATTATACAAATCTTCATACAATTCTAAAAGATATTTAACAGTGCTAATTATTATTTGATATTGATAAGTGCCCAGAGGTTGGACAAAAGTGTAAAGTGACGATTGTAGAAGGCCGGGATCCAGTGATACGTCATGAAGTGTTTATGAGTTCAACAAGGGAAGAAAGTGTCCTGGTCTGGTTGGACTGTAGTCTTCTGCCTGGGGGAGGGGTTTGAATAGTCCGAGTGCAGGGTGAGGGGGGTGGGCTGGACTGTAGTCTTCTGCCTGGGGGAGGGGTTTGAATAGTCCGAGTGCAGGGTGAGAGGGGTGGGCTGGACTGTAGTCTTCTGCCTGGGGGAGGGGTTTGCATAGTCCGAGTGCAGTGTGAGAGGGGTGGGTTGGACTGTAGTCTTCTGCCTGGGGGAGGGGTTTGAATAGTCCGAGTGCAGGGTGAGGGGGTGGGTTGGACTGTAGTCTTCTGCCTGGGGGAGGGGTTTGAATAGTCCGAGTGCAGGGTGAGGGGGTGGGTTGGACTGTAGTCTTCTGCCTGGGGGAGGGGTTTGAATAGTCCGAGTGCAGGGTGAGAGGGGTGGGTTGGACTGTAGTCTTCTGCCTGGGGGAGGGGTTTGAATAGTCCGAGTGCAGGGTGAGAGGGGTGGGTTGGACTGTAGTCTTCTGCCTGGGGGAGGGGTTTGAATAGCCCGAGTGCAGGGTGAGGGGGGTGGGCTGGACTGTAGTCTTCTGCCTGGGGGAGGGGTTTGAATAGTCCGAGTGCAGGGTGAGAGGGGTGGGTTGGACTGTAGTCTTCTGCCTGGGGGAGGGGTTTGAATAGTCCGAGTGCAGGGTGAGGGGGGTGGGTTGGACTGTAGTCTTCTGCCTGGGGGAGGGGTTTGAATAGCCCGAGTGCAGGGTGAGGGGGGTGGGCTGGACTGTAGTCTTCTGCCTGGGGGAGGGGTTTGAATAGTCCGAGTGCAGGGTGAGGGGGTGGGCTGGACTGTAGTCTTCTGCCTGGGGGAGGGGTTTGAATAGTCCGAGTGCAGGGTGAGGGGGTGGGCTGGACTGTAGTCTTCTGCCTGGGGGAGGGGTTTGAATAGCCCAAGTGCAGGGTGAGGGGGTGGGTTGGACTGTAGCCTTCTGCCTGGGGGAGGGGTTTGAATAGCCCGAGTGCAGGGTGAGGGGGGTGGGCTGGACTGTAGTCTTCTTCCTGGGGGAGGGGTTTGAATAGTCCAAGTGCAGGGTGAGGGGGGTGGGTTGGACTGTAGTCTTCTTCCTGGGGGAGGGGTTTGAATAGTCCAAGTGCAGGGTGAGGGGGGTGGGTTGGACTGTAGTCTTCTTCCTGGGGGAGGGGTTTGAATAGCCCGAGTGCAGGGTGAGGGGGTGGGCTGGACTGTAGTCTTCTTCCTGGGGGAGGGGTTTGAATAGCCCGAGTGCAGGGTGAGGGGGTGGGCTGGACTGTAGTCTTCTGCCTGGGGGAGGGGTTTGAATAGCCCGAGTTCAGGGTGAGAGGGGTGGGCTGGACTGTAGTCTTCTGCCTGGGGGAGGGGTTTGAATAGTCCGAGTGCAGGGTGAGAGGGGTGGGTTGGACTGTAGTCTTCTGCCTGGGGGAGGGGTTTGAATAGTCCGAGTGCAGGGTGAGGGGGTGGGCTGGACTGTAGTCTTCTGCCTGGGGGAGGGGTTTGAATAGTTCGAGTGCAGGGTGAGGGGGTGGGCTGGACTGTAGTCTTCTGCCTGGGGGAGGGGTTTGAATAGTCCGAGTGCAGGGTGAGGGGGTGGGCTGGACTGTAGTCTTCTGCCTGGGGGAGGGGTTTGAATAGTTCGAGTGCAGGGTGAGAGGGGTGGGTTGGACTGTAGTCTTCTTCCTGGGGGAGGGGTTTGAATAGTTCGAGTGCAGGGTGAGGGGGTGGGCTGGACTGTAGTCTTCTGCCTGGGGGAGGGGTTTGAATAGTTCGAGTGCAGGGTGAGAGGGGTGGGTTGGACTGTAGTCTTCTGCCTGGGGGAGGGGTTTGAATAGTCCGAGTGCAGGGTGAGGGGGTGGGCTGGACTGTAGTCTTCTGCCTGGGGGAGGGGTTTGAATAGTTCGAGTGCAGGGTGAGAGGGGTGGGTTGGACTGTAGTCTTCTTCCTGGGGGAGGGGTTTGAATAGTTCGAGTGCAGGGTGAGGGGGTGGGCTGGACTGTAGTCTTCTGCCTGGGGGAGGGGTTTGAATAGTTCGAGTGCAGGGTGAGAGGGGTGGGTTGGACTGTAGTCTTCTGCCTGGGGGAGGGGTTTGAATAGTCCGAGTGCAGGGTGAGGGGGGTGGGCTCTTGAAGGTTCAGCTCCAGGTTGTTACCATTGCACCAGGACCAGCCGTCCCACTTCCCTCCAGTAAACAAACCCATCGTCGTTAGAGATGAGCCCAACGAGGGTGTCATGCACAAACTTAATCAGCTTTCTAGAGTCAAGGTCAAGTTTATTCATATAGCACATTTTAAAAACAGACAGGACTGTCACAAAGTGCTCTCCAGACATTATAAAATAAAACACACAAATAACACACAGGACACGATCATGAATGTTTCAATATCACTCGTGTTAAAAAGCCAAAGCAAAGAAATGTGTCTTTAGCTGCGATTTAAAACTCTCCACAGAGGGTTAGCTCTCTACAGAGGGTTAGCTCTCCACAGAGGGTTAGCTCTCTACAGAGGGTTAGCTCTCTACAGAGGGTTAGCTCTCTACAGAGGGTTAGCTCTCTACAGAGGGTTAGCTCTCCACAGAGGGTTAGCTCTCTACAGAGGGTTAGCTCTCCACAGAGGGTTAGCTCTCTACAGAGGGTTAGCTCTCCACAGAGGGTTAGCTCTCCACAGAGGGGGCAGCTCTGATACAGTAAGGGAGAGCGTTCCAGAGTTTGGGCCCTGCCACAGCAAAGGCTTGGTCTCCTCTGGTCTTTGGTCTAGACCTGGGTCTGGTCTCCTCTGGTCTTTAGTCTAGACCTGGGACAGTGCAGAAGAATTTTGTCAGAGGACCTCGGTGCTCTTCCCGGAGTGTGCAAAGTAAGCAAATCCGTGAGATATGACGGAGCCAGGTCGTGCAGAGATTTAAATACTAACAATACAATTTTAAACTTAATTCTAAAAGCAACAGGAGCCAATGTAGAGACGACAGCACAGGAGTGATGTGCTCGTCTGGTGCCAGTCAGCATCTGTACCAGCTGCAGTCTGTACCAGCTGCAGTCTGTACCAGCTGCAGTCTGTACCTGCTGCAGTCTGTACCAGCTGCAGTCAGTACCAGCTGCAGTCTGTACCAGCTGCAGTCTGTACCAGCTGCAGTCAGTACCAGCTGCAGTCTGTACCAGCTGCAGTCTGTACCAGCTGCAGTCTGTACCAGCTGCAGTCTGTACCAGCTGCAGTCTGTACCTGCTGCAGTCTGTACCAGCTGCAGTCTGTACCTGCTGCAGTCTGTACCTGCTGCAGTCTGTACCTGCTGCAGTCTGTACCAGCTGCAGTCTGTACCAGCTGCAGTCTGTACCAGCTGCAGTCTGTACCTGCTGCAGTCTGTACCAGCTGCAGTCTGTACCAGCTGCAGTCTGTACCAGCTGCAGTCTGTACCAGCTGCAGTCTGTACCAGCTGCAGTCTGTACCAGCTGCAGTCTGTGGACTGAGGACTGGTCCAGGCCATAGTACAGAGAGTTACAATAGTCCAGCCGTGTGGATATGAGGGCGTGGACAACCTTCTCAAGGTCATTTGGTGGGAAATAGCGTTTAACTTTGGTCAATAGTCTCAGCAGGAAAAAGCTGGCTTTGACAACAGAACTTATTTGTTTGTCCATTTTAAAAGCACCATCAAAATACACACCAAGATTTTTTGCAAATGGGCTTCAGAAAGAAGAGAGGCTACGCACACCATTGAAAACAGAAAGGTCAGCTTCACCAAACAAAACAATTTCTGTTTTCTTGTCATTCAAGTTTAAAAAATTGATTGAGTGCTTCGACTGAATCAGAATTAACATTCAAAGGCAAATAGATTTGAACATCATCAGCAAAGCAGTGAAACGAAATGTTATGTTTTTTGAATATCGAGCCTAAGGGCAACATGTACAGTGAAAATAAAACTGGTCCTAGAACGGAACCCTGCGGTACGCCACTGTCAGAGTCATGGCTGGAGGTGCAGGCGTTGGTGTACACTACAGGGAGAAGAGCATGGGAGAAAGAACACAGCCCTGAGGATCTCCTGTGTTTGTAATCCAAGTATACAAGATATTCTCCCCAGAGAGGCACACACTGCTTCTAGTCCCTCAGAGCTGGGACTGTCATGGAGCAGGAATAGTAGGACGGTGTTGAAGATAGAGCTAAGGTCCACATACAGGACCCTGGCACACAGTATGTTCCCAGGCAGTCCAAGTGCTGCATGATGAAGTGGAGGGTCGGTTCTGTAGGTGAACTTCAGGAGGTAGAGGAGGATGGAGGTAAAGGTGACAGTAGTCTTTCTCCAAATATTATGCTTTAAAATACACTGATACTGATGAACAGATCGCAAGCATTAGATTTTTATTTATTTCATATAAGATTGGATTCAGTTTGTGTTGATTGTGCCTGGTTAAATGCTTCTGCCTCTGTAACATCTTTAGATTTTTCAGACAGAAAATACAAAAAGAGAGAACCACCTTCACTCAGCCAATAAGCAATCAGCCCAATGAGTCAAATAGTGATTCACAAAGACTTTTTCCGAGCAAAAGATAATATGTTTTCTAGTAGGAGGAAAATAGCATGTTGTTGTATGATTAGTTCACAACATTTCTCTTTGACAAGACTTTTTAGTCTTTAGACAAGTATTGTTTATGGGGGAAAATAAGGACCCAGCCTTAACAGTTTATTGTTGAAACTATATCTGTTTGTACTAAATAAGATAAGAGAGCCTTCCTTGGTCCCACAGTGGCAGAAGCTTGTCGCAGGTCTTTCACAATCTTAATAGCTAGAAAATGAATTCCTCAAAAAGCCATATAAATGCACCCCCGTCATACAATACAATACAATACAATACAATACGATGTATTCTTGTATAGCCCTAGGTCACAACAGAAGTCATCTCAGAGACTTAACAAAACCATTGAAATCACCAACACAGGTCAGAGAATCAACAGTTAAAACACATGAAGAATATAAAGCACACACAGAAGAAAATGTCCATACATGTTGTAGAATGCTAAAGTGTCCTGATCATCACCAATCCTTTCTGTTGAACACTAACTGTCCAACAAGACCCTCCTGCATCCACAAGGAACAACTCTTAAAAAACCCAGTGGGAAAAAGTGAGAAACCTTGGGGAGAACTAGGGAAACCCACAGGGAGGGAGACCCATTTGAGAAAGGGATCCGCTCCTCCGGACGGTCATATTTTGTGTGTGTTTCAAAAGTTGATTACTTGAATACTAAATGAGGAACAGTGAAATTGTTTGTGTTTTTCACTGGAGAGAGACTTCACTGACCAAATCCTTGTTTTGTCTCCAGCTCTGAACATAGGTGTGTACAGTGCCTCAACCAAACACTTCGTGTTCAAATGGGACAAAGTGAATGGAGCCATGTCCTATGAGATCACAATCACAAACATTGCAAACCAGCGCGTGGGCTTCGCTGTCTTCGGGGCCAATACAGTCATGGGCTCGGTTAGTTCGGGACTGGCTGCGAACACCAACTACACCTACTCCATTGAGGCCAAGAACGCCACCGGGGCTGTGCTGGAGAGCGCCAGCGGTCAGCACCTCACAGGTCAGGCTCACTCTACAGTAATTCTGTCGACAGGAAGACATTTCACAGGGCTTTATAAAACAAGAGTATGTACAATGTACTAGTTAAAAACAGTAGCTCTAGTCGAGCTTGGCATAACAAATAATGTCCTCTCAGTTTATGCTATATATATATATATATATATATATATATATATATAATATCCACTCGGATGAGACAAGACCAATGGATCCATTTAGGAGCACAGGGAAAAGCCATGCTTATATTAGAAACAGTAATTCATAATAATAATGATAATGATAATAATAAGAATCGGCGACTCAGTCCGCACACACTAAATCTGGCTCTTGGGACGTGGAACGTCACTTCACTGGGGTACACCAACCTGAGCTCCTGAGTTGAGCAATACCAACTAGAGATAGTCAGCCTCACCTCCACACACAGCTTGGGCTCTGAACCACTTTTCTGGTGTTTCCCGCGGGGAGAGGCGGCGAGCGGGGGTGGCCATACTCATTGCCCCCCATCTCAGCCGCCACGTGTTGGAGTTCTCCCCGGTGAATGAGAGGGTCGCGTCCCTCCGCCTCCGGGTGGGGGACAAGTCTCTCACTGTTGTTGTGCCTACGGGCCTAACAGCAGTGCAGAGTACCCGGCCTTCTTGGAGTCCTTGGGAGGGGTACTGGACAGTGCACCAACCGGGGACTTCAAAGCCTATGTGGGAAATTCAAGTGACACATGGAGAGGGGTGATTGGGAAGAGCGGCCCTGATCTGAACCCGAGCGGTGTTCAGTTGTTGGATTTCTGTGCCAGTCACAGTTTGTCCATCACCAACACCATGTTCGAGCACAAGGGTGTCCACCAGGGGGCGCCAGGACCTGAGGCCAGAGGTTGATGATTGACTTTGCTGTCGTATCATCTGACGTTCGGCCACGTGTGTCTTGAACGCTCGGGTGAAGATAAGGGCGGAGTTAAAGAGAGGGGCGGAGCTGTCAACCAATCACCATCTGGTCGTGAGTTGGGTGGAGTCTGAGTGGACCATGTTCTCTTCCTCTTTTACTAATGCTGCAGCTTGTAGCTGTGGTCGCAGGGTCTCGGTTGGTCCCGGTAGTGGACACCGATAGTAAGGGATGCCGTCAGGCTGAAGAAGGAGTCCTATCGAGCCGTTCGTGGGTCTCCTGAGGCAGCTGTCCAGTACCGGCAGACCAAGCGTGCCGCGGCCCGGGCTGTTGCAGAGGCAAAAACCCAGGACTGGGAGGAGTTCGGAGAGTCCATGGAGCATGACTATCGGTCAGCCTCAAAGATATTCTGGCAAACTGTCCGGCGCCTTAGGAGGGGGAAGCATTTCTTTGCCAACACCATGTACGGTGCGGGTGGAGAGCTGCTGATCTCGACTGGGGATATTGTCAGGTGGTGGAAGGAATACGTCGAGGTTCTCCTCAATCCCCCCGTCACGTCCTCCGTCCCGGAGGCAGAGGCTGAGGATGTTGGGGCGGATACTTCCATCTCCCTTGCTGAGGTCACCAAGGTGGTTGGCAGCCTCCTTGGTGGCAAGGCTCCGGGAGTGGATGAGTTCCAAGTATAATGGGATCCCACTCCTCAGCCTCCCTGGTAAGGTCTACTCCAAGGTACTAAAGAGGAGGCTACGACCGATGGTCGAATCTCGGATTCAGGAGGAGCAGTGTGGTTTTGGTCCCGGTCGTGGAACACTGGGCCAGCTCTATACTCTCCATCGGATACTCGAGGGTTCATGGGAGTTCGCCCAACCTGTCCACATGTGCTTTGTGGATTTGGAGAAGGCGTTCGACCGCGTTCCCCAGGGTGTCCATTGGGGGGTTCTCTGGGAGTACGGGGTCTGGGGTCCTCTGCTTAGAGCCATCCGGTCCCTGTATGACCGGAGCCGCATTGACGGCAGTAAGTCGTTGTTGGCCTCACACCGCTCTTGTCTCAGTATACATGCAGGCTCACACCACGCAAACTATACCCGTTTCAGCATACATGCAGGAAGACCATTCTTTTTGACTGTTTAGAAAGTAAATTAAGTACTGATGCAGATTATGTGGATAAACTACGAAGGACATATGATGGAAAATAGCTGATCAGGATGAGCATCTTCCATTCCTGAGTGTCCAGGTAATTTTTGACTTTTTTCTGCAGCACCTGAGCGGATGGATCCAATCGTATCAGTGACAGCCGTCGACAGCACCACCTTACAAGTGGAGTTTGTGCTAAAAACAGGAGCAAGCAAATACATTGTCCGTGCTCTGGACACCCAGGAGCCCTTAACCTTCTTCAAAGAGATAGAGGTGACGTCCAGCCCCGCCCTTTTCCCGTCTCTGCAGCCCTACACCCAATACAAACTGAGCGTCATGGCGGCCAACTCCGGAGGCCGCAGCCAGCCCACAGAGTCAGTCATCGCCAAGACGTGTATGTATCATTAATCAGTTACTGTGATGGTAACCAAAGTGTATCACTATGAAATCCATGCACATGTACTGAAGCAGTGTCTCTCAGGTGTTGGGGGTCCCACAAATATAGATGAAGCAAAGAAAATACCTTAGACAAAGAATACACATTTTATACAATCAGAAACAGCATGCAAAGACATTGGAAATGAATAATCCTCTGCCCGTCAATAATGCTTTGTATAACATAAGGTTGTCTTGTATTTTTCTCCTTCCACCTTCCCATCAACTCTGTAAGGGGCAGAGCACAGAACAATATGGAAGGACTGAATACAGAAGTACTTTTACATACACAATGTCCTTCATACACAATGATGAGCCATAAGTGAGATACTCCAAAGCCTATACACTGGCAAGAAGTGGAACACTTCCTTTGAGCCTGCTGCATGTAGAGTTACTGTATATGTTTTTTGGTTCATTTGGATCAGTTTCCCCCAGAGATTGGGGTGGGGGGGTCTTAAGGGGGTCATCCCTTTGTGCATGTCCCTCATGGCTTGGCTTGGGTTACTGTGGCTGCTGAGAGGTATTGAGGGTGGGCTCTGCACTTGTGTAAACCTGGATTATTAGAACAGTCCGGCATCGTCTTTAAAACAATGGGCTGATATCATGTTACTTCTGTGGGAGCCCTAGTATAATGATAAAGGCTCACGCACAGTTAACCCCAAGGAACCATTTTCCCTGGTTACCGTCAATTGGTCACTGTTTTACTTACACGTTTCAATGCAAAGAAAGTGAAATATACCACTGTATAGTTCAGTTTTGGGCTGCATCTAAAAAACATTTTTGTTATTTCCAGTGTACTTTGACACATTTTGCAAATGTTTCTATAAGCTGTAAACTCAATATTGAAAGTTTATGAAATATAACTATTTAAATACCATTTTAATAATAGTATTATAATAATAATAATAATGCATCGGTTTTATATAGCGCTTTTCTGGACACTCAAAGACGCTTCACATGTGTCATTATTCATTCACTCCAAACACGGTGGTGATAAACTACTACTGTAGCCACAGCTGCCCTGGGGCACACACTGACACTCACCTATTATAAGAAGATACAAATGTATCAGTTTAATCTGAACAAAATCATGACAAATATTGCTCCATAATTTGGCATTTTTGCTGTAGCTACATGATGAAGTATTAATATATTGATTGAACTTGAACATGAAGAGTTCTTAAGATTTGGTGATTAGACTCGGGTAAAATACTTGCATTTATGCATTAGGGAATTTAGATGCAGCCGCAAAGTTATGCTCATGTGAGTAGTATAGGTTTTTTAATACATGTATTAGTCTCGTCCACATTTTGAGTGACGTTGTGTATTATGATTGAGTATTAAGATTAATTTGCATGTGATATGTTAAATATTGTTTTACCTGATTCTAAAGCCTAGCGTACATCGGACTGGCAACTGATTATATCCGTCGCCTCTGAGTTGCTGCCCCGCACACATCGACAATCTGGCGAAAACGGGCAACTCTGAGTCGCAGGCCAGTCTCTTGAATAACAGCGCGTACATCGACAGCAACTGGCCTCAACTACAGTGTGTTTTCTGACATAAACTGTTGCGGGCGCGCTATACACGCAATACACACACGTTGTCGGAGCGGCGCATGGAGCGCGCACATCGGAGCAACTGAGGACAACTAGTTGCCGAAAAGTAGAACACGGGCAACTGACTGGAACTGGAGACCGACTGATCATCTCCAGTTGCAAGAGCGCGCACATCGACCGATTTCGGCAACTGATCATCTCCCACCATCTCCTCTCAGTTGCCAAAAGCCGCCTTGCAACTAGTTGTCCCCAGTTTCTCTGTCGATGTACGCTAGGCTTAAAGGAGCTATGTGGAGTTTGCAACTTTTGTGCTTGCGAAGCCCCCTCTGGCCAGACGTGTAACTGCAGCCTCAATGAGAGGCGCGTGCACGAGGATCAGAACAGGAACAGCTGATTTAGTCCTGTCCTCGACAATTTACAGATTTGCGGGGATGACTTCAACAGAGGTAAGTAATGTTATTGTTTTGTATGATATTTAGACCAAATCAATGTGTATATTTTCCAAGATGTGGTACTTCAGCAAATGTAAAGCAAAGTGAATCGCCAAAAGTCTCAAGCCAAATGATAAAATACAAAAAAGAACGACGTTTGAAAGAGGAACAAATTCCACAGGTAGAAATGCTTCTATGAAAAGCCAAAATAATCTTTTTATTAGGCCCAAAATACAGCATAATTACCACTGTTACCGTTTTGTAGGTACAGTATAGCGCAATTACTGTTATTACTGACACTATAGTCTTTTACTAACACTACACAAGTTTTCTGTGGGAATAAAACTATAAGATCAACTGTTCTGGTAAATTCTACATATTTTTTCATGGCTCACATCGATGAAGTTTGTACAAAACATACATTCCAGAACAGTTACATCTAAATCTTTTTGCTTTTCCTTCCAGGACTCCAGTCCAGTAGAATTTGTAGTTTCTGAGGAGCAGCAAGAGGAGGAAGAGGAGCAGCAAGAAGAGGAGGAAGAGGAGCAGCAAGAAGAGGAGGAAGAGGAGCAGCAAGAAGAGGAGGAAGAGGAGCAGCAAGAGGAGGAAGAGGAGCAGCAAGAAGAGGAGGAAGAGGAGCAGCAAGAAGAGGAGGAGGAAGAGGAGCAGCAAGAAGAGGAGGAAGAGGAGCAGCAAGAAGAGGAAGAGGAGCAGCAAGAAGATGAGGAAGAGGAGCAGCAAGAAGAGGAGGAAGAGGAGCAGCAAGAAGAGGAGGAAGAGGAGCAGCCAGAGGAGGAAGAGGAGCAGCAAGAAGAGGAGGAAGAGGAGCAGCAAGAAGAGGAGGAAGAGGAGCAGCCAGAGGAGAGTCTAGAATGAGAAGAGCAGGACCTGTGGGTTATAAAGACGCCCCTTTATTCGTCCCACTGTGGGGAAATTTAAAACTAAAATGCAACTCATCACCACTTTAGAAATGAGTCTTATTTTTATTTCAATGTTTGGGATAAAATGTGTATTTGTTTATTTGAAATAACATAAATAAATGTGCTATTGCAGCGAGGAGTGTACGAGCTTCATGAACGCCATAAGTAAACCCAAAGCTCTACCCTGCATTTAAAAGGATGTGGTTTTGGAAAGATTTGAGCTTTGAAGTTGTCCTACAAGAATTTACAGCCTTTGTGAAATAAGTGATACCATGTCACCGCACAAAGACTGGGGATGTTAATCCTCTCCTTCTTGGCTAAACAACGAGACCTTTGCTGAAGCTGTAGGTGACTTCAAAAGTCCACAGCGACTAAACTAGACTGGTCCAGAACACTCAGCATTGACACACATGTGGAACGGAGCTTTGGGCCAAGAGACACTGGACCATCCTGTAAAGACGTTTTCCAGAGGTAAGAAGATGCTATATGTTAGCATTGGCTCATTCTTCTTCTGGGTCCACCCCCACAGGCCCGGGGTGGTATTGCAGAATGTCAGTGCACTTTATTTTGGCCACTTTTGAGCCGGGACCCGCCCCCACTGCTATAGACGGGTACAGCTAGCGCTGCTACAGCTTAGCGTGAGTGCGCACGACGTCACGTGTTCGACCCGAACACCCAAATTTCAAGCATAAAGTTTACATGCATATAGAGGCAGTTGCAGTGAAAATGCCAGGGCTCATACTACGCACCAGGGCATTGCTGGAGAATGTATGCAGAAGACATTTTATTTTTGAAGTGTTGAAACGTTCACATAGCCGCCTTAAAGCTTATTTTCTCAACCATATAATTTATTAATATTTGAGCAAGAAATTAGATATGGTAAATAAAAAAATGATTGACCTATCAGTCAGTTACAAGCCTTCACCTTTGGTCCTAAGTAACTTGAACTCAATTTGTTTAGAAAAAATACCCAAAAGTAGATAAATAGTAATTATTATAATAATGATAATTATTATAATAATGATAATTATTATAATGATGAAATGATAATAAAAATAAAATACTTTTGTCAGGAAACCTTTGTACTGTATAAAAAAAAAATCCTAACTTCTAAAAAAAACTCTTACTCTTCGAGTTCAACAACAATGATACAACTCAACAAAATACAAACCTGTTTTTGTCTGCAGCAAAAACATACTACATGTATGATAGTTTAGTTTATTTTGATTAGATTAACTTCATAACACTTCATTTGGATATCTGTCAGCATCTGTATTGACCTATCATTATCAGCCCTGAATAAAATCAGGAAAAATAAATCAGTCAACCCTTAATTATCACATCTGCAGGACCTCCTCCCTTAAAGTTCAAGTTTCTCAGGTTTTTTGTGAGTGATGAAAGGATGCTATAGCTGCAGTCAAAGCTCCTGTTCTCACCTCTGGGTCATTACCCAAAGGAGGAGCTCAGTCAAACAAAATCAGCTCGGAGTAGAGGCACTGTTCCTTCACGCCGAGGGGAGTCTGCTGAGCTAGCTGAGGTGAGCATCCAGAACTGTGAGAGGGATGATTTGTTTTTGTTTTTATCATTGTAACCATAGTAACAGGTTGTAGCCATGTTCTCTAACTGAGAATACTTATGCAAATATATTAGAAGATATGAGAATTATGACACTTTTTCTCACATTGTTAGAGGTTGTAAGAAGTAATTTATTGTCAAATAAATAAGTTAGATAGGAAAGGAAGTACCAGCACAACAAAAGACACTGTAGTAGTATACAAAGCCTGCTTCCTCCTGATGTACACATACAATCTCCCAGAATTCCTGGGAGCTAAAGGGAATTACAATACAAGCTTTCTACAATATGTTTGAGCGACATGTGATTTACCATTTTTTTTACTTAGAAAACATTCTAATGTGATGACATTATTGAGCCCCTCTGGGGACATCTCAAATGTGCAGTCTAGGAATTTACAGGAACTGGAGACTTTTTGCTAAGAAGAATGGGCCCCTAACCCTACCACTCCAAACTATATATATATAAATTAGGGCCAGGATTTTAACGCGTTAATTACGATTAATTAACTACAGAAAAATTAGCGCGTTAAAAAAATTGACGCATTAATCGCGGAACGTTTCTCACTGGAGTAGTTTCAGACGGACCGATTATACTGGAGCACTAACTAACGTGGATGGCAACCATAGCAACATGAACAAGGAGGCTGTTTTGACTGCATTGGATGGCCCATTGGATGGCCCATTGGATGGCCCATTGGCTGGCCCATTGGATGGCCCATTGGATGGCCCATTGGCTGGCCCATTGGATGGCCCATTGGATGGCCCATTGGCTGGCCCATTGGATGGCCCATTGGATGGCCCATTGGCTGGCCCATTGGATGGCCCATTGGCTGGCCCATTGGATGGCCCATTGGATGGCCCATTGGATGGCCCATTGGATGTGACATTTTATTTCAAGCAAAGAAGGGATGGCAGCGCTGATAAGAGTGTTGTTGTGTGCACGATGTGCTTCAAAGAGTTTGTATATCACCGCAGCACCTCCAGCCTCAGCTATCACCTCACTGCTAAACACACAGCAGCTAGCCTGGATGTTAGCCTGATTCCAGGTACAACCCACTGGTTTTAGGACGGGGGTAACTAAGTCCACGTCTGAGAGAATGACCACCGCCCTGGCTCAGTGGGTTGCCCTTGCCCTGGCTCAGTGGGTTGCCCTGGCTCAGTGGGTTGCCCTGGCTCAGTGGGTTGCCCCTGGCTCAGTGGGTTGCCCCTGGCTCAGTGGGTTGCCCCTGGCTCAGTGGGTTGCCCCTGGCTCAGTGGGTTGCCCTTGCCCTGGCTCAGTGGGTTGCCCCTGGCTCAGTGGGTTGCCCCTGGCTCAGTGGGTTGCCCTTGCCCTGGCTCAGTGGGTTGCCCTTGCCCTGGCTCAGTGGGTTTCCCCTGGCTCAGTGGGTTGCCCTTGCCCTGGCTCAGTGGATTGCCCTGGCTCAGTGGATTGCCCTGGCTCAGTGGATTGACCTGGCTCAGTGGGTTGCCCTGGCTCAGTGGGTTGCCCTGGCTCAGTGGATTGCCCTGGCTCAGTGGATTGACCTGGCTCAGTGGGTTGCCCTGGCTCAGTGGATTGACCTGGCTCAGTGGGTTGCCCTGGCTCAGTGGATTGACCTGGCTCAGTGGGTTGCCCTGGCTCAGTGGATTGACCTGGCTCAGTGGGTTGCCCCTGGCTCAGTGGGTTGCCCCTGGCTCAGTGGGTTGCCCTTGCCCTGGCTCAGTGGGTTGCCCCTGGCTCAGTGGGTTGCCCTTGCCCTGGCTCAGTGGGTTTCCCCTGGCTCAGTGGGTTGCCCTTGCCCTGGCTCAGTGGGTTGCCCCTGGCTCAGTGGGTTGCCCTTGCCCTGGCTCAGTGGGTTGCCCCTGGCTCAGTGGGTTGCCCTTGCCCTGGCTCAGTGGGTTTCCCCTGGCTCAGTGGGTTGCCCTTGCCCTGGCTCAGTGGGTTGCCCTGGCTCAGTGGGTTGACCTGGCTCAGTGGGTTGCCCTGGCTCAGTGGGTTGCCCTTGCCCTGGCTCAGTGGGTTGCCCTTGCCCTGGCTCAGTGGGTTGCCCTGGACTGCAGAGCACTGGGGGTGGTAGAAGATCAGGGCCTGCAGAAGGTTCTGCAGATTGCGTCCTCTGACCCAACATACGAGCTGCCATGCAGAAAGACAGTGACAAAAAGAGTCCAGCAGCTTTATGACGATGAAAAGAAAGAAAAGGAGGATTTCTTGTTGGAGAAAGCCAAGTGTGTTGCCCTGACTGGGGAGCATTGGACCTCATTAAGCAACTCACATTATCTCGGTGTGACGACACACTTTATTGACATGAAGTGGCATCTTCACGCATTTGCCTTTACCATGCAGAAGACCATCTCTAGGCTCTTTGCTGAAAACGTGGCAGAAGATTTTGAGTCTGTGGCAGAGGCCTGGGAAATCAGACAAAAAGTCACCACGATCGGAACAGACGGTGCCCGAACCATGAGACAGCTCACATTCCAGCACATTCCGTGTGTTGCTCACGTGTTGCAGAGGACCCTCACAGTTGGCCTGGCTTACAGCGGGTTCACAGACACATTGGAAAAATGTCGTAAAATAGTGGGGCATTTTAAACATAGCCCCTCAAACACAGACGAACTGCACAAGGAGCAAGCACGACTAGAACAAGACAAAGAGCCACTGATACAGGATGTTTCCACAAAGTGGAATGTATATATATATATTTAAAAAAAAAAATTCCACTCACCTTTGGCCCTCCGTGGGCGGTTATCTCTCTCTAAGCTCGGGTCCTCTACCAGAGGCCTGGGAGCTTGAGGGTTCTGTGCAGTATCTTTGCTGTTCCTAGCACTGCACATTTCTGGACCGAGATGTCCGAGGTTGTTCCAGGGATCCGCTGTAACCTCTTCTAGCTTCGGGGTCACTGCCCCGAGTGCACCGATCACCACGGGCACTACTGTGACCTTTACCCTCCAGGCCCTCTCACTACTGTGACCTTTACCCTCCAGGCCCTCTCACTACTGTGACCTTTACCCTCCAGGCCCTCTCACTACTGTGACCTTTACCCTCCAGGCCCTCTCACTACTGTGACCTTTACCCTCCAGGCCCTCTCACTACTGTGACCTTTACCCTCCAGGCCCTCTCACTACTGTGACCTTTACCCTCCAGGCCCTCTCACTACTGTCACCTTTACCCTCCAGGCCCTCTCACTACTGTGACCTTTACCCTCCAGGCCCTCTCACTACTGTGACCTTTACCCTCCAGGCCCTCTAACTACTGTGACCTTTACCCTCCAGGCCCTCTAACTACTGTGACCTTTACCCTCCAGGCCCTCTCCAGCTCCTCTCTGAGACCTTGGTATTTCTCAATCTTTTCATGTTCCTTTTTCCGGATGTTACCATCGCTTGGAATTGCCACGTCCACCACCACGGCTGTCCTCTGCCCTTTGTCCACCACCACGGCTGTCCTCTGCCCTTTGTCCACCACCACGGCTGTCCTCTGCCCTTTGTCCACCACCACGGCTGTCCTCTGCCCTTTGTCCACCACCACGGCTGTCCTCTTCCCTTTGTCCACCACCACGGCTGTCCTCTGCCCTTTGTCCACCACCACGACTGTCCTCTGCCCTTTGTCCACCACCACGGCTGTCCTCTGCCCTTTGTCCACCACCACGGCTGTCCTCTTCCCTTTGTCCACCACCACGGCTGTCCTCTGCCCTTTGTCCACCACCACGGCTGTCCTCTGCCCTTTGTCCACCACCACGACTGTCCTCTGCCCTTTGTCCACCACCACGGCTGTCCTCTGCCCTTTGTCCACCACCACGGCTGTCCTCTGCCCTTTGTCCACCACCACGGCTGTCCTCTGCCCTTTGTCCACCACCACGGCTGTCCTCTGCCCTTTGTCCACCACCACGGCTGTCCTCTGCCCTTTGTCCACCACCACGGCTGTCTTCTGCCCTTTGTCTACCACCACGGCTGTCCTCTGCCCTTTGTCCACCACCACGGCTGTCCTCTGCCCTTTGTCCACCACCACGATGTCAGGTTGCTTCATTACCATTCGGTCGGTCTGTATCTGGAAGTCCCACAGGATCTTTGCACGCTCATTCTCCACCACCTTTGGAGGAGTTTCCCACTTAGACCTTGGGGTTTCCAGCCCATACTCTGCACAGATGTTTCTGTACACTATGCCAGCCACTTGGTTATGGCGTTCCATGTAGGCCTTCCCTGCCAGCATCTTGCACCCTGCAGTTATGTGTTGGATCGTCTCAGGTGCCTCTTTGCACAACCGACACCTTGGGTCTTGTCTGGTGTGGTATATCTGGGCCTCTATCGCTCTGGTGCTCAGGGCCTGTTCCTGTGCAGCCATGATGAGTGCCTCTGTGCTGTCCTGTAGGCCAGCCCTTTCTAGCCATTGGTAGGACTTCTTGAGATCAGCCACTTCTGTTATGCTCCGGTGGTACATGCCGTGTAGGGGCTTGTTCTCCCATGATGGGCTCTCCTCCAGCACCTCCTCATGTAGGGGCTTGTTCTCCCATGATGGGCTCTCCTCCAGCACCTCCTCATGTAGGGGCTTGTTCTCCCATGATGGGCTCTCCTCCAGCACCTCCTCATGTAGGGGCTTGTTCTCCCATGATGGGCTCTCCTCCAGCACCTCCTCATCTCGCCACTGCCTGAGACATTCACTGAGTACGTCTGGCCGTTTTGGCCTTCTCCATGATGTAGTTATGGAGTTTGGATGTTTCGTCCTGGACAGTGGCTCTCACACTCACTAGTCCTCGGCCTCCTTCTTTACGGCTTACGTACAGTCTCAGGGTGCTGGATTTGGGATGGAACCCGCCATGCATGGTAAGGAGCTTTGAGTTTTAAACATATTGTATGTATATATATATTGTGTATATATATAAATATATATATATATATATATATATATATATATATATATATATATATATATATATATATCATTTATTTATATATATATATATATGTACTGGACATTTCAGACAGCTCGGTCCAGAAATGTGCAGTGCTAGGAACAGCAAAGATACTGCGCAGAACCCTCAAGCTCCCAGGCCTCTGGTAGAGGACCCGAGCTTAGAGAGGGATAATACAAACAAGCATCTTTTCCAAAATCTGGCAATGTTTTTTTTTTTTTACCTGGGTATGTACACCTCAACACAACACCCAGAAGTACAGCCAAGGATTTCTGAAACAATGATAAGCCTGTTTATTTTTGCCAAAACAAAGGTTCTAATGCTCTTTTCTTTGCTGCAGTGCTGTCCTCAGTGAACATTCAGAGCTCCTCCCCCACTAACTCCAGCATCGACCTGACCTGGGCCTCTGTGGACTTCGCTATTTTCTACACTGTGTCTGTGCTCAAATATGAAGCCAATGAGACCAAAAGGATCACCATGAACACCATGGGGACTAACTGCACCTTCTCCGACCTGGACCCTGGGGTGCTGTACCACATCAGGGCCTTCGCCTGGGATGCAGAGGGGCGCATGGGCGAGTTCGGGGAGGCCAACCAGACCACCAGTGAGTATGGGTTGGTTTAAGGTGCACTGCAATGTTGTCCTCTGCAGTTGACCCACTGTGGACTCTGGCATGAGCAGTGGTTGCTGTAGTGCAGGCCCAGGGCCCCATCTCCAGATGGTGAAGCTCAGCTTGGTCAGGACTTGGTAAGAGCTGGATGATTTTAACTATTGTATGTGTTTTTATTTTTATTTATTTATTATTCTTATAAAAAAAAAAAAAAAATCTTGTACACAAAGAAACAGGTAACCCCCACCCAACCCAGGTAAACTCCTACATTCACTCATTCACACCAGCATTCTCAAAACTAATCTGTAACGTATTAAAATTAACTGTTCTGTTAGTATAGTCATCGCTGTCATCCTCTTAACCCTTTAAGGATCACCTAATTTTGCCTGCTCCTTCTCGAATTATGATACCCAAATGTAAATGATTATTGTGTGGACATCTTGTGTCTGATTTTGTGTTATGAGGCCTCATTTGAAAGGTAACACCTTCTAGTTTCTGAAAATGTATGTTACAGTTTGTTAGGAAGGACACAGTCTGCACTACACCTTCTCAAACATGAGTCAAAGTTAGTTTTTTTTGTCAAAAAAAAAGAAGGCAATTTCAAAAGGTTCTCCTGAAGACATACTTTATGGTATGTTGTTCAAACTCACCAGAGCAGATGTTTGTGGTGTTGGCAACAAGTGTAGGAAATTTTAGACCTTTAGGTGGAACTATTTTGATGCTGGGGGCTTTTTTGTAACTAATGGGCACATTCGGCACAAGTGGTCCATTTTTGTGCCAACTGTGCCAAAGTGTTTTACATGCAAATTATCAATGTTTTTACATCAAAAATCCATTTATATAATTTTTTGGCTATTATTCTTGCTATAAATAGGATTTTTTCCAGTTATTGAAAGGTTTGCAGAAAAGCTATTATTTATATAGTTATAGCGCGTGTTCTCCGTGAAAGAGGCTCCGTCTTCCTCTTTACGCATTCAAATATGACGGGAACAGTGGGAGGAAGTTAGAAGTCCGACACATCGCCTGAAACCTGAGATTATTGGCTACAAGATGATTTGATTGACATCCAAATCGGCCAATGGTAGTCAAGACAATGCTGTCATGACGCACAGATATCTATGTGAATGGAGCGCTAAATCTAGGTGCGCTTGTTTTACTCAACTTACTCTACCTTCCAAACCATAGCACTGAAAAGTCCGGGAATGGGCTTGTTTTGAAGGGAAGACTGAGAGGAAGACGAACATACCCAGTGACGCTAGCTAAACAGTAAAATGTCCTCTTCATACAGTGCGCAAAGAACAGGTTTTGTTTTTGTTTGTGCAACTTTCAATACTCAAATATGTTGTTGCAAGTGGATATCTACTATAAGGATGACTTTGAAGAAAAAACAACTGGATATAATTATTCTCTAGACCCTAACGAACAAAACGAATGCACACGTGTGGATTAGACGTGATTTGCCCCAGAATATTAGCATGAAAAGGTAAGAAAGGACAATATATATTTTAAATATATATACAGTTTGACACTTATTCTTACTTTTGGTTATATTTAATGTTTATTTGAACATAATACGTGTATAGGGGTGGGAATAAGCTTTCAAAAGAGATATAGCTTGACTATATTGACACAAGTGAATTCTAATACTGATGCTGTTAAATGAAAAATAACTGAATCCTCCCTGTACAGGGAGGGTGATCCTTAAAAGGTTTTAATATTCCAAAGTTTAGCATTTACCAAAAAGAAAATAAATGAATAAACAGCAACCAATCACACAATTAAAATCCACAAAAATAAAAACTAGGAACCAAAGGTAAAAAACAATAATATTGTACATGTGTTTAGTGGTAGGGGACTCTAGGGGAAACACCCAGTGTCTGATATATACTTTTGCCACCTCTGCAATATCAAAGTATACAATACCCTCCTTGTTTGTGCCAGGACCTTCCACGCCGGCCGCTGTGACCGTGACCATGGTGAACGCATCGCTGGCACTAAACGTGTCGTGGAGTCTGGATCCGGATGTGTACGGTGATGTCCTGTACAACGCCAGCAGTAACCTAGGGCCTTGGTGCAGCAGTGAGGGCTCCTCCTGTGAGCTGACTCCTGTGTCCTGTGCCCAGACACACTCTGTGGAGGTGACCGCCTACAACGAGGCCGGGCCCAGTGTCCCCTCCAGCCCCATCAGCTTCACTACCAGTAAGTACGCACCATAGGAACCAACGGCGTGTGTCAGCTTTATAATAGGCCTGCCATGTTATGTTGAAACTGAAACGGAGATGTAAATGTTGAACTGGCAACACAAGTAGGTTCTAGGTTTTAACCCTTTAATGGTTTCCTCAACCATTTGGTGGATCTACTTGAAGCTTGAAACTGAAATGTACCTCATTGGGGCATGTCGATCACTTTTACGATCAAACTTCATCTTAACTAATTGGAAAGGCCTAGTAACAATAATAATAAAAAATAAAAAACATAAAAAACAAATTCTTTATGTTATTAATGCTCCAAAATTTCAGAAAATCAAAAACTAAACATTGAAATTGCTTCCTTCAAGGCAAGACACATTAAAGGGTTAAAGGCTACGTTTAGGGAGTAACCAAGTCAATCCATCTCCATTTCCTTCTCTGTAATCTTTGTCTAGGTCAGGGGTGGTAGTAATAGCTTCTGACTATTGCTATAGTCAGAAATACAAAATTACCAAAGACAAAACCTCATGTTATTGTGAAGCGGGACCTTAAACACTTTAATGACCAAGCCTTTTTGTATGACTTGTCCTTGTTCAACTGGAGTTCTCTAGCCTTGTTCGAGGATGTTGATTTGGCCTGGAAATATTTTTATGATGAGTTCCTGAGGCTGGTAGACAAACATGCACCCTTCCGTAAATTTAGGGTGAAAGGAAGGAACAATCCATGGTTCTCCACTGAAATTGATAATCTTCTAAAAGAACGAGATAAGGCGTGGTCTAAAGCAAGGAAAAACAAACTTGATGCGGATTGGCTTTGTTTTCGACAACTTAGAAATAAGTGCACATCTTTGATAAAAAAGTCTAAATCTGAATTCTATCTTACAGAATTGACAAAAAATTTAAATGATCCAAAGAGGTTTTGGAAAACTGTTAAATCTACGTTTGCTTCAACGCAGTCAAGTGCTCTTCCGGCTGTGTTAATCAGAGATGGGTCACATGTGACAGAGAAAGATGAAATGTTGCAACTTTTTAATGAACATTTCATCTCAGCTGGCTCTCTTTTTGATGTTCTTAATCCTGTACAGCAAACTGCAGGCACTTCTACACCAGATGTCCAGAGTAAATGTTTTGGAGCACAAACATTTGCATTTTCCAAGGTGTCTTCTTCTGAGGTGCACAAAGCTTTACTAAACCTTGACACCAGGAAAGCAGCTGGTCCAGATAAGTTGGACGCTTTGTTTTTGAAATTGGCAGCTGACCTCATTGCTGAGCCGCTGTCACAAATTTTTAATCTGAGTCTTACCAGTCACAAGATTCCTAAAGTGTGGAAATCTGCTTTCGTGCTGCCGCTCCTGAAAACAGGTGATCCATCTGACGTAAATAATTACCGTCCTATTTCCAAATTATGTGTTCTGGCTAAGATATTTGAATGTGCTGTTAGCAATCAGTTGCGATCCTTCCTTGAAGACAACAACATTGTTAATGAATTTCAATCGGGATTCAGGAAGAAGCACAGCACTGTTACAGCCACCATGAAAGTTTTAAATGACGTAGTAAGTGCCCTTGACTGCAAGAAATACTGTGCTGCCTTGTTTCTTGATCTTTCTAAGGCGTTTGACACTGTGGACCATAGGTCATTGATAAAAACTCTTTCCAAAATTGGCGTCTCCGTCCAAGCAGCCGAGTGGTTCACTGACTACCTGTCAAACAGGTCACAGTGTGTTCAAGTGTCTGGGTCAACTTCCTCCTTTTTAGAAGTGTCTAAGGGAGTACCACAAGGTTCAGTTTTAGGCCCTCTGTTGTTTTCAATTTATGTGAACAATCTGTGTGATGACCTCCAAAATGCTTCTTACCATCTTTATGCAGACGATACTGTTATTTATTGTTGCTCCTCATCTTTAACAGAGGCCTACGAGCAACTACAAAGTGCTTTTAATATTGTACAATCTCGTCTGCACTTCTTGAAACTAGTTTTGAATGCTAAAAAAAACAAAACTAATGATCTTTTCAAATCAAAAAGAAAGAAAGGGGAGTATTCCTGGAATTTTCACTACTCAGGGTAAAGAGATTGAGTGTGTGGATAGTTCCAAGTATTTGGGATTTGTTATTGACTCTGGACTATCTTTTAAATTACACATTGCAGCTCTGGTCAGAAAATTAAGGGTTAAGATAGGATTTTATTTCAGAAACAAGTCGTGTTTCACCCTTAGAGCCCGAAAACTATTTGTTTCTGCCACTTTTTTACCCTTAATTGATTATGGTGATGTTATTTATATGTCTGCATCAGCTCAGTGTCTGCAGTCGCTAAATTCTGTGTATCACAGTGCTTTGAGGTACGTGACGGGATGTAGTCGCCTCACACATCATTGTGAACTTTATGCTAAAGCCCAGTGGCCCTCACTGGCAGTGAGGAGGTACACACACTGGATGCTGTTGGTGTACAAAGCTCTTCTCGGTTTGGTTCCTGTCTATCTGTGCTCCCTTCTTCAGAGAACCAAGAGCCTGTACAGTTTACGTTCCAGTGATTCTTACCTTCTGACTGTTCCACGTGTCCGGACGGAGCTGGGAAAGCAGGCATTTAGGTATTCTGCTCCCGCTGCATGGAACAGTCTGCAGTCAGATCTGAAGTGGTCCAAATTGTTGTCTTTAAACGCATTTCGTTCACTTCTTTTTAAAAAACAGTTCTCAACCATTGCCAAGTGCTCATGCTTTTAAACTTAACGTGTTATATAGTTGCCTTTAGTTTTTTATTTTTGATGTACATGTTTTGTAGTTTCACTGTTTGTACTTTGTAGTATTATTGTATTGTATTATTATTGTATTGTTTTACTGTTGCTCTGTAAAATGCCTGTGACGTGTGCTACAGACCTCTTGGCCAGGACTCCCTTGAAAAAGAGATCTCGATCTCAATGGGTATTTTCCTGGTTAAATAAAGGTTAAGAAAAAGATGCCACCCAATTCACAAAGCAGCAGCCCCTTACTGATCCTCCTGCTTTCAGACTACAAGGCGCACCTGTATATAAGCCGCACCAAAAACATTTTCAGAAAAAGTACATTTTGTCCACAGAAAGGCCTGACACAATTATAAGCTGCACGTTTTCCTGCTGCAATGTGTCAAAGTGTCCTATAGCTACAAGAACTTCAGGGTGTCTGCTCTGACAATTCTACCACAACAAAAATAATCATTAGCCGCAGGGCAAAAGAACAAGAAAACGTTTTATAATCTGGAATATACAGTACATACAAACCGTGTCACAAACACAAAAATGTGAAGCCAAATGTTTGCAAATGTGTTTGGTCACCAACACACCACTGAAGAGGAAAGTCCAGAAGATTGTTACGTATATTCTAAGAACTATTTACAATGTATTTATTTTTGACTGGAGTTTAACTATTGAGTTGCCTCTATGTACAGTGTATACAGTGTTTTGTGATATTGAACTATATAACAGTACGGAGTGTCTAAGAACATTGAACTGTTTTGCTTCGCAGTCCCCTGCCCACCTCCAAACCTGGCTGTAGTGGAGAGCAGCCCCGGTAACTGCAGCTTCTCTTGGGACAGTGTGAGTGTCACCGACCTGTATATGGCTTATGTAAAGACTGCAGATGGAGAGGCTGTCTGTAACACCACCACCACCAGCTGCTCTTTCTCCTGTGACTGCGGATACACTTACCTCATGAACGTGTTCGCCATCAATGAGGCGGGCAGTAGCCAGCCCGGACAGGTCCTCAACTACACCACAGGTACCAGAGAAACTGTTTGATTTGGATAATAACACAATTATTTCTGTTAGTTGAAACATGTTTATCTTTGTAACGCCAGTCATCAAGAGAGACTTTGTGTGTTAAAGCTGGGAGAATCTTTTTAAAAATTATTTGTTGACTTAAATTTGCACATTTGTAAGAAAGAGCCCTGTCTTTGGGTTGAGTCCTTTTTTTTCACTATTCTGTCTGAAAGAAGATGAAACCACAGGAATGGTTTTTACATGCATGTGACAACGGACAAAAACACATGCATGTGACAACGGACAAAAACACATGCATGTGACAACGGTCAGAAACACATGCATGTGACAACGGTCAAAAACACATGCATGTGACAACGGTCAAAAACACATGCATGTGACAACGGTCAAAAACACATGCATGTGACAACGGTCAAAAACACATGCATGTGACAACGGTCAGAAACACATGCATGTGACAACGGACAAAAACACATGCATGTGACAACGGACAAAAACACATGCATGTGACAACGGTCAAAAACACATGCATGTGACAACGGTCAAAAACACATGCATGTGACAACGGTCAAAAACACATGCATGTGACAACGGACAAAAACACATGCATGTGACAACGGTCAAAAACACATGCATGTGACAACGGTCAAAAACACATGCATGTGACAACGGTCAAAAACACATGCATGTGACAACGGTCAAAAACACATGCATGTGACAACGGTCAAAAACACATGCATGTGACAACGGTCAAAAACACATGCATGTGACAACGGTCAAAAACACATGCATGTGACAACGGTCAGAAACACATGCATGTGACAACGGTCAAAAACACATGCATGTGACAACGGTCAGAAACACATGCATGTGACAAAGGCCAAAAACACATGCATGTGACAACGGTCAGAAACACATGCATGTGACAACGGTCAAAAACACATGCATGTGACAACGGTCAGAAACACATGCATGTGACAACGGCCAAAAACACATGCATGTGACAACGGTCAAAAACACATGCATGTGACAACGGTCAGAAACACATGCATGTGACAAAGTGATTGACCCAAACTCTTTGAGGACCTTTAACTTTAATAACATTGGTTATTAGGTTATTATGTAGGTCTGTCATCAGAAACAGACCTACAGTTGCTTCTGCACATTGCCTCACTACATTTGTAGTTATTTTCGACTTTTTCAAACAATATTCATCCATATTCATCTACATATGTTTACAGTGTAAAACATATAATACCTAAGAGAATAGTCCCATTATTCTGTGTGGATTTGGACCCTTGCATTCCCGCAGTCTAACCTTGTTAATGCTCAGTGTTTTCCCTCCATAGAGCCCTGCTGTCCCACATCGCTGAATGTCTCTCTGGTCGGTGCCGACACTCTGGAGGTGGAGTGGCTGCGTGCGAGGGGGGCGGAGCTGTACGAGACACGAGCGCTGGACGGGTCACACGCTGTCCTCTGTAACGACACTGCCCCGGTGTGCGTACTGTCCTATCTGAGCTGTGACACCAGCTACAACGTCAGCGTGCTGCCATGCAACGAGCTGCGCGGCTGCAACCTCAACTGCCCCACACTGACCAGAGACACAGGTGTGCCTTTATAATGTACATGAGAACACTGACCACTGCACTGACCAGAGACACAGGTGTGCCTTTATCTACATGAGAACACTGACCACTGCACTGACCACTGCCCAGACACAGGTGTGCCTTTATCTACATGAGAACACTGACCACTGCACTGACCAGAGAACACTGACCACTGCACTGACCAGAGAACACTGACCACTGCACTGACCAGAGACACAGGTGTGCCTTTATCTACATGAGAACACTGATCACTGCACTGACCAGAGAACACTGACCACTGCACTGACCAGAGAACACTGACCAGAGAACACTGACCACTGCACTGACCAGAGACACAGGTGTGCCTTTATAATGTACATGAGAACACTGACCAGAGAACACTGACCACTGCCCAAACACAGGTGTACCTTTATAATCTACATGAGAACACTGACCACTGCACTGACCAGAGAACACTGACCACTGACCAGAGAACACTGACCACTGCACTGACCAGAGAACACTGACCAGAGACACAGGTGTGCCTTTATAATGTACATGAGAACACTGACCACTGCACTGACCAGAGAACACTGACCACTGCACTGACCAGAGAACACTGACCACTGACCAGAGACACAGGTGTGCCTTTATAATGTACATGAGAACACTGACCACTGCACTGACCAGAGAACACTGACCACTGCCCAGACACAGGTGTGCCTTTATCTACATGAGAACCATTAACCACTGCACTGACCAGAGAACACTGACCAGAGAACACTGACCAGAGAACACTGACCACTGCACTGACCAGAGAACACTGACCAGAGAACACTGACCACTGCCCAAACACAGGTGTGCCTTTATAATGTACATGAGAACACTGACCACTGCACTGACCAGAGAACACTGACCACTGCACTGACCAGAGAACACTGACCACTGCCCAAACACAGGTGTGCCTTTATAATGTACATGAGAACACTGACCACTGCACTGACCAGAGAACACTGACCACTGCACTGACCAGAGAACACTGACCACTGCCCAAACACAGGTGTACCTTTATAATGTACAGTACATGAGAACACTGACCACTGCACTGACCAGAGACACAGGTGTACCTTTATATACATGAGAACACTGACCACTGCACTGACCAGAGAACACTGACCAGAGAACACTGACCAGAGAACACTGACCACTGCCCAAACACAGGTGTACCTTTATAATCTACATGAGAACACTGACCACTGCACTGACCAGAGAACACTGACCAGAGAACACTGACCACTGCACTGACCAGAGACAGGGTCATCTTTATAATCTTTATCCAATCCACATGAGTGCATTCAAGCAGTTGCCCTCCTGACTTGAAGGAGGACAGGCACTTGGCAATATTTCTTCTTCATTTAAAATTATTTCACTTGTTGTATCATTGTATGAAAGTTATTATTGGATATTTAACACGTGACAGCAGAATCAGAATTTGGTTCTGTCCATTTTAAAATTTGATCCCAGTGTTGAATGTGGATTACTTGCTCGTCTCCCCCAGCGGCCTGCACCCCCACCGGGCTCTCCATCAGCGCTCTGAACTCCAGTGCCGTGGCGGTCAGCTGGACCTCCACTAACAGGGCTGCCACCTTCACCGTCACCGCCTCCGGGGATGACCCACACAGCTGCACTTCCGCCACTGGAGGCAGCAACTGTGACCTGGGAGACCTGAAGTGTGGATCCAGCTACGAGATCCAAGTCACAGCATCCAGCGCCGCAGGAGATAGCTTACCGAGCTACAGCAAGCTATATGAAACAGGTGAGCTACACCAGGACGCTACACCAAGCCAGTTCTGCAGCCAGCACAGAGACATCAGGGGGAGCAGCAGCAGCAGCAGTAGCAGTAGTAGTAGCAGCAGAAGCAGTACTGGTAGTAGCAGTAGTAGTAGTAGTAGTAGTAGTATCTCATTGATATCTGAGAACTGGACCAAACTCAAACTTTTAATAAATGCTTGAATTGTTTATAGGTTTATTTTGAGGCACCAGTGATTACATCACACTGATAACATGCACACACTGTAATTTTATTCATTCATTCATCCATCCATTTTCTTCCCCTTAATCCATTTCTGGGTCGGGGGGGGGGCGTCAGAGCTGCACCCAGGACACAGAGCACCAGCCCCTCACCCCCTCATCAGGATTTATTCATTCACTGATAAATTAATTATTAAGTCATTAAATAGCTTATATAATACATGTATTTTTATATAGCATCTTTTGCTAAATCAAAGACACTTCTTCATTCAAATTCACAATTATGTAATAAACTATTGCCACAACAGTCTCAGGGAACGCTGAGAGAAGTGCAACCAGTGCAATCAGCCCCCCTGATCAGCACCAAGATTCACAGACACCAGACTCATGTCAGTGAAGTGTGTCGTAAGGACACAATGACAGTTTAGCACTTTAGAGATGCAGCCGCCCAACTGTGGCTCCTGGTGTTCCCAGAGGTCTCCCATCACAGTACTAACTAGACTCTGCCCTGCTTAGCTTCAGAGGTCTGATGGGATCCGGCTTTTACGTGCAGGTGGCACCACCTCCTATAAGGCCAGAAATGTTTTTCTCAAATCCCAGACAAAGATGGGTTTGTACATTTGCAATATATTAATCACAGTTTAGAGATGAAACCTCCGGTCAGAAAAACATGGTTATAATAACAATAAGCTAGCATACGATGCAAGGAAGTTGTGTTCAAAGTATGGGCAAAGCCGGGCGTGAGCCTTTGTCTTTTAGCTAAGTTAGGTCTCGCTCCTTGGGGAACAAATTAATGAATTACATTGTCTTAATTAAATGAAGAGAAGGAGAAACCAACATCTATGAAATCAACCATTGATAGGACCGGACTGGGGGTAGCTCCATGGTATGGGGAGGTCATGACCCTGGGGGCTGTCCTGTTTAGATCCTTCTGCTTCAGGGAGCAGAAGTTGTTAAAGAGGAGCTACACCGTTCATTCTGAGCCGCGAGTTTAAGCAAACTCAAAAGTTATTTATATATTTTCTTATCTATTAAGAAATCATTAAGTGTGTGAATACTTGTTGGGATTTTGCACTGTAAAAAAAGAAACATGTATAAGCTGTGTTTTGGTGCCCAGAGCCATGCTGTCCAGCAGCCTTGACCGTGAAGCAGGTCACCCAGGCCATGAGCAACGTGTCGTGGTCCCCAGCCAAAGGAGCGCACACCTTCCTCACCGCGCTCAGCTCCAGCAAAGGCCACGCCCGCTGCCACACGGAGGACCTTCACTGTATTATGGGATGTATCACATGCAGCACCAACTACACCGTCACCATGGCAGCACACAGTCTGAGTGGACTAACAGCCAACTGCTCCTATGACGGTTTCTCCTCCAGTGAGTATCACTCTGCACACACATGTACTGATAGTAAGTAAGTAAGTAAGTTTTTATTTATATACCGCCTTTTCACTGCAGATCTGAGTCTCAAAGCGGTTTACAATTGTTAATAAAATGTTGTCTTAAAGGAAATGGCTGCATCCATTTGACAGCAGCGCTCAGAAGGTCCGGCAACAGAGGACCTCTGTTTTCATCTTAAATCAATTAGGAATCAATAATATATTAAAAATACAGTATCAACTCTTTCTTAAATGGGTATTTAATATAATTTGACCAAACTTGGACAAAACATCTCTGTAGAATTGAATGGGATCATGTAAAAAAGTCAAATCTTACAGAGATCAGTGTTTGTTGAGGTTAGAAATGGTTCTGACTCTAGCACATGCTGCTCAGTTGTCAAAGCGGATAATAAACCTGGATAGTGCTGCTTCCTTTGTGATACAGCTGAGATGTGTTTTAGAGCACTGTTTATGCCTATTTTATTTAATTATCCTCATATTCCCAGTATTCTGCACCAACAGAACAGGGCTCAGCTTATCTCACCAGTAGGTCAGCTAACTCAGATGTAAAGGTCTCAGGACTCAAGTCTCAGGTCTCAGGTCTCAAGTCTCAGGTCTCAGGTCTCAGGTCTCAGGTCTCAGGACTCAAGTCTCAGGGCTCAGGGCTCAGGTCTCAGGTCTCAGGTCTCAGGGCTCAGGACTCAGGACTCAGGTCTCAGGTCTCAGGTCTCAGGTCTCAGGACTCAGGACTCAGGACTCAGGTCTCAGGTCTCAGGTCTCAGGACTCAGGACTCAGGACTCAGGACTCAGGTCTCAGGGCTCAGGGCTCAGGTCTCAGGTCTCAGGGCTCAGGACTCAGGACTCAGGTCTCAGGTCTCAGGTCTCAGGTCTCAGGTCTCAGGTCTCAGGACTCAGGACTCAGGACTCAGGACTCAGGACTCAGGTCTCAGGTCTCAGGGCTCAGGGCTCAGGTCTCAGGTCTCAGGTCTCAGGTGTCAGGTCTCAGGTCTCAGGGCTCAGGGCTCAGGTCTCAGGTCTCAGGACTCAGGACTCAGGACTCAGGACTCAGGTCTCAGGTCTCAGGTCTCAGGGCTCAGGGCTCAGGGCTCAGGTCTCAGGTCTCAGGTGTCAGGTCTCAGGTCTCAGGGCTCAGGTCTCAGGTCTCAGGACTCAGGACTCAGGTCTCAGGTCTCAGGACTCAGGACTCAGGACTCAGGTCTCAGGTCTCAGGGCTCAGGGCTCAGGTCTCAGGTCTCAGGGCTCAGGTCTCAGGTCTCAGGACTCAGGACTCAGGTCTCAGGTCTCAGGACTCAGGACTCAGGTCTCAGGTCTCAGGGCTCAGGGCTCAGGTCTCAGGTCTCAGGTGTCAGGTCTCAGGTCTCAGGTCTCAGGGCTCAGGTCTCAGGTCTCAGGTCTCAGGACTCAGGACTCAGGTCTCAGGACTCAGGACTCAGGACTCAGGTCTCAGGACTCAGGACTCAGGTCTCAGGAGCTTCTACTGTGACAATGTTCAGGTCCAGGTTAAACAGCTCCCATTATTGTGCCTTGAGCGTTCTGATTGCCCTCACGGCAGGCCTGTGCTGTCCGTCCGGCATCAGAATCTACAGGACCAGTGTCAACGGTCTACGGGTGGTGTGGCGCTCCAGTCCCGTGGCCCATGTGACCCAGGTGAACATGACGGGGCAGTCTGACGCCTACAGCTGCAGCGCTCAACCCGGCGTGAACCACTGCGATCTGAGCTCAGTGCGCTGTGGAGACGAGTATGAACTGCTGGTGGTCCCGGTGAGAGCTGACGGCAGCCCAGAAGACTTCTGCCCTCACCGCAAGTATACAGGTCAGTGAGGATTAGAGCTAACTCAAATAGTCTCCCTGAGGATTAGAGCCAACTCAAATAGTCTCCATGAGGATTAGAGCTAACTCAAATAGTCTCCATGAGGATTAGAGCTAACTCAAATAGTCTCCATGAGGATTAGAGCCAACTCAAATAGTCTCCATGAGGATTAGAGCCAACTCAAATAATCTCCATGAGGATTAGAGCCAACTCAAATAGTCTCCATGAGGATTAGAGCCAACTCAAATAGTCTCCATGAGGATTAGAGCCAACTCAAATAGTCTCCATGAGGATTAGAGCCAACCCAAATAGTCTCCATGAGGATTAGAGCCAACTCAAATAGTCTCCATGAGGATTAGAGCCAACCCAAATAGTCTCCATGAGGATTAGAGCCAACTCAAATAGTCTCCATGAGGATTAGAGCCAACTCAAATAGTCTCCATGAGGATTAGAGCCAACTCAAATAGTCTCCATGAGGATTAGAGCCAACTCAAATAGTCTCCCTGAGGATTAGAGCCAACTCAAATAGTCTCCATGAGGATTAGAGCCAACTCAAATAGTCTCCATGAGGATTAGAGCTAACTCAAATAGTCTCCATGAGGATTAGAGCTAACTCAAATAGTCTCCATGAGGATTAGAGCCAACTCAAATAGTCTCCATGAGGATTAGAGCCAACTCAAATAGTCTCCATGAGGATTAGAGCCAACTCAAATAGTCTCCATGAGGATTAGAGCTAACTCAAATAGTCTCCATGAGGATTAGAGCCAACAACTCAAATAGTCTCACTGAGGATTAGAGCCAACTCAAATAGTCTCCATGAGGATTAGAGCCAACTCAAATAGTCTCCATGAGGATTAGAGCCAACTCAAATAGTCTCCATGAGGATTAGAGCTAACTCAAATAGTCTCCATGAGGATTAGAGCCAACTCAAATAGTCTCCATGAGGATTAGAGCCAACTCAAATAGTCTCCATGAGGATTAGAGCCAACTCAAATAGTCTCCATGAGGATTAGAGCCAACTCAAATAGTCTCCATGAGGATTAGAGCCAACTCAAATAGTCTCCATGAGGATTAGAGCTAACTCAAATAGTCTCCATGAGGATTAGAGCCAACTCAAATAGTCTCCATGAGGATTAGAGCCAACTCAAATAGTCTCCATGAGGATTAGAGCCAACTCAAATAGTCTCCCTGAGGATTAGAGCCAACTCAAATAGTCTCCATGAGGATTAGAGCTAACTCAAATAGTCTTCATGAGGATTAGAGCCAACTCAAATAGTCTCCATGAGGATTAGAGCCAACTCAAATAGTCTCCATGAGGATTAGAGCCAACTCAAATAGTCTCCATGAGGATTAGAGCCAACTCAAATAGTCTCCATGAGGATTAGAGCCAACTCAAATAGTCTCCATGAGGATTAGAGCCAACTCAAATAGTCTCCATGAGGATTAGAGCCAACTCAAATAGTCTCCATGAGGATTAGAGCTAACTCAAATAGTCTCCATGAGGATTAGAGCTAACTCAAATAGTCTCCATGAGGATTAGAGCTAACTCAAATAGTCTCCATGAGGATTAGAGCTAACTCAAATAGTCTCCATGAGGATTAGAGCCAACTCAAATAGTCTCCATGAGGATTAGAGCCAACTCAAATAGTCTCCTTGAGGATTAGAGCCAACTCAAATAGTCTCCCTGAGGATTAGAGCCAACTCAAATAGTCTCCATGAGGATTAGAGCCAACTCAAATAGTCTCCATGAGGATTAGAGCCAACTCAAATAGTCTCCATGAGGATTAGAGCCAACTCAAATAGTCTCCATGAGGATTAGAGCCAACTCAAATAGTCTCCATGAGGATTAGAGCTAACTCAAATAGTCTCCATGAGGATTAGAGCTAACTCAAATAGTCTCCATGAGGATTAGAGCCAACTCAAATAGTCTCCATGAGGATTAGAGCTAACTCAAATAGTCTCCATGAGGATTAGAGCTAACTCAAACAGAAGATTAGTAAGATTTTGAGATATATAATGTTTAATCAAATGAAATAGATGATAGATAGACAGATAGAGTGGATAGCACTCTAGCCTCTCAGCAAGAAGGTCCTGGGTTCAAATCCCGGTCGGAACAGGGTCTTTCTTAGTGGAGTTTGCATGTTCTCCCCGTGCTTGCGTAGGCTTCCTCCGGGTACTCCGGTTTCTTCTACCACTAAAAACATGCACACTAGGTAAAATCCTCCAGCTCTGGTCCTGACCAAGCCGAGCATCAACATCTGGAGATGGTTCCTGGGCGCTGTTACTACGGCAACCACTGCTCCTAACGTAAGCCTTAGGGCATCAGGGTCAAATGATTAATAAAGTGCATCTTTACCTTTACCTTTATCAGTATCATAGATTGAGAAAGGACCAGCACAATATATATATTTTTTGCTGGTCCTCATCAAAACTGAATTTTCCCTACTGTGGGGAAAATGAAGGACCTTCTTTATTTTTCGGTTTTGCTGCTTTTTTCGGTTTCTCCATCAGGTAAATAATGATCCTGCTGTGGTTGCATGCAATGGCAGCCTGTCAAAGCAGGGGGCGCTGTTGACTCTATGGGGCGCTGCTGTCAAGTGACCCTGAACCAACCAGGAGGGCGTTATGGGGCGCTCTCCATTGCGCGCAGACAAGTTATATTAATTGGTTCTTTATTTCCTTCTAGCGTTTTGGCGCCCCTGTCCTGTGGCGCCCCTGTCCTGTGGCGCCCCTGTCCTGTGGCGCCCCTGTCCTGTGGCGCCCCTGTCCTGTGGCGCCCCTGTCCTGTGGCGCCCCTGTCCTGTGGCGCCCCTGTCCTGTGGCGCCCCTGTCCTGTGGCGCCCCTGTCCTTTGGCGCCCCTGTCCTGTGGCGCCCCTGTCCTAGGGGCGCCACTGTCCTTTGGCGCCACTGTCCTTTGGCGCCCCTGTCCTTTGGCGCCCCTGTCCTTTGGCGCCCCTGTCCTTTGGCGCCCCTGTCCTGTGGCGCCCCTGTCCTGTGGCGCCCCTGTCCTGTGGCGCCCCTGTCCTTTGGCGCCCCTGTCCTGTGGTGCCCCTGTCCTGTGGCGCCCCTGTCCTTTGGCGCCCCTGTCCTTTGGCGCCCCTGTCCTTTAGCGCTCCTGTCCTGTGGCGCCCCTGTCCTTTGGCGCCCCTGTCCTTTGGCGCCCCTGTCCTTTAGCGCTCCTGTCCTGTGGCGCCCCTGTCCTGTGGCGCCCCTGTCCTTTGGCGCCCCTGTCCTTTGGCGCCCCTGTCCTGTGGCGCCCCTGTCCTTTGGCGCCCCTGTCCTGTGGCGCCCCTGTCCTGTGGCGCCCCTGTCCTGTGGCGCCCCTGTCCTTTGGCACCCCTGTCCTGTGGCGCCCCTGTCCTGTGGCGCCCCTGTCCTGTGGCGCCCCTGTCCTGTGGCGCCCCTGTCCTGTGGCGCCCCTGTCCTTTGGCACCCCTGTCCTGTGGCGCCCCTGTCCTTTGGCGCCCCTGTCCTGTGGCGCCCCTGTCCTGTGGCGCCCCTGTCCTGTGGCGCCCCTGTCCTGTGGCGCCCCTGTCCTTTGGCGCCCCTGTCCTTTGGCGCCCCTGTCCTTTAGCGCTCCTGTCCTGTGGCGCCCCTGTCCTGTGGCGCCCCTGTCCTTTGGCGCCCCTGTCCTTTGGCGCCCCTGTCCTGTGGCGCCCCTGTCCTTTGGCGCCCCTGTCCTGTGGCGCCCCTGTCCTGTGGCGCCCCTGTCCTGTGGCGCCCCTGTCCTTTGGCGCCCCTGTCCTTTGGCGCCCCTGTCCTTTGGCGCCCCTGTCCTTTAGCGCTCCTGTCCTGTGGCGCCCCTGTCCTGTGGCGCCCCTGTCCTGTGGCGCCCCTGTCCTTTGGCGCCCCTGTCCTGTGGCGCCCCTGTCCTTTGGCGCCCCTGTCCTTTGGCGCCCCTGTCCTTTAGCGCTCCTGTCCTGTGGCGCCCCTGTCCTTTGGCGCCCCTGTCCTTTGGCGCCCCTGTCCTTTAGCGCTCCTGTCCTGTGGCGCCCCTGTCCTGTGGCGCCCCTGTCCTTTGGCGCCCCTGTCCTTTGGCGCCCCTGTCCTGTGGCGCCCCTGTCCTGTGGCGCCCCTGTCCTTTGGCGCCCCTGTCCTTTGGCGCCCCTGTCCTGTGGCGCCCCTGTCCTTTGGCGCCCCTGTCCTGTGGCGCCCCTGTCCTGTGGCGCCCCTGTCCTTTGGCGCCCCTGTCCTTTGGCGCCCCTGTCCTTTAGCGCTCCTGTCCTGTGGCGCCCCTGTCCTGTGGCGCCCCTGTCCTTTGGCGCCCCTGTCCTGTGGCGCCCCTGTCCTTTGGCACCCCTGTCCTGTGGCGCCCCTGTCCTGTGGCGCCCCTGTCCTTTGGCGCCCCTGTCCTGTGGCGCCCCTGTCCTTTGGCGCCCCTGTCCTGTGGCGCCCCTGTCCTTTGGCACCCCTGTCCTGTGGCGCCCCTGTCCTGTGGCGCCCCTGTCCTGTGGCGCCCCTGTCCTGTGGCGCCCCTGTCCTGTGGCGCCCCTGTCCTTTGGCGCCCCTGTCCTTTGGCGCCCCTGTCCTGTGGCGCCCCTGTCCTTTGGCGCCCCTGTCCTGTGGCGCCCCTGTCCTGTGGCACCCCTGTCCTGTGGCGACCGTGTCCTGTGGCGCCCCTGTCCTGTGGCGCCCCTGTCCTGTGGCGCCCCTGTCCTGTGGCGCTCCTGTCCTTTGGCGCCCCTGTCCTGTGGCGCCCCTGTCCTGTGGCGCTCCTGTCCTGTGGCGCCCCTGTCCTGTGGCGCCCCTGTCCTGTGGCACCCCTGTCCTGTGGCGCCCCTGTCCTGTGGCGCCCCTGGTCCTGTGGTGCCCCTGTCCTTTGGCGCCCCTGTCCTGTGGCGCCCCTGTCCTGTGGCGCCCCTGTCCTGTGGCGCCCCTGTCCTGTGGCGCCCCTGTCCTGTGGCGCCCCTGTGCGAGACATACAGTGCATCTGCACTTTTTGCCCTTTGCACGCCGATGGTCGCTGTGTAAATGAAAGGCCAATCAGAAAGCCAACTCTATCGTTTAACTGTCGCAGCATCTCCGTGTAAACAGCCCCAAAGTGTGCTTGCAGTCTCAGTGACAGACTCATTCACCCTCGCTGTGGGAAGGTTCCGCAGGTCTTTCTTGCTACTGTCAGACTGTACAACGAACAATGAATAATAAACACGGCCGACCTGACCTCACATGTTCTGCATCTGAGCAATAATTTGAAGCCACATGTGTCCTTTACTTTCCTAATCTGTGCAATATTAACTTTAATCATATCAGAATGAATGTAATATAGAAAGCAATAACAAAAGCAGAGATTGAGTAGCCTGTAGTATACAATCAAAATACTTTCTTTTTGGAGGGGATTGGATTAATACAAGCTTTTTGCTTCATCCAATCCTTTGTCAAACCCCAAAAGTCCCACAATCTAACAATGTGTTTTTCTTTCTTTCAGTGACTTGCCAAGGCAGCGGCGGCGTGGGCTCAAGTGAGTTCACTGGTTCCATGTCATCACAGTCCTACACAGCAGTGTTCCCAACCAGGGGTGGGGGTCTGCAGGGGTGGGGGTCTACAGGGGTGGGGGTCTGCAGGGGTGGGGGTCTACAGGGGTGGGGGTCTGCAGGGGTGGGGGTCTGCAGGGGTGGGGGTCTGCAGGGGTGGGGGTCTACAGGGGTGGGGGTCTGCAGGGGTGGGGGTCTACAGGGGTGGGGGTCTGCAGGGGTGGGGGTCTGCAGGGGTGGGGGTCTGCAGGGGTGGGGGTCTACAGGGGTGGGGGTCTACAGGGGTGGGGGTCTACAGGGGTGGGGGTCTGCAGGGGTGGGGGTCTACAGGGGTGGGGGTCTGCAGGGGTGGGGTTCTACAGGGGTGGGGGTCTGCAGGGGTGGGGGTCTGCAGGGGTGGGGGTCTGCAGGGGTGGGGGTCTACAGGGGTGGGGGTCTGCAGGGGTATTACAGAGACTACTTTAAAACTACAATATATTTTTACATTCTAAACATTAAACCCAGAACAAAGTTCACTAAGGCGATAAATAAACTGTACATTTACATTTACAACACAATTTATAATAATTATACTACTGTGTTTATCATCCTGCAATTACAGGTTGGTTCAGTCCAAGCATGTGCTCATTGAGTAAAAAAAGAAAAACAAGAATATATATAAATTATTATAATATTAATGTTTATAAAAGAATACATAAATACATTGATTTTAATTTAATTTAATTCTGTTTGGATTGGACTAGAAATAGTTCAGCTCATGGTCTACGGGGCACAGGGCAAAAGGTTGGGAACAGCTGCTGTACTACTCAGTTATAATGATGATAACAATGTTTCTCTTTTCAGTTCTTTTCAGAGGGAAAAGGAGCCTGGAGTAGCCGCGCAGCACAACAGTCCGTCTGAACATTTTCTCCTGGTCAATATGATATATTTTGTTCTCAACAAACAATGTATTTCCTTTTGCTTCTGAACATTTTCAGATCCCATATATTTATATATATTAAAGGGGACATGACATGTCTAAATGGACTTATGCCGTTTTACAACATTCTAGTTTCATACAGAACTTACAGATACAGAATGTTAAAGTCATTTGACGGACTGATTATTCAGAAGCATGTTAGACTTTCTTAAAACAAATAAAATTACAAAGAATAATTGTTGAATCAAATAAAACCCTTTAAGTGAACGCCTCCTGAGACAAAGTTCAGCAGAAATGTGAGTCAAATGATGTTTCTGTAAGAGTTTCAGGATGAAGTTTGGCTTTTTAAAATAAACAGTCATCCCAAAGTGTTTTCTGTCTGTCTTTGCTGCTTGTGCCAGATTCAGGTTTTTAGTGGATTCTTTACAGAAAATACATGATCCCTCTGTCTTTAAATCTGGGGTATCTCTTTTTGATAACACAGTGAAAGAGGGAAGCGTGCATGGCCACTGTGTGTGTGTGTGAGTGTGTGTGAGACACACACACACAGTTCATAAATAACAAACATGTTACATTAGGTCAGCTGTGTCCACACTTTTCATATTCAGTGAAGTGGGACGGGCCCAGAAGACCTTTCCAGGGAGGCAGCCGAGCCGACTCAACTGGTTCCTCTCGACAAAGGAAGATTTTTTGTGTCATCAGATTTTTTATTTTAAATTAGCTTCAATTTTTTACATTTATTTTGAAATATTTAACCCTGAAAAAGCATGTTTGAATATTATTGTCTTTGTATTTTAGTCACTAAAAATTCAATGTGATTACAATTTCAAAATCACAAATTCACCTTCAAAATATTCAATCGTTTTTTTCTATGAAAAAAAAAGACAGTTTTTTGTGTGTAGGATGTATAAAAACTGACCAGATAACAGTTAGTTACCCATATTTAACTTAAAATTATACTGTAGAGATTATACCGGTGTTCACCCTTAGAGGGCGCCATCGCATTAATACTGTAGTCTATGGTTGAGACGTAACCATTTTGTAACCTGTTCATATGGATCTATGATAATAACATGTTCATATCATGGATCTATGATAATAACATGTTCATATGGATCTATGATAATAACATGTTCATATCATGGATCTATGATAATAACATGTTCATATCATGGATCTATGATAATAACATGTTCATATGGATCTATGATAATAACATGTTCATATGGATCTATGATAATAACATGTTCATATGGATCTATGATAATAACATGTTCATATGGATCTATGATAATAACATGTTCATATGGATCTATGATAATAACGTTCATATCATGGATCTATGATAATAACATGTTCATATGGATCTATGATAATAACATGTTCATATCATGGATCTATGATAATAACATGTTCATATGGATCTATGATAATAACATGTTCATATCATGGATCTATGATAATAACATGTTCATATGGATCTATGATAATAACATGTTCATATCATGGATCTATGATAATAACATGTTTCTCTCGTTATGTCTCTCCTTATGGATATATTTATATCAGTTTAACGTTCTGTCAGTTATACTTGACAGAGAAGCCTTCTGTGGACCCTCCACCTGCAGGAGGACCAGGAGGAGCAGTGAGGAGCAGGAGGATCAGTTAGGACCAGGAGGAGCAGGAGGAGCAGGAGGAGAAGGATGATCAGTGAGGACCAGGAGGAGCAGTGAGGAGCAGGAGGAGAAGGATGATCAGTGAGGAGCAGGAGGATCAGTGAGGACCAGGAGGAGCAGGAGGATCAGTGAGGATCAGGAGGAGCAGGAGTAGCAGTGAGGAGCAGGAGGAGAAGGATGATCAGTGAGGAGCAGGAGGATCAGTGAGGACCAGGATGAGCAGGAGGATCAGTGAGGACCAGGAGGATCAGTGAGGACCAGGAGGAGCAGGAGGATCAGTGAGGATCAGGAGGAGCAGGAGTAGCAGTGAGGAGCAGGAGGATCAGTGAGGATCAGGAGGAGCAGGAGGATCAGTGAGGAGCAGGAGGAGCAGGAGGATCAGTGAGGAGCAGGAGGATCAGTTAGGACCAGGAGGAGCAGGAGTAGCAGTGAGGATCAGGAGGAGCAGGAGTAGCAGTGAGGAGAAGGATGATCAGTGAGGACCAGGAGGAGCAGGAGGATCAGTGAGGATCAGGAGGAGCAGGAGGATCAGTGAGGGTGGTGCTCTGTGAAGTGGGTGGCAGCTGATTGGCACCACCCCGACCCTTTAGAACTAATGTAGATTTAGTGTAGGAGCCAAAATGTAGTTAAGATACTTTGTACAGCCCCCATTGACGCTTTTGTCGCCATCTAGTGGACGCACTGGGGAAGGGCTACATAAGGTGTGCAGTATCACCTGGAGGTGTGGCTGCAGTAGGAAGAGACAGTCTTTGACCTCACTCACTCACTCACTCACTCACTGTCTCACATCTGCCTTTCATTTTGATGTTGGTACAATTGGACATTTTTTTGTTTGTAAAATAAATATAATTTTCATTATTCAAGAATCTTTTTTGTGGACATTTCTTATTTTTTATGTGGAGCGTCAGACCCTTTTTGCTCAGTCACCACAAAGAAAGGATTTTTTCTGACTCTACACAAAGTCAAAGACTACTTCCTTCAAGAATCTTGGAGTAAGAAGATGGAAATGGATTCAAACACTGCAACAACGGCTGAAAACCATGGATTTCCTCTCCAAATGCCAAGGAAACAAAGAAGGCATGGTGAGGCCTAAAAAGCCTACAACTGGGTATGTACCACCCAAGCTACTCTTCACACTCTTCAATGCAAAGCTAACTTAAGGATAACTACAAAGGAAGAAGATCTGCTATAGGAGTGGACTTTATTGGAAAAGTTAAATCCTTATAGGAGTCTACTATAGGAGTAGATTATTGGACTGTGTTACAAAATGGCTGACATGGAGAAGACTGAAGAGGAGAAAGGCAACCCCAGTTCAAGAGAATGTGCAGTAAAGCTAAAAGGACTTAGAAGAGGAAAACTAGCACATTTAACAAGAAGACATAAAGACATAAAACATATTGTTGGAGTTAATGCAAGATGCTTCCTCTGTACAAGAAGTGAGAGACAATTTTGATAAATTCATAGAAGAAGAATTTAAGCAGATACATGCAGCCTATCATGAAGTATTAACAAATGAAGAGGCTGATGAAGACGAAGATGAATGGTTTAAACCTAAGATTTTAGAAATTAATGAATATGTTTTACATGTGTCCGAGTGGCTGTCTGGGGCTTCTAAAGGAAAGCAGGAGCCAAACGAATCAGCAGACGTGGACCCGGACCCAGGTCCAGGAGGGCTGGAGGACCAGGACCAAGAGGATATCAACCTGGACCTTTCCCCAAAGGACAGCGTCTCTAATGTCTCCAGAACCAGCGCCTCTTCTGTGGCATCTGCAAAAATGGTTGCTGAAGCATGAAGATCATGCTTTGGAGAAGCATGATCTTCAAAAGGAGGAAGAGGAGCTGAATCGAGCATTGCAGGCAGTAAAGCAAAAGCGTGAAGCTCTGGAGTTGAAAACCAAGCTAGATGCTTCTTCATCCAAGCTTGCAGCGCTCTCGATACAGGAGGGTAATGCATCAGGAGACCAAGGTAAAGATGCTATGAATGACTACTTTGCAGAAACATCAATTAAAGATGAAAGTGAAGATGGAGGTTTTCTCTCTCTGGACAGAGCTTATCATGCAGTTTCTATATTACAGACTCCAGGTGCTCGGCCCAAAGAGGGGGTTTACTTTCAAACTGTAAATGTAGGAGTTTCAAAGAAAGAAACTACAGGACAAAAAGTGACTTTAAAATCCTCTAGTCCAGTAAAAAGGGAAACTAGGAAAGTCCCAGTTATCTGTCCCAAAAAGGAGCAAGACATAGACTTTGACTCCAATCAAAGTTTAATAAATGTACTAAAAGGTCAAAATGAGATTGCAGCTTTACTTGTTCAACAGCAGCAGCAGTCTTCATTACCACATAAAGAAGTACCTGTTTTTAAAGGTGATGTGCTGTCATATCAAACATTCATCAAGGCATTTGAACACGTGGTTGAGCTCAAGACAAGAAATGGTGCAGATAGACTCTATTTTTTGGAACAGTTTACAAGAGGACTTCCAAATGAACTCGTTAAAAGCTGCCTCCACATGAATCCAGAGGCAGGTTATAAGAAAGCAAAACGCTTACTGCAAGAACATTTTGGAAATGAGTTCAAAATTTGTACGCCTATATGAAAAAGGCTTTAGAGTGGCCTGCTGTTAAAAGTGAAGACCCACAGGCATTACAAACATTTACACTGTTTCTTAGGAGCTGTTGTAATGCTGTGGAGGACATGAGTTACTTTCAGGAAATTAATCTGTCCTCAAACATGAAACTTCTTGTTATGAAGCTGCCATACAAATTCAGAGAAAGATGGCGATCGTTAGTATGCGAGTTTCAGGACAGGCAGAGGCCTCAGTTAAATTATCTTGTCAATTTTCTGGAAAAGCAAGTGAAAATACTGTGTGATCCTGTGTATGGAGACATACAGGACAAGCCCTTTTAAAACTAAAGAAAAGACTCAAAGAGCTAGACCAAAGTCAAATGGAAGTAGTTTTGCTACCACAGTTTCTAATGCTGCTTCTCAGCCCACACAGCAAAAAGAAAATACTTTGCAAGCTTTATGTGAACTGTGCAGCAAAAGTCACACATTAGAACAGTGTTTTTCAACCTTTTTAGAGCCAAGGCACACTGTTTTCATTGAAAAAATCTCGAGGCACACCACTAGGAGAAAATTTAAAAATATATACTCCACAATTTACAGTAGTTCTCATCAAAGTGTTTTTAATAGACATGAACACAAAGAAAACATTATTTTGATCATTATTATAATTCTACTCACTCAGTGTGAAACCTGTGCCTGTTTGGATGAACACAGAACTGATATCCTGGCAGGAATAGAAGAAAGACACACACGAAGGTCTTCCTCAACAGCTCTCAGTCTTTCTCTGTTTTTAGTCTTTATAGCAGTCAGGCTTGAAAAGCTCACCTCACACAGATAAGTGGTTGAAAATGGGAGCAATGTCAAAATAGCTTTGTTTGCCAGAATGGGGAACTCTTTGGCAGTAGCCAACCAAAAACTGTCCAAAGGTAGATCTGCAAATTTTAGCTTTAAACCACGGGTTTGTCTCAGTTCAGTTAGTTTCTCCTGCTCCTGTAAAGTCATGTCCATTCCCCCAACTGATGCTGAGCTGTATGGGTCCCTAACCCAGTCAAGGTTTTCAGTGGAGGCTGAAGAAAAATAAAATGACATCCTCTCCTCAAGACTTTTTAAATGATTAACTATTACATCACACAATGCATTTGTGTTTACATCTTGCCATTGTTTGGTGAGTGTGAACATTTCAAGATTCCCATTTTCCACATGTTCCTGCCAGAGATGTAACTTTGAACGAAATCCATTTATTTTATCTGTAGGTTTTCGTTTCGGCCTTGCATTTGTGTGTTAAGTTCATTCAAATGATGAAAAATGTCTGCCAGGTATGCCAGCCGTGCGCACCACTCATCACTTGCAAGCAGTTTTGCGGAGTCGGACCTCTCGTTAATCAGAAACACTTTAAGCTCCTCCCGCAGCTCATACACACGGGCCAAGACCTTGCCGCGCGACAACCAGCGCACCTCCGTATGAAACAGCAAGGCTTTTTGCTCTGCTCCCATTGCCTCACACAAAGATGCAAATATGCGGGATTTCATGGGTCGTGACTTCACAAAGTTTACAATGCGCACGGCATCATCCAACACAGGCACAAGATCTGCTGGTAAAGTCTTGGCTACGAGGGCCTCACGATGTAAAAAACAGTGCGTAACAATAACAGCTGGATTTCTCTCCTTCACTCTGCTTACGAAACCTTTGGTGCGCCCGAGCATGGCTGCAGCTCCATCAGTGCAGACACTTATGCAGTTTTCCCACTTAAGTCCTCCTTGCTCAAGATATTCTGACGTGACCCGAAATATTTCCTCTCCTGTTGTTTTTTCTGGCAGTGATTTGCAAAAGAGGAAGTTTTCTATGATTACGTCTCCATCCACAAAACGTGCATTGGCCAGAAGTTGAGCATGCCCGCTAATATCAGTGGATTCATCAAGCTGCAGTGCAAATGTCTTACTGATGCGGATTTTTTCCAAAACAATAGTTTCAATGTCTGCAGACATGTCATTAATACGTCTGGAAATGGTGTTATCCGAGAGAGGGACTTTAGCTATTTCTTTAAGCTGCCTCTGGTCCGAGCATCTCATTAACAATGGCTTTGCAAGCGGGAAGTATTAATGTCTCTGCCACAGTGTGCGACTTTTTTGACTTAGCTACAAGTTCAGCAACGTGGTAACTAGCTTTAAGTGCCTTCTCGTTAACTTTTGTTTTTTTTTTCATGAAAGTTGCCTGTTTCTCAGTTTGTTCTCGCAGCCGAGAAAAATAGTGCACATTCTTGTTCTGAAGCGACGAATGTTTCGTTTGCAGATGGCGTTTAAGCTTGCTTGGGACCATAGCACTGTTGGATAGCTTTTCACCACACACCAAACACAACGGACTCGGTTTCAGTGCATCCCCGGTGAAAGTAAATCCAAATGAAAGATAGTTTTCGTTGTATAGCCTTGCGCAATTGTCTTTCTTTTTACCGCCACTCATACTTGGGCCTTCACCTGGGTCCAGATTTTGTCCAGGGTCCAGTTCGGATATGGCACCTTTTCTTTTCAAAAACTTCTCCATCACTGTCACGTCTCGCTAGCCACAATGCCTCTGTCCCCGCTACCTGTCACATCCTGTGGTCTCATCCATGCACTACTTCTAATGTCTCAAAGTAATAAGCTATCTGCTGCCACCTACTGATATGAAAAAGTATTACATGGTTACCAGTCACAACAAGACAGCACTCGCTGGCACATCATTTGCGGATGCATCTATTTTTAGACAAAGTAGATTAATTTCTCGCGGCACACCAGACAAAGTGATACGGCACACTAGTGTGCCGAGGCACAGCTGTTGAAAAACACTGCATTAGAAGACTGCAAGTTATTCAAAACCAAAAAGCACGTGGACAAAGTTGCATATCTGAGAGAAAGGGGAATGTGCTTTGGTTGTTTGCAGCAAGGACATATAAGTAAATTTTGCAGACAAAAACAAACCTGCTCTATATGCAAAAAGCTGCATCCTACTGTTCTCCATATGTCTCAAAATGACAAAACTGAAAATGTTAAAGTAATGACTTCAGGGACAGGTGAAGTAAACATGGGTGACGCCCGGCCAGGTGTAATCCACCCTAAAGCATGTGGGCATATCGGGGCCGGTACTGAAACAAGCAATGTGCTTTCAGTAGTCCCAGTCAAAGTTAAAGCCATTAAGGGCAGTAAAGTAATGGAGGTTTATGCTTTTATTGACCCCGGCAGCACTGACACCTTCTGTACGGAACGTCTTATCAGTCAGTTGGGACTAAAAGGACGAAGAGCACAAATATTGTTAAAAACCATGGGCAATGAAAAACTTGTACCAACCAATATAGTATCAGGCTTGGAGGTGTCTGGGATGTGTGACGACAGGTTTTTACCCCTCCCAGACTTGTACACTCAAAAGGAAATGCCTGTTACTACGGACAATATACCAAAAAGGCAGGACCTAGAAAGGTGGTCTTATCTACAAAGTATTGATATCCCTAAAATCAATAGTAACATTGAGCTACTCATAGGAACCAACGCTTCCAAAGTCATTGAACCCTGGGAAATAATAAATAGCCAGGGAGGTGGTCCTTATGCAGTACAAACATTAGTGGAGACTACCTGCTGGCCCTGGCTGCGAAAAGGAAACATGCTGTTGGACAGGTAAAAACCAGATCCACCACACATAAGCTGTATTCCCAACTTCCAGCAGTCAAGGGTCACTACCTGTCCATTCAGGATCTGGGCAGGGCAGAGACATCCATTGTATCCTTCTCTCAAAGGCATGCTTTTCCAACAGAACTTCAAAAGCTTGGTACAGGTGGTGAAATTCACAAGAGAAGCACCATTTATAGGCTCGATCCTATTCTAGCAGATGGACTGCTTAAAGTAAGGGGAAGACTGTCAAAAGCAACAGTTTCGGAGGATGTTAAATATCCCATTATACTCCCCAAAAGCTGTCACATCTCACGTTTATTGCTGAGACACATACACACAAAGTATGGACACTGTGGCAGAAACTATGTTCTATCTCAGTTACGTAAAAAGTATTGGGTGGTAAATGCCAATACTGCTGCCCGAAATATTATTGCAAAATGTGTCCAGTGCAGACGGCTTAAAGGCAAAGCAGGAGAACAAAAAATGGCGGATTTGCCACAAGAACGAACTCTACCAGACCTCCCTCCTTTTACTAATGTTGGCATGGACTACTTTGGCCCAATAGAGACAAAAAGAGGGAGAAGTTTAGTCAAACGTTACGGCGTGCTCTTCACATGTCTTTCATGTAGAGCTATACACATTGAAATGGCCTGTTCCCTCGATACAGACTCTTGTATTCATGCAATTAGGAGATTTATATGTAGACGAGGGCAGGCTAAAAAGATATGGTCAGACAACGGCACCAACTTAGTGGGTGCAAACAAGGAACTGAAGAAGGCCTTGTCCCACTTAAATGGCAGAAAAATTCAAAAAACCCTTATCAATGAGGGGATTAATTGGGCATTTAACCCACCAGGAGCTTCTCACCACGGTGGAGTGTGGGAAAGATTAATTAGGTCAGCAAGGTGGGTGTTAAATAGTCTCCTACACCAGCAAACTGTTGATGATGAGGGCCTCCAAACTTTATTCTGTGAAGTGGAGGCCATACTTAACAGCCGTCCCATCACCACAGCTTCATCTGACCCATTTGATCTTGAGCCTCTAACCCCAAACCACCTACTGTTGCTGAATTCTCAGCCCGTTCTCCCTCCCGGAGAATTCTCCAATACTGACTCGTACACCAGGCGCCGGTGGAAGCAAGTACAGTACTTGGCTGATGTATTCTGGAGGAGATGGACACAAGAATATCTCACAACTATGCAACAAAGACAGAAGTGGTTCAAGGTAAAGAGAAATTTCAACGTTGAAGACATAGTTCTAATTGTGGACCCCTCCTCACCACGAGCCTCATGGCCTCTAGCAAAAATATTGGAAACGAGGCCCGACTCCAAAGGACTGGTGAGGTCAGTAAAACTAAAAACAAGGGCCGGAACCCTGGAAAGACCGGTCACAAAGATCTGCCTTCTTGTGGAAGAAGATTAAAGAAGAAAACAACACACTTGTTATATTTTGTTTTGGGCTCCTTAATAAAAATGGAGGAACATTTTTATTTTATTTTGGAAATATAACATTTGGGGCCAGAAATGTAGGAGCCAAAATGTAGTTAAGATACTTTGTACAGCCCCCATTGACGCTTTTGTCGCCATCTAGTGGACGCACTGGGGAAGGGCTACATAAGGTGTGCAGTATCACCTGGAGGTGTGGCTGCAATAGGAAGAGACAGTCTTTGACCTCACTCACTCACTCACTGTCTCACATCTGCCTTTCATTTTGATTTTGGTACAATTGGAAGTACATTTTTTTGTTTGTAAAATAAATATAATTTTCATTATTCAAGAATCTTTTTTGTGGACATTTCTTATTTTTTATGTGGAGCGTCAGACCCTTTTTGCTCAGTCACCACAAAGAAAGGATTTTTTCTGACTCTACATTTAGTTAAGTAGAACATTTGCGTTACCGTCACTTGTGTACACTTGTGCGGCGCTGGTTACGGTTGAGGTTACGTTGGACCTACGCAGCCACAGTTGGTGGTACAGTCTCGCGTTCCCCGGAGTTTTGAAGAGAATGTTGTAATCCCACACCCAACCACATGATGGCGATCTCACAGGAGTTCAGAAACCAAAGCGGTCCCATTTACGCTGCTACAGTACTTTCTCCTCTTCAGAACAAAAACAAAAGTGAAGCTGTTTGAGATCATGTCTTTCTACTGTAGGTTTATGTGACCGTTCTAAACTCATCGTTTCAAATCATTTAACTCAAACCAGCCGCGGCGGCAGGGATAGGCCTGGGTAGGCCGCTGCCTAACAGTTTTTTTCATGGCCTACTAAAATTTGCTCTTCGTCTCTCAAGTCATAAGCCTTTTTTATTTATAAGTAATGATTTAAATATTGTTATTATTATACACAAATTATCACCTAAATGTTTTTAGAAAATGTAACGCCCTGAGCGTCATCACGTTCCTACGTTGCTTCGAAATATAATTCCGTTTATTGGCTGGACACTATGTCCAATGATCTGCAAGATCTTATCAAACAGCGCGAAGCTTGTTCCCGAGAACAGCAGTAAGTAAGTACAATTTATTTATATAGCGTCTTTCTCAGACCAGGGTCACAAAGCGCTTCACATTAAAAGCAAGACCAATACATACATATAGAGCATACAGAGTAAAGAAAACCATACAGTAAAACAAGATCTAAAACAGATCTAAAAGGCCTGTCTAAATAAGTGCGTCTTGAGCAGACTCTTGAAGATATCCACAGACTCAGGACACGCAGGGACAAGGGCAGCTCATTCCACAGGCGAGGGGCAACGGCCTTGAACGATCTGTCTCCTCTGGTTTTAAAACAGGTGCGGGGAACCATCAGTAGGTTCTGCGTGGAGGACCTCAGGCTCCTGTTAGAGGTATAAGGCTGGATCAAGTCCTTTATATAATCAGGAGCCTGGCCATGAAGAGCCCTGAACGTCAGAACCAGGAGCAGCTATTGTCAGTCTTAAAGATTGACAACGCTCTCAAAACATTCACAACAGAGCAACCTTTTTCATTTTAGTTTTAAGAAAGTTCAGCGTGAACTTTGTGAGGTAGAGGAGCCAGAAGAGGCCGGCCACAGAAGAGAAGAGGAGTCAGGCCAGGCTCGCACTAATTAGGTAAACTCCATGTGCGTGCGTGTGTGCGTGCGTCTGTGTGCGTGCGTACTAGAGTGAGTGCGTGTGCGTGCGTGCGTGTGTGCGTGCGTACTAGAGTGAATGCGTGTGCGTGCGTCTGTGTGTGTGTGCGTGCGTGCGTACTAGAGTGAGTGCGTGTGCGTGCGTCTGTGTGTCTGTGCGTGCGTACTAGAGTGAGTGCGTGTGCGTGCGTTTGAACCATTTTCTTTGAAACCCCAATTCCAACTACCCCTTGTAGTTTGCGAGCGAAATAGGCCTACTTACTAATGAGCAATAATAGTTTCAGTCTGAAACATATAGTTATTATTAAAGTGTATTCAGCACAAACAGCAAAACCAAAAGTGGTAAATATCTGAGACAAACATTAATCAATAGAGTAACGCTAGATAACAAGGAGTTTTAAGGAACCTAAATAATTCAAACTTAAATATAAGACCTGATTGATCGGATGGATGTGGGGAGTTTAGTCCAGTCTCATGGAGCCTTGTATCGAAATGATCTGCCTCCAACTTATATATATATATATATATTTATATAGTATATATTATATACTATATATAATATATATATATATAATTATATATATAGGAGTGGTTACAGCGGATCCCCGGAACAACCTCGGACATCTCGGTCCAGAAATGTGCAGTGCTAGGAACAGCAAAGATACTGCGCAGAACCCTCAAGCTCCCAGGCCTCTGGTAGAGGACCCGAGCTTAGAGAGGGATAACCGCCCACGGAGGGCCAAGGGTGAGTGGAATTTTTTTTTTTATATATAGTATATATATTATATATATATAAAAAAGTTACCGTCACTGCGCACGCTGCACCTGCCTGTCAATCTCAAATTCATTAAAAAGGTTTCACGCAGCCAGAGTTTGAGAGAGTGCTGCTGCCATCTTCTGGATGAATATGAAAATGTTTTTGTGGCCTCCGTGTGTATTTTATAGGCTGGTCAAAAGTGCTGGCGGAACACATATTATACTGTATATTTGAAGACAGAGGCAGCGGGCCAGATTTTGGACACATTAGGTCATCAGTTTAACAATATATATGCAAAAATCCACAAAGAAATCAGGTGAGCCCTATGCTAGACCTGGGCCACAAAAAGAGCATTAAACCAAAGTGAATTGTTGAAAGTTTGATTCTTCTTCTGTTCCACATTAAACAGGGCAGTACAGAACTCTTCAGTGGCTTGCATCCTCTGCACTGATTATTTCAGGAGTACTGCAGTCTTCTCACTGTAAACCCTAACTTCAATCTTACTTCAGACATCAAAGTTATTTTAAATAGATTAGTCTCTGTAAGTACATATTACTTGTTTATTATTAGTTTATGTAAAGCTTGGCTCTATCGCTCAGGGCCTTCTTTGAGGTGTTTGTCTTTCCATATTCTGAACTGAGTGTTGAACATGTTAAGTGTGCACAGAGTGTGTGGCATGTTGGCTGAGTGGGCTGCATTAGTGTGTGTCCTTTGTCCACGCAGCACTCTATAGCCGTATAAAAGAACCATGGAGGACCACAGTTATATAAAAGAACCATGAAGGACCAGAGTTATGTAAAAGAACCATGGAGGACCACAGTTATATAAAAGAACCATGAAGGACCACAGTATATAAAAGAACCATGAAGGACCACAGTATATAAAAGAACCATGAAGGACCACAGTATATAAAAAACCATGAAGGACCACAGTATATAAAAGAACCATGAAGGACCACAGTTATATAAAAGAACCATGAAGGACCACAGTATATAAAAAACCATGAAGGACCACCGTTATATAAAAGAACCATGAAGGACCACAGTATATAAAAGAACCATGGAGGACCACAGTTATATAAAAGAACCACGAAGGACCACAGTTATATAAAAGAACCATGAAGGACCACAGTTATATAAAAGAACCATGAAGGACCACAGTATATAAAAGAACCATGAAGGACCACAGTTATATAAAAGAACCATGAAGGACCACAGTATATAAAAGAACCATGAAGGACCACAGTATATAAAAGAACCATGAAGGACCACAGTATATAAAAGAACCATGAAGGACTACAGTATATAAAAGAACCATGAAGGACCACAGTTATATAAAAGAACCATGAAGGACCACAGTTATATAAAAGAACCATGAAGGACCACAGTATATAAAAGAACCATGAAGGACCACAGTATATAAAAGAACCATGAAGGACCACAGTATATAAAAGAACCATGAAGGACCACAGTATATAAAAGAACCATGGAGGACCACAGTTATATAAAAGAACCATGACGGACTACAGTATATAAAAGAACCATGAAGGACTACAGTATATAAAAGAACCATGAAGGACCACAGTTATATAAAAGAACCATGAAGGACTACAGTATATAAAAGAACCATGAAGGACCACAGTATATAAAAGAACCATGAAGGACTACAGTTATATAAAAGAACCATGGAGGACCAAAGTTATATAAAAGAACCATGAAGGACCACAGTATATAAAAGAACCATGAAGGACCACAGTATATAAAAGAACCATGAAGGACCACAGTTATATAAAAGAACCACGGAGGACCACGGTTATATAAAAGAACCATGAAGGACCACAGTATATAAAAGAACCATGGAGGACCACAGTTATATAAAAGAACCATGAAGGACCACAGTATATAAAAGAACCATGGAGGACCACAGTTATATAAAAGAACCATGAAGGACCACAGTATATAAAAGAACCATGGAGGACAACAGTTATATAAAAGAACCATGAAGGACCACAGTTATATAAAAGAACCATGAAGGACCACAGTTATATAAAAGAACCATGGAGGACCACAGTTATATAAAAGAACCACAGAGGACCACAGTTATATAAAAGAACCATGGAGGACCACAGTTATATAAAAGAACCATGAAGGACCACAGTTATATAAAAGAACCATGGAGGACCACAGTTATATAAAAGAACCATGGAGGACCACAGTTATATAAAAGAACCATGGAGGACCACAGTTATATAAAAGAACCATGGAGGACCACAGTTATGTAAAAGAACCATGGAGGACCACAGTTTTGTAAAAGAACCATGGAGGACCACAGTTATGTAAAAGAACCATGGAGGACCACAGTTATGTACAAGAACCATGGAGGACCACAGTTATGTAAAAGAACCATGGAGGACCAGAGTTATATAAAAGAACCATGAAGGACCACAGTTATGTAAAAGAACCATGAAGGACCACAGTATATATAAGAACCATGGAGGACCACAGTTATGTAAAAGAACCATGTAGGACCACAGTTATGTAAAAGAACCACAGAGGACCACAGTTATATAAAAGAACCATGGAGGACCACAGTTATAAAAAAGAACCATGGAGGACCACAGTTATATAAAAGAACCATGTAGGACCACAGTTATATAAAAGAACCATGGAGGACCACAGTTATATAAAAGAACCATGGAGGACCACAGTTATATAAAAGAACCATGTAGGACCACAGTTATGTAAAAGAACCACACACACAAAGACAGCGTTAACACAACAGGAGGCTCATTGTGTAGTTTGTACACAACAGACTCACACCTGAACAATACGTAACTTTTTCACACTGACAATAATGAGAACGAGGCAGAACCTGCAACAGTCTCAGGAGGTTCTGACCCGATCCGAGCGCAGTCCAACTACTGTCACAAGTTTACACTAAACTTATTCAGGGAAAAAGCCTCAAATAAAACACACACAGAATCCCCACAAAACAATCATAGAATACTTCATCAGCAGCGTGACTGAATGTTCTGATGGGGCGCTGTGTCCTGCTGCTGTTTATCTCCTGCTTCTTTGATCCCTGTAGTTTTAAAGAGGGTTACGTATGTAACCACGGTTCTATGAATCCCGGATGACCGCCAGAGGGCGGTGCATAGCACTGAATGTTCCCTTCGCGCATGCACAGTTCGAGTAATAATACCAAATGAGTCACACCTGTGACCCCTTGGATGACACACCGGAGGTAATAAAGTCCAGCGTCATCCAGCACTCTGTTCCTGCAGAATCTTCTCGCGGATGCAAGGACCTTGAGTGACAGAGCGCCTCTGGCGGTCATCCGGGATTCATAGAACCGTGGTTACATATGTAACCCTCGTTCTATTTCATCCCTTCAGACCGCCAGAGGGCGGTGCATAGCACTGAATGACCTTATACCAGCTATGTCACGAAGGATCTTGACCACACACCTCATCGGAGGAGAGCCAGAGGATTCCTGAAGGACCACGCCAAGAGGAGCCGGAGTGGCCACATTGATGTTGTAGAATCTGGTGAACGTGCTTGGTGTAGCCCAAGACGCAGCAGCACAAATAGTTCCCAACGGCACCCCGCGCATAGCGGCCCAGGAGGTAGAGACACCCCTGGTAGAATGGGCCCTCACCGTGGCTGGCGGGTCGCGGCCGGCCGAAACATACGCCTGACTGATAACGTCAACCACCCAGTGGGAAAGGCGTTGCTTCGAAAGTGGACTTCCCAGTCTAGCACCACCATAAGCAACAAAGAGCTGGTCTGAGCGCCTCACACCCGACGTCGCAGCAACGTAGGCCTCCAATGCCCTCACAGGACACAGCAGGTGCAGTCTGTCCTCACCCCCATCCAGGGGGGACACAAACCGTGCCAACCTCAAAGGCCGGTTACAATAGTCACGGGAAAGCACCTTAGGGAGGAAAGTGGGATTAGGCCACAAGACCACGCCAGCCCTCTCAGGATCCCAGTGTAGGCATGAGGGACTGACAGAAAGTGCATGCAACTCACCGACCCTTTTTGCAGAGACCACAGCCAACAGGAAAGCAGTCTTATAGGAGAGCCACTTGAGGTCCGTTCGGGCCAATGGCTCATACGGAGGGCGGCAGAGAGACTCCAACACCAAGGCCAGGTCCCAAACCGGAGACCGCGCGGGCACGCGAGGGTGCAGCCTACGAGCTCCGCGTAAAAAGAGAGACACCAGGTTATGGCCCCCCACAGTACAGTTATCAACCTGGCCATGATAACATGAAATAGCAGCAACATATACCTTCAGAGTAGATGGGGCCCGACCTTCATCCAGGAGAGACTGAAGGAATTCCAGGACAACCGCCACCGGGCACGACACGGGATCCCGACCGCGGGAAGAACACCAGCGGGAGAACAACTTCCACCTGTTCTCATACAGCCGCCGAGTAGAGGCCGCCCTGGCATTCAGGAGTGTACGCCTGACAGGGCCAGTGACATCGAGTGCCCGCAGCTCGGGCCAGCCAACGGCCATACCCATAACTTGAGGCGGTGAGGACAGGGATGCCACACCTGACCGTCCAGCTGTGAGAGCAGATCCCGCCTGGGAGGGAGAGGCCAGGGGGGAGCCCAACAAAGTCTGAGTAGCAGTGGAAACCAGGGCCGTGCAGGCCAAAACGGAGCCACCAGTAATAAACTGTGCCCCGCCCGAAGGACCCTCTGGAGGGTTGGCCAGATCAGAGGAAAAGGGGGAAGGCGTACAGGAGGGCCTGAGGCCAACTGTGCGCCAGGGCATCCTGGCCGAGAGAGCCCGGAGCCACGTCCAGGGAAAAAAACTGAGGGCAATGAGTGGAGGCCACCGAAGCGAATAGGTCCACCTGTGCCCGACCAAAAAGGCCCCACACCCTCTGGACCACACCGGGGTGGAGACACCATTCCCCCGGGGCAGGCCTCCCGCGAGACAGGGAGTCCGCCACGCGATTGCAGTCCCTGAACCCTGAACTGCCAGTGAACGCCCCGATAGGCGAACCGGAGGAACCGCCGGTGGGGCTGCGCAATGGGCACGTGAAAATACGCGTCCCTCAAATCTATGGACGTGAACCTTTCCCCGGCCCCAACAGTCTGAAGGACTTCCGCAGTCGTCAGCATGCGAAATGGAATGACCTTCAGGAAATGATTCAAGCCCCTCAGATCCAGAATTGGTCGAAAACCCCCCGTCTTCTTGGGCACGAGAAAATAACGGGAGTAATAACCCCTGGGTTGCAGCAGCGGATCTACCGCCTCGATGGCACCCTTGGTCAGGAGGGCGGAGAGCTCCTGATCGAAGATAAAGGCTTTTGCCGGGTCCGAGAACAAAGTAACCTTGACCCGGCCCGACAAGTGCGGCCGGCGTCGGAATTGCAGACGGTATCCGTGGGTCAATGTGGCAACCACCCACGGATCCCGAGCTCGAGCAGCCCAACACTCGAGCTGCTGATGGGAAAAATGTCCGACGCTCGGCCCTGAGGCGTCAATTCCGCGCCCCCCGCCCCCTAGGGGCTCTGGGGTGACCTCGCCCAGGACCAGCCGCCGTGCCACTTGGCTGGCGGGTCGGGCGCCTATGTACGGGTGGGGCACGAAAATTCCCGGCAGGCCTGACCTGGGGAAAACGCTGAGCACCAGACCAATCCCGAGGAGGCTACGACAGGCCTCAGTCAGGGGAGACTGAGCCAGCCATACCTGCCGACGAGCCTGTACAAGGACCGACATGACCCGTCCAAGTTCCCTGGTCATCAAGGCAAAAGCATGCAGAGCTGCGTCGCTAAACGCAGTAACATCAGTGCCCACAGCACTACCCTCTTGGAGGGAGGCAGACAGGGCAAGCAGCAGATACGCTAAGGAGTTACCAATACGGCCAGCTCGAGCACCAGAATTGTAGGCCTTTGTTAGCAAGTGATCCGTCGCACGACACTGGCTCCGAGGGCACCTCACATTCTCCCGCAAGGACTCCTCCGGGGAAACAATGAGGGAGGCAACCGCCGGCATGCAATCCAAGCCAGCCGAAGAGGCATCGTGCATCGCGGCCAAAGCCCGACCCTCAGCCGAAAGCTTAGAGAGACGGCTGGGGTCCCTCCAGCACGCGTGTAGCTCCTTCAGATACTCCGCGGACGGGGGCACAACAAAAGCAGGAGACGAACCACCACGCCTGAAAAAAGCACTGCCAGGGTCAGCCTGTCCCGACTGGGGAAGTTCCACCTGCAGACGGGATAAGGACCTGCGAAGAACCTCCTGCATTGAGCCGTCACCAGACCGGCTGGACACACTATGCGCGGAAGAATAAGCATCGTCCCCCGAAAGGGACCGCGCGTCATCCTCGTCCCGGAAGCACGAAGCAGATGCCGCCAGAGAAAGCACATCCTCTTCCGGATGGAGGGATGGCATGGAGCAAGAACCAGCCCCAGAGACGGCATCAGCAGCACAACGTGCCTGGAATGCAGATTTCATCGCCTCCAACTCTGCAGATAACTGCTCCACCCTTGACACCAGGACAGCATCCGGCTTGGCCTGCTTGGAAGGACCATGGCCATCAGACCGCTCCCCTGAAGCACAGGCCTCAGCACGGCGCTTAGAACGCCGAGGGGGCGGAGCCACAGCAGGTCCCACTGGCAAACTACCACCGTCGCCAGACAAAGGCAGCTGAACCAGCCTCGCCACCCTAACAGCCCAAGGCAAGCAGCTGCAGTTCATGCACGGGTTATCGGACACTGCCTCCCTCAAGTGAGTGGGGCCGAGGCACGCCGGACACAGGTCATGGCCGTCATCAACATCGAGTGCTGACCCGCAGCCCACACACGCATGTGACCCGTCCATAACAACAAGGTTGTTTTTTTTTTATTTTATTTTTTTTATTATTATTAAAAACTTTTTTTTTTTTTTTTGTCTGTGTCGTTAATTCAATATGTAATTAATCCCAAACGGTATTCAAACTGCAGAACCGAATCAACGTACTGCAGTTTCACAACAGAAAAGCCAAATATAGCACGGTGGAGGAGCGGACCCGCGAACAGCAGCCACACAATGCACCGGCAGCAAAATGCCACTCGAATAAAGTAGTGATGGAGGATAGTACAGAAAACACCAATAAATACCCGAAGGACAACGTCACCGTCGCGAACCACAGCTCCGATGAAGAGGGCTTCCAGCGGCAGACGTTGACAAAGTTCAAGCAGCAACGATTCGAACCGCACGCGAGAAGAAAAAAGGAACAGAGTGCTGGATGACGCTGGACTTTATTACCTCCGGTGTGTCACCCAGGGGGTCACAGGTGTGACTCATTTGGTATTATTACTCGAACTGTGCATGCGCGAAGGGAACATTCAGTGCTATGCACCGCCCTCTGGCGGTCTGAAGGGATGAAATAGAACCTCCCACAGACTTTATTCCTCCATGTGTCTCTTCTCTTCACACCACGTTTGTAAAACTATATATTATAATATGCCCTATTTAATGTGGAACAGAAGAATATAATATATCAATGTATTTACAGTGATTGCGAAAGTATTCGGCCCCCCTTTCAACATTTCGCCACATTTCAGGCTTCAAACATAAAGATATAAAAATTACATTTTTCGTCAAGAATCAACAACAAGTGGGACACAATCGTGAAGTGGAACGAAATTTATTGGATAATTTAAGTGGGGCGTGCAATATTATTCGGCCCCTTGCGCTAATACTTTGTAGCGCCACCTTTTGCTGCAATTACAGCTGCAAGTCGCTTGGGGTATTTCTCTATCAGTTTTGCACATCGAGAGACTGGAATTCTTGTCCATTCTTCCTTGCAAAACAGCTGGAGCTCAGTGAGGTTGGATGGAGAGCGTTTGTGAACAGCAGTCTTCAGCTCTTTCCACAGATTCTCGATTGGATTCAGGTCTGGACTTTGACTTGGCCATTCTAACACCTGGATACGTCTATTTGTGAACCATTCCATTGTAGATTTGGCTTTATGTTTTGGATCATTGTCCTGTTGGAAGATAAATCTCCGTCCCAGTCTCAGGTCTTTTGCAGACTCCAACAGGTTTTCTTCCAGAATGGTCCTGTATTTGGCTCCATCCATCTTCCCATCAATTTTAGCCATCTTCCCTGTCCCTGCTGAAGAAAAGCAGGCCCAAAGCATGATGCTGCCACCACCATGTTTGACAGTGGGGATGGTGTGTTCAGGGTGATGAGCTGTGTTGCTTTTACACCAAACATATCGTTTTGCATTGTGGCCAAAAAGTTCCATTTTGGTTTCATCTGACCAGAGCACCTTCTTCCACATGTTTGGTGTGTCTCCCAGGTGGCTTGTGGCAAACTTTAAACAAGACTTTTATGGATATCTTTGAGAAATGGCTTTCTTCTTGCCACTCTTCCATAAAGGCCAGATTTGTGCAGTGCACGACTGATTGTTGTCCTATGGACAGACTCTCCCACCTCAGCTGTAGTTATCTGCAGTTCATCCAGAGTGATCATGGGCCTCTTGGCTGCATCTCTGATCAGTCTTCTCCTTGTTTGAGATGAAAGTTTGGAGGGACGGCCGGGTCTTGGTAGATTTGCAGTGGTCTGATACTCCTTCCATTTCAATATAATTGCTTGCACAGTGCTCCTTGAGATGTTTAAAGCTTGGGAAATCTTTTGTATCCAAATCCGGCTTTAAACTTGTCCACAACAGTATCTCGGACCTGCCTGGTGTGTTCCTTTGTCTTCATGGTTCTCTCTGTGCTTTAAACAGAACCCTGAGACTATCAAAGAGCAGGTGCATTTATACGGAGACTTGATTACACACAGGTGCATTCTATTTATCATCATCAGTCATTTAGGACAACATTGGATCATTCAAAGATCCTCACTGAACTTCTGGACTGAGTTTGCTGCACTGAAAGTAAAGGGGCCGAATAATATTGCACGCCCCACTTTTCAGTTTTTTATTTGTTAAAAAAGTTTAAATTATCCAATAAATTTCGTTCCACTTCACGATTGTGTCCCACTTGTTGTTGATTCATGACAAAAAATTAAAATTTTATATCTTTATATTTGAAGCCTGAAATGTGGCAAAATGTTGAAAGGTTCATGGGGGCCGAATACTTGTATATATACACTGTATATTTGTATATAATGTAATGCAATAGAATGACACATTTGTTCGGTGTCATGTAGCTGTTGTTCCCTTCAGTGACTTGGGTTTCAAAAGGAGTCACTCCCAGGCTTTGTCTTGCCAGTCTCAGGTCAGATCTTTTCCGTCACATTGTTGTACTGGAAATTGTTGCAACGTGTACGAGTTTGTGGCATGATTCAGTGTTCCACAGGGTTCCAGTCATGAGGTGTGAAAAGTTTATTATAATACTTATACAAGCCCAATTGCTCCAAAGTTTGGGGGTTGTGGATAATAAAAAACAGATAACAAATTGATTAGAAAATACAAACAAAGCTGGGGTTCCAACCTTTCTATGATCTATGTCATGACATTCATCAAACTAGAATGGATCTTTTCTGTTTAAACTAAGTTCGGCTTTGAGGATACTGTAGCCACAGCTGCCCTGGGGCACACTGACAGAAGTGAGGCAACCAGTCTGTGCCATCGGCCCCTCCCACCACCACCAACCATTCACACACACACCAGACTCCTTCTACTGTGGGGGAAGTGTCTTGCCTAAGGACACAACCACAGTTGGGCACTTTACAGCCGCAGCCGCCCCACTGTGGCACCTGCTGTTCCCAGACGTTAAGTGTCTTGCCCAAGGATACAACGACAGCAGACATCATTCATGCTCAAAGACCAATGCTCTTCCAACCGAGCCTCTCCATGTGTCTTATTTACAGTATGTTGTTTTCTTTCATTGTGGCCCAGCTTTGCCCGACAGCCACCTTCACTTTCCTAATGCATCACGAGATTCTCTCTTTTTAGGGTGAGAGTGCACTTGGTGTTGTTCCTAAGTATGAGGACACCCTACACCCCAGTGGGCACGTGCCAAATCTAGGCCAAGGTACAAGTAAAGGCTATAGTAAAGACATCCAATCCACTTTATATAACAGAGCGTTCCACAGTTTTGGTCCAGCCACAGAGAAGGTCCTGTCCCCGGGTTTTAAGTCTCGTCCTCGGTACCACGAGCTGGAGCTGACCTTCGGACCTCTGCGCACGGAGCGGGTGGTAAATATAAATTCTAAAAACAGGAAGCCAGTGCAACGATGCCAGAGTTGGTGTGATGTGATCGCACCTTCTGCTTCCTGTCAAAAGTGGTCCAGCTGAGTTTCAGACCAACTGCAGACGTGAAAGTGCGTTTTGGGGGATGCCCACGTAAGGTGCATTGCAGTAGTTCAGGCAAGAAGAAATAAAAGCGTGCACAACCTGCTCAAAAAGATTAAAAGATTAAAAAAGGTTTTACTTTTAATAAAAGTCGCAAATGATAAAAACTTGATTTAAAAATGCCATTCATTTGTTAGTCAAGTTTAAAATCACTGTTTAAAGGTATACTAGGATCTTGTTCTTCCGCATGGATCATTCTAGACCATTGTTTTTCAACTACTGAGCCTCGGCGCACTAGTGTGATATAGTCCGGTGTGCCGTGAGAAATTTGCCTACTTTGTCTAAAAATAAATGCTTCCACCGTTGGCGAGTGCTGACTTGTTTTGAACTGTGGAGGACCGTAGACGAGAGGACAGAACCGTGGACTCATGGACAGCGAAGAGTGGCTTTTGTTATGGTTTTTTTCCACACAGTTAGTGCCACTTTATTCCCAAACTCTTGTTAACTCATTGTATTGAGAAATATTTAACAAAGATTAATGTCAAGGCCTGGATGTCTTTGATGAGAATGACTCTATATTGTGAATATAAGCTACAGTGTATACATTTTTACATTTTTTACAGTGAAAAAGTGTGCCTTGGCTTAAAAAAGGTTGAAAAACACTGATCTAGACTATTGGTTGTCCTACCTTTCAGTCATTGTGGTGAAGTGGCGTAAGGCAGTCGAATGGATCTCGAAGCGGAGAGAGGAGCGGCCATGATGAGGTAACGGTCTACAATACATTTTAATGAGGACATAAATTTGGGGGACCGACCCCCCCCTCCAAAATGTCATATCAGAGGTCTCTATCATGTGTTTTCAAATAGTAATGGAGTAATGGAGAATGTTTGGAGTAATAATCTAAAAAAATTAATAACAAATATTTTGGAGCGGACCAATAAAATAAACCAATGGGATATGTTCTTCCCCAACGAACCAATGGGATGCATTTACCCCCTTCACCCGCTTCCTCTTACTGTACTTGCGATTGCGCACACCGGAGTTATTGGATTATCTAAAACCTAAAAGGGCTGAACAGAAAAGGCCAATTTCACTCTCACTTTGCCACTCACTCTCCCTGCTGTGACACTGATAAGAAAATGCTGGATGTTTGGTTTGGTGGAGAAGCGAGGGGAGGGGGGGAGTGGTTTCGAGTTGTTGCTTCGGCTAAGCTAACAAACTCACTCACTGCACCTTAAATGGCTTAAAGGTATTCAATTAGAAGTATAAGTACTAATAAATAAAGTATATATCCTTTTTGATATCAACAGTAAATGTAAATACATATACATCATTCCCGGTCTTTCACATGAGGCTCTTAGTGTGGGATTTACAAAACATATACTCAATTAAACCAGATCTATCAGTCTGTTTCCTCACTGTAGCTTTAATGTTTAACCCCCGGGGTTTGTTTTTTCCCTAAATTGACTGAAAAGCACATAATCTTTCAAGAGTCCGAAGTCAATGAGAGGGGTGCTGAGGCCTGACAAAATTACTTCTGTCTTACCATCATTTCATTTACTCCATCTGATGTGACCTGAATGGCCGTTTTTTATTATTATTATTAGTAGCTTTTTAGAATAATCAATTCATTTGTTTTGTTTGTGTGCATGGATGTGTTTTTGCTGCAACTGGACACCTGAAATTCTCCTAGGGGGATCAATAAAGTATCTAACTAAGTAACAAGATCCATGGTCTAAAGTGCCATTTTCCTTTAAAAAGGTTGAAAAAAATTAGAACGCTTTTTTTTCAAAATCTTTGAAACAAATGGGAATTTTGGAAGAGGACGATAATTCAACAACATTGAAGGCTCAAGTCCAGGTTTCTTAAAGGTACCCAGCGTACTGTAGTTTGAGATCATATATTGCAAGTCTACTTGTACCACCAACACTACAGAAGCCTCTGGGGACAATTTGTGGTCTTTGACAGTGGTCCCCAACCCCTGGTCTTTCCCCCGGAGCTCCACGAAAGAATCCTTAAGTTTGATAAATGACCGGATCTCTCAAAACGCTACCGGGCCACAAATGTGCCTTCACGCACGTTCGTGGCAGCGAACATATAAACAAAGTCCGGATTGAGAAGTGGCCCGTGCTGCACATAGGTGTTTAGCCATGGATCTATCCATCCATACATTTCTTCCGCTTCATCCGTTGCCAGGTCGCGGGGGCAGCAGTCTAAGCAGAGATGCCCAGACTTCCCTATCCACACACACTTCCTCCAGCTCGTCCGACCCCAAGGCGTTCCCAGGCCAGCTGAGAGACATACCTCCAGCGTGTCCTGGGTCTTCCCCGGGGCCTCCTCCCGGTGGGACGTGCCCGGAACACCTCCCCAGGGAGGCGTCCAGAAGAACAGATGCCCGAGCCACCTCAACTGGTTCCTCTCGACGTGGAGAAGCAGCGGCTCTACTCCGAGCTCCTCCCGTGTGACTGAGCTCCTCACCCTATCTCTAAGGGAGCAGCCACTCTGCTCTTACTGTTGTCTCCCATCACTGACATTACCCTTACTCATGAGTATTGAATACTCAGAGCATGTGGCTGTTTAACTCTAGTTACTGTGACTCTGTGAGGGATGTGAGTCAGGATTAAATGTGCCGCTTGTTGTGAAAAGGGTCGAGGGAAGATGTGGGGTTTAGGGGGAGGGAGGGAAGAATTCACTCTGAACTTAGTCTTAGTTCTGGGGGACCATAAGGAGCTCTATTAGGTCTGTAGACGACTGTCTTTTGTCAATTGTGTCTCCACCTCTTCTTAGGGTAATGTAGAGCGTGGTCCTCCTGAAGGTCCTGGATCTGCTGCTTGGAGGGTTTCTATTGCTGATACTTCGTGGCCAGAGTCAGTTTGTTTTCCACCCTGCATTTGAAGTTCTTTTCCTCCATTTCTGCGATAACAGAGGTTTTCAGGGAAAAGTTCCTTCTGAACTCCTCCATCTCTTTCTGAGACCTGAGCATTTTTTCCTCCAGCTCATAATTACCTTTCCTCTGATCCATCTCCCAGTCCTGCATCCTGGTCTCCAGCTTTAGAAGACAAAAGTTAATTTCTTCTAATGTGTTCATGTTTTCTTTTTGAACTTTTGAGAGCTGTTTTCAAACCTCTTTTGATTGAGTCCTTCTGTCGCATCTCCTCGTCAGAACGCTTCTCCAAAGCCATCAGAGTCAGTTGCACGGACTGCAGGGCTGTTGGACAAGGTCTAGTTCTCCTTCCAAGTCTGTTGTAGGGACTGCAGTGATGTGGACAAGACGTGGATCTCCCCCTTCAGAGTTGTGGTGAAGTTGATGACCTCCTGCTTCAGGTCCACAGACCTGGAATAATCCTCTCTCAGGGCCAGCACCTCGTCCTTTGCCATCTGCAGCTCTGCGGTGGTTTCTTGCAAAGAAAGTTGAAGGCTGGAGAGTGGTGTTGGGTTGGTGCTGGATTAAAGCGGTGGAGTCAAGAAAGTCCTTCTCCAGATTTCTCCGTCTGCAGTTGTATGACCTGCTCCTTCAGTCTTTGTGTTTCTTCCTCTTGAGCCTTGACCAGGTCGCTCCTCTCCTCCTTCTGTTGCCGTGGAAGATTCCGTCTTAGGTTCCAGAAAAGGAGTCTCATAGAAAATAATTAAATAAATCTTTTGAAACAAATTGATGTAATTTCTGTCTCTTACTTACAAACACACAATACTTTTGTGTGTTTGTGTGCGCATGTATGTGCTCTCTGGGGTCCTCAGCTACATGTACAACCTGAGCCTCAGCCTGGAGAAGGTCCCTGTCCTGTGGAAGACCTCCTGTGTGATCCCGGTTCCTAAAACAGCACACGCCAAGGAACCGGCTCACTACAGACCAGTCCCACTGACCTCCCACCTGATGAAGTCCAGTCCCACTGACCTCCTGATCAAGACCATGGAGCACTGACCTTCCACCTGATGAAGACCATGGAGCACTGACCTCCTCCTGATGAAGACCATGGAGCACTGACCTCCCACCTGATGAAGACCATGGAGCACTGACCTCCTCCTGATGAAGACCATGGAGCACTGACCTCCCCCTGATGAAGACCATGGAGCACTGACCTCCTCCTGATGAAGACCATGGAGCACTGACCTCCTCCTGATGAAGACCATGGAGCACTGACCTCCCCCTGATGAAGACCATGGAGCACTGACCTCCCACCTGATGAAGACCATGGAGCACTGACCTCCTCCTGATGAAGACCATGGAGCACTGACCTCCCCCTGATGAAGACCATGGAGCACTGACCTCCCACCTGATGAAGACCATGGAGCACTGACCTCCTCCTGATGAAGACCATGGAGCACTGACTTCTCACCTGATGAAGACCATGGAGCACTGACCTCCTCCTGATGAAGACCATGGAGCACTGACTTCTCACCTGATGAAGACCATGGAGCACTGACCTCCCACCTGATGAAGACCATGGAGCACTGACCTCCTCCTGATGAAGACCATGGAGCACTGACCTCCCCCTGATGAAGACCATGGAGCACTGACCTCCCACCTGATGAAGACCATGGAGCACTGACCTCCTCCTGATGAAGACCATGGAGCACTGACCTCCCCCTGATGAAGACCATGGAGCACTGACCTCCTCCTGATGAAGACCATGGAGCACTGACCTCCTCCTGATGAAGACCATGGAGCACTGACCTCCCCCTGATGAAGACCATGGAGCACTGACCTCCCACCTGATGAAGACCATGGAGCACTGACCTCCTCCTGATGAAGACCATGGAGCACTGACTTCTCACCTGATGAAGACCATGGAGCACTGACCTCCTCCTGATGAAGACCATGGAGCACTGACTTCTCACCTGATGAAGACCATGGAGCACTGACCTCCCACCTGATGAAGACCATGGAGCACTGACCTCCTCCTGATGAAGACCATGGAGCACTGACTTCTCACCTGATGAAGACCATGGAGCACTGACCTCCCACCTGATGAAGACCATGGAGCACTGACCTCCCACCTGATGAAGACCATGGAGCACTGACTTCTCACTTGATGAAGACCATGGAGCGGCTCATCCTCACCCATCTCCGCTCCGTGGTAAGAATCCGTGTGTCATCCGTTCTTTTGATCTTCTAAATAAAACCAACATATAAAAAACAAAAAACTAGGGATGTTTTTGATTCTCGATCTTTGAATGTAATGCAAGATTGAAATACTGGTTTTTATTTTTATTTTCTGTGGATCCAATTAAAACGGAAACGCTGTAAACCAATAAAGACCGTCTTAATTACTTTTTGTGATTTTCATTTGAAACACAAGAGTCCAAAGGGGGTCCAACCCGGTACTAGCATGGTGTACTTTATAAAGTGGCCGGTGAGTTATTGAGCTATTGAGCCGGTGAGCTATTTATATGAGCGATCCAGCTGCTAGGATTTAGACAGTACAACCGTAACTGCAGGGTACTAGATGCTGCAGGGAAGGCCTACATGCAACGCCTCAACCAAGGCTGCACAGTATACAGAAACATCTGTGTATTGATAGGTGGTGGAGAATGAGCGTGCTAAGATCCTGTAAGTTAAGTAAGTTTAGTAAGATCCTGTGGGACTTCCACATACAGACCAACTGAATGGTAATGAACCAACCTGACATCGTGGTGGTGGACAAAGGACAGAGGACAGCCGTGGTGGTGGACAAAGGGCAGAGGACAGCCGTGGTGGTGGACAAAGGGCAGAGGACAGCCGTGGTGGTGGACAAAGGGCAGAGGACAGCCGTGGTGGTGGACAAAGGGCAGAGGACAGCCGTGGTGGTGGACAAAGGGCAGAGGACAGCCGTGGTGGTGGACAAAGGGCAGAGGACAGCCGTGGTGGTGGACAAAGGGCAGAGGACAGCCGTGGTGGTGGACAAAGGGCAGAGGACAGCCGTGGTGGTGGACAAAGGGCAGAGGACAGCCGTGGTGGTGGACAAAGGGCAGAGGACAGCCGTGGTGGTGGACAAAGGGCAGAGGACAGCCGTGGTGGTGGACAGAGGGCAGAGGACAGCCGTGGTGGTGGACAAAGGGCAGAGGACAGCCGTGGTGGTGGACAAAGGGCAGAGGACAGCCGTGGTGGTGGACAAAGGGCAGAGGACAGCCGTGGTGGTAGACAAAGGGCAGAGGACAGCCGTGGTGGTGGACAAAGGACAGAGGACAGCCGTGGTGGTGGACGTGGCAATTCCAAGCGATGGTAACATCCGGAAAAAGGAACATGAAAAGCTTGAGAAATACCAAGGTCTCAGAGAGGAGCTGGAGAGGGCCTGGAGGGTAAAGGTCACAGTAGTGAGAGGGCCTGGAGGGTAAAGGTCACAGTAGTGAGAGGGCCTGGAGGGTAAAGGTCACAGTAGTGAGAGGGCCTGGAGGGTAAAGGTCACAGTAGTGAGAGGGCCTGGAGGGTAAAGGTCACAGTAGTGCCCGTGGTGATGGTGCACTCGGGGCAATGACCCCGAAGCTAGAAGAGGTTACAGCGGATCCCTGGAACAACCTCGGACATCTGGGTCCAGAAATGTGCAGTGCTAGGAACAGCAAAGATACTGCGCAGAACCCTCAAGCTCCCTGGCCTCTGGTAGAGGACCCGAGCTTAGAGAGGGATAACCGCCCACGAAGGGTAAAAGGTGTGTGTTTTTATAAATATACCCATACATACACACATACATACGTACAGTACATGCACATACACACATACATACGTACAGTACATGCACATACACACATACATACGTACAGTACATGCACATACACACATACATACGTACAGTACATGCACATACACACATGCATACATGCCTATAAATTCTGGAAACAAAAGGTGGATTGTAATTGTTATAATTATTTTTATTAGACCATATTACGTGCGCATATTACATAGTGTCCCTTTTTAAACAAATACATAAATCCAAATTGTGATGTAATGAAGTGGATAGATGTCCCAGCATGAGCATGGCTGTATGTGGCCCTCCCTCTGGCCGCACTCTGGAGCTGGGAGGTGTTTCCCTCCCTCTGCTGTTCCCAGGGCAGAGCCAACTGCCCCAGGCCTTTGGTGGGACAACCTGCCCCCATTTGGGACCTACTGATTGGTCCACACACACACTGGGCTGCTACTTCAGATCACCTTTTGTATTTTACTTCCATGTATACTAAACTAATTCTAAATCTGCAGTCAAGTCAAAGATGGGATTGTTGGGAGTTATACGCCTTTCTATAGCGTTGGTATCTTTGACACAGGTAAAAGCGTGTATATTATATATTCATGTTTAATTGATGTAGTAGTAAAACACTGATTGGGTTTTGTTTGTGTTTCATAGATACCTTTCAGCAAAGCAGGTAAGAAATGTACCTTTGGAAAAAGGCTTACAGTCAGTCTGGTAGTATCTGCTTGTAACCTACATCTCTCTTGCAGACTGTCCCATCACATCCGCCGTGTCAGTCGGGCCTTCATCTATTTTGGTCAAATGGGTTTCCTACTCGGCCACAGCAAACTACATCTTGGATCTACGGATCACAGATGACAAAAACACTGCCCCGGTTATAGTAGTAGCTTACGCTCCTCAAGTAGAAAAGAGGGTGCACGGGCTTCAGCCGGGGAAGAATTACACTGTGACACTCAAAGTGCTTGAGTTTATGACAGTGAGTTGTACCTCTAAGATCGCCTCTTCTACAGGTGAGTGACAGAAGTCCCCTAAATCCATCTGGATACAGGATTGATTAGACATGTGGGAGATTGGTTTTAAGTGTAAACTAGGGTGAACAGGTCAATCTGCCAAACCAGGGCCGTTGGAGTCCTCCTATTTTGATAGTCCAGAACTCAGCACACTGTAAACCCGGATAAGTTCAATACACTTAAATCGTTTGAGGAAACCGATTCCCTTCAAATGGTTTGAGTAACTGACCCAAAACTAAAAAATAATTGATTAAGTAGAGTAAACTTAAAAAGTAAAACAAAACACAAATTACTATATGGAGTCATAGCCAGTTAATGTTATTAAGTTTTCCAATTTAAGAACTAATATGTTTATGTTCAGTTAACTTAACTTGTTAGGGGAATTACTAAAAGAAAACTTTTTTGTTTTAGTAGTGTCAATATTAGAAAACTCAAATGTTTGCTTAGTACTACTTTAAAGCTCATATATTTAATTAAAACTAACTTAAAATGTTAAGGCAAACACACTCAATACCTCAATATCAAAGGACATGCTAATGACCAGAAAAGGCAGTTTTTTAAAAAGCAATTTTATTCAAAATGGCTTTGTCCCAGAATTTGTTCAGGCACTTATGGTTCTCCAAGTGATGTGCGTAAGTCAGTCCAAACAGGAGACACTTTTCCCAAAGGAAGACTGCAGAATCCAGAAGGATGCCAACTTGCTCTGGACTTGGAATTTTCACCATTGATTATGATTTCTATGGGGATGTGGGTCACCATCGGCAGCATTCTGCAAAGGGGAAACGAGAAGAAACAGTGAGTAACCCGTTTGTGGAGAAGTACTGGTCCTTCCAATTGTCAATCATTCTTGTCATTTGTGCTCGTCAAATAAGACCAGAGTTTTGTTAAAAAAATGGAGAGGGCGGTTCTTTCCTATAATCTTTCCCAGGAAGCACATTCACATGTGTGAAAACATCCTAATATGTGTTTTGGGTTGTATCTGCTTTTTTTATGTTTTAGAATTTGTAAAACACATCAACCAGTAAAAGAAAAAGTGTAATTTGAATATTCAAACATTACTTACTTTGTGACTTGTGTTGAACTTAAAAGCATTGTCCCCGAGAAGAACAGGAAGTCCTCTGTATGGTCCGAACATCAGCTGATAGTTACATGCTCTGCAAATAGTTAAAACAGATGTTTACCACTTCTAATCATGAGAAGAGACATGTTGTACCAAGATTAAATTATGAGGCCAACTCACCTTTTGCTTTTGAATGTTTGCCTTCATATTCTGTCCTTCTGGTGAAAACCTCTTCAAAGCCAAGGTAGAAACCATCCAGAGAAGTAAATAATTCTCCAATGGACGTTTTTCCAGTAATTATGTTGAATTCCGAGTTGACCTTTGAACAAGCCCCAATTATTACTTTCAAAAATATAACACAAGATTTGCAATAAACAAACAAACCTGGCATTCAGTCACCCCTGAACAATCCGGCTTGACCACTTCAGCTCTGAAAGAAAGGAAAGAACATTTTAAAATAATTTGTGTTACTTTGAGCAACTATAACCCAAACCCCACAACAGGTCTGTGTAACCTTATCTTTACAGTAAATAAATCTTTACAGCCATGACACTAAGGGTGTATTCAGACCTGAAAAGTCCTTTGCTCCGCTTGCTTGATCCGAATCAAAAGTGGACCAAACTTTTTTCTTTTGCTCCGGTTCGTATTCAGACTGTCCTTTTTGCAAGTGAACTTTTTTATATAAACATATTGACACGTGTGACGATCGGCTCCTATTGGACAGAGCTCACGGAGGATAGACGCGGAACCAGAGGAAAACATTGCGGGCTCGTATGTGCAGCATGTCTGCTCTGCCTATGTTTGCTCTTTTTAGAGCAAAACCACCTTCAACATCAACAGCAGCTCATATGACACAGGCCAAACACGTTGTTTTATATTGGAACAGCGTCGGAGAATGCGTGAGGAGAAAGCCGAAGGAGGCTGTCTGCGCTCCGTGCCCCGTCACACACATGGATCTATGATAATAACTCTGTCCCACACATGGATCTATGATAATAACTCTGTCCCACACATGGATCTATGATAATAACTCTGTCCCACACATGGATCTATGATAATAACTCTGTCCCACACATGGATCTATGATAATAACTCTGTCCCACACATGGATCTATGATAATAACTCTGTCCCACACATGGATCTATGATAATAACTCTGTCCCACACATGGATCTATGATAATAACTCTGTCCCACACATGGATCTATGATAATAACTCTGTCCCACACATGGATCTATGATAATAACTCTGTCCCACACATGAATCTATGATATTAACGGCCCTGTTCAGCATTGTGGATAAACCATGGATCTATAATAACCACGGGACAAACAGACGCTGAGGATCATGTAGGAACCAAAGAACACAGATCACTACATGATGCAGAATATTGTTCTTTGAGACGTGAGTCAAACAGTGTCAGGTTTTTAATAATGCAAATGGTTTGAAGATGCTGCCATTAACATCACTGTAAACTGTGAACAGTTGTAACTCCATAAGTCTGTTGCACAGCGTCTCCTCACTGCTCCAGGTCTGCACACGGCTCAGTGTTGTGTAGCGTTAGCAGCATAGTTAGCATCATAGTTAGCAGCACAGTTAGCAGCATAGTTAGCAGCATAGTTAGCAGCATAGTTAGCAGCATAGTTAGCAGCATAGTTAGCATCATAGTTAGCATCATAGTTAGCATCATAGTTAGCAGCATAGTTAGCAGCATAGTTAGCATCATAGTTAGCAGCATAGTTAGCAGCATAGTTAGCAGCATAGTTAGCAGCATAGTTAGCAGCATAGTTAGCAGCATAGTTAGCATCATAGTTAGCAGCATAGTTAGCATCATAGTTAGCAGCATAGTTAGCAGCATAGTTAGCAGCATAGTTAGCATCATAGTTAGCAGCATAGTTAGCAGCATAGTTAGCATCATAGTTAGCAGCATAGTTAGCATCATAGTTAGCATCATAGTTAGCATCATAGTTAGCATCATAGTTAGCAGCATAGTTAGCATCATAGTTAGCATCATAGTTAGCAGCATAGTTAGCATCATAGTTAGCATCATAGTTAGCATCATAGTTAGCAGCATAGTTAGCAGCATAGTTAGCATCATAGTTAGCAGCATAGTTAGCAGCATAGTTAGCAGCATAGTTAGCATCATAGTTAGCATCATAGTTAGCAGCATAGTTAGCATCATAGTTAGCAGCATAGTTAGCATCATAGTTAGCAGCATAGTTAGCAGCATAGTTAGCATCATAGTTAGCAGCATAGTTAGCATCATAGTTAGCATCATAGTTAGCATCATAGTTAGCATCATAGTTAGCATCATAGTTAGCATCATAGTTAGCAGCATAGTTAGCATCATAGTTAGCATCATAGTTAGCAGCATAGTTAGCAGCATAGTTAGCAGCATAGTTAGCATCATAGTTAGCAGCATAGTTAGCAGCATAGTTAGCATCATAGTTAGCATCATAGTTAGCAGCATAGTTAGCAGCATAGTTAGCATCATAGTTAGCATCATAGTTAGCAGCATAGTTAGCATCATAGTTAGCATCATAGTTAGCATCATAGTTAGCATCATAGTTAGCATCATAGTTAGCATCATAGTTACCCGCTGCGTGGCTAATTCCTCAGTTTCTGTCTGCGGCTTGCTAAACCCAAAAAATGCGCACGTATCTTGGAGTTGTGTCGGATCGACACCGGATGTATTCAGACCTGATTCGACTTGGACCAGAATTCGTTTGGAAGCGGACCGAGACCACCTAAAAAAGTGGGTCTCGGTTCGGTTCTTTGGTCCGGACCAGGATTCGTGTGTGTGTATTCAAACCTGCATAAAAGCTTCGGATCAGAGTTCCAAACGAATCCTGGTTCGTTTAAAGTGGAGCAAATGTGCAGGTCTGAATACACCCTAACAGTGAAAGTGCGCGCACTGAACTAACCGCCCTCTTTAGTTCAAAGTAAAGACTTGATTCTCTGGTTTGCAGCAGTAGCACCAGAGTTAGCTTAGCTTAGCTTAGCTTACATTTCAAACCTCCAGCGGCTCAGCAACATGAGCGACCAGCTCTGTGCTTTTCCCATGGACGCTGGAGCAGACTCTCCACGTGGCTCCTGCTGGTCCCCTCTCTGCTCCTGCTGGTCCCCTCTCTGCTCCTGCTGGTCCCCTCTCTGCTCCTGCTGGTCCCCTCTCTGCTCCTGCTGGTCCCCTCTCTGCTCCTGCTGGTCCCCTCTGCTCCTGCTGGTCCCCTCTCTGCTCCTGCTGGTCCCCTCTCTGCTCCTGCTGGTCCCCTCTCTGCTCCTGCTGGTCCCCTCTGCTCCTGCTGGTCCCCTCTCTGCTCCTGCTGGTCCCCACTGCTCCTGCTGGTCCCCTCTGCTCCTGCTGGTCCCCTCTCTGCTCCTGCTGGTCCCCTCTCTGCTCCTGCTGGTCCCCTCTCTGCTCCTGCTGGTCCCCACTGCTCCTGCTGGTCCCCACTGCTCCTGCTGGTCCCCTCTCTGCTCCTGCTGGTCCCCTCTCTGCTCCTGCTGGTCCCCTCTCTGCTCCTGCTGGTCCCCACTGCTCCTGCTGGTCCCCACTGCTCCTGCTGGTCCCCTCTCTGCTCCTGCTGGTCCCCTCTCTGCTCCTGCTGGTCCCCTCTCTGCTCCTGCTGGTCCCCACTGCTCCTGCTGGTCCCCACTGCTCCTGCTGGTCCCCTCTCTGCTCCTGCTGGTCCCCTCTCTGCTCCTGCTGGTCCCCACTGCTCCTGCTGGTCCCCTCTCTGCTCCTGCTGGTCCCCTCTCTGCTCCTGCTGGTCCCCTCTCTGCTCCTGCTGGTCCCCTCTCTGCTCCTGCTGGTCCCCTCTCTGCTCCTGCTGGTCCCCTCTCTGCTCCTGCTGGTCCCCTCTCTGCTCCAGCGTCCGTGGGAAAAGAACGGGAGCAGATAGCTAACGTCGCTATGTCACTGGAGTCCGGTGTAACACGTGTGCAAGCTTCAGTGACAGAGACTGGCTCCGTGTACCGTATATAATAAAAAGTGCAAAAAAATAACCTTGTCTAAAAATGGAGAAAAACAATAGACTCAAAACAATGTTCAGGAGATTACATTAGCTTGCGCAGCTGCATAATGTAAAATACATTGAAAAAAAATAACTTTATACAAAGATTTAACTCACCTTTGACTTGAGGAAGAGTGCGCTCCATCGACTACAGACTGGAAAAACACGTTCAAGTCCGAGGAAAACATGAATAAACTGCTTATTCTTGAAACATTCAAACAAACGACTCTGTCCAGACATGTCCCTGGTTCCAGTGCAGCCGGGACAAATATGGGAGGATCTCTGAAAACTTAAAGATAGTGAAAGTGCTTTCAACTTAAAGGTAGTGATGAGTAGTGATCTCATTTACTTGTTTATTTGAGTGTTGACCTCAAAACTCATTCTCTTACACACATTTGTATCAATCAATCAATCAATCAATCAAATTTTATTTATGAAGCGCTTTTCATACAAAAGATGCAACACAAAGTGCTTTACAGTTTGGTTAAAAACAATCCCGCCGGCCCATGTCCCCTCCCCCCGACCACCCAACAGACCCATCCCAAACCACAGACAAACGCACACACGCTCCCATGCACACTCTCTGACACACACACACACACACACACACACACACACACACACACACACACACACACACACACACACACAAGTAAAACAGTAAAACAATGATGAGAGACTTGGCAGGGTTCGGATGCAACCAGTTGAAAAAGCGTCATCCAAGGAGCCGTCTGCACCAGGAGCAGAGAGCCGCCTGTAGCCACAGGGGACGACACAGGATCTAGAGGAGACCCGAAACCGAGGCCCCAGGCCCCCACCGGGTCCAAGAGTCCGACCCCCACAGCCATGCCGACCACTGCTCCCAGTGCAGAGGGCTCCTCCAGAGGAAACACTGGGTACACTAAAAACAATATAATAACAATACAATATGTAAAACACAAAACTGTGAAACTAAAATGAAACTAAAATGAACTAACACACAATACATGAATAAAAGCAATAGCAATACAATAAATAATAGAGGATAAATAGAATATATAAAATGAAATAGTAAAAACTAATCAAAAGCTAATCTAAAAAGGTGCGTCTTGAGCCTGCTTTTAAAAAACTGTACTCAAACTATATTTTAGAATAAACTTAAAAAAGATTGGACCAAGTAAAATGTATTCATTCTAGTGCATCACATGCAACACTATATATGTTAAGTCCTTTCAACTTCAACCAATGAGTTCTCTCTGCCACACTTGTATGATTTGAGTTTTACAGAGAAATTTATTTACCATCAGTGGTTAGAGCTGAAACCATTCGAGTGCAATTAACTTTCGGGTTAACAGTGCAGAATAAATTTATGAATATAACACAATATACTCTAATGCATTTGCTGCTTATATATTAAATATAAATATTTGTCCTAAAAAACAAAGACTTTCTTTACTGAATGAAGCTTCTAATGTCTTTGTGTGTTCCAGTCAAAATGATTGTTTCCACTTTAATATTCACTTAATGATATTATTATGGAAGCTATGGATGAGGAGCACCATCAATCCCTGGACAAGTGTTGGATATCAGACGCCATTATTATTGAAGTCCTGCCGACGAAAGGCTGGGCAAAAACATCTAATTAATCCAATGAATCGACCTTTTTGATAAGCGGAGACGTAATTCTGCTTCTGCTTCTCAGAGGCACTTTTCACCCGTCCTACAGAATGATTGAATATAGGGCAAAAAAGCACAACATTGTTTTATTTAATGTCAGTGTCAATATTTTCATGAGTCAAATCAAAAATGTATTTGACATTTGAATATTGAGTATTTTTCCTTTAACAGTTTTAAGTTTTAACATCATTTTGTAAATTGCTGCGTGATGAAAGTAGTGATGTCATTATTCTGTGTAACCCACGTGCATGAGGTTACGTGCATGAGTTTACGTGCATGAGGTTACGTGCATGAGTTTACGTGCATGAGGTTACGTGCATGAGTTTACGTGCATGAGTTTACGTGCATGAGTTTACGTGCATGAGTTTACGTGCATGAGGTTACGTGCATGAGTTTACGTGCATGAGTTTACGTGCATGAGTTTACGTGCATGAGTTTACGTGCATGAGTTTACGTGCACACAAAGGGCTAAAGACCCTGATCGTTCAGTATTTCCATCACACTGAAGGTTCAAAGTTTTCTCAAATGTATATTCCAAAAATACAATATTTACCACACTAGATCACATGAAAGGACTATTAAAGCTGGGGTACCTGACTTTCAAAAACAGAAAATGGAACTATATGTAATAAAATCCATATACAGTAAGTACTTCTGAAACACTTTGCTTTTATCTTCTATCTATGTATTTCTGGCATGTACTGCCATAAGTTAGGTACCCCAGCTTTAAGTTATTTGTTGTGGGGTAAGAATGAAATTTCACAATTCATTTCTAATAGAGACAAATATAGCTTTTATTAATTTTTGGTTAAAAGAAAAAAACAAAACTATTACGTGAAAATAAATGCCGAAAAAATGCATTTGACAAAAACAGTTCATAATGTGCATTTAGCTGAAATTGCTGATTATGTCCCAGATTTGGACGTCCTCCTGCCAGATTCACACAAACAAAGATTTTCACACATTAGAGTTTTCAGTCATAATTTAGACCCTCCAAAAACCACTGGGTCCTCCTTCCAATCCAAATACACTGGACTTTAGAACTGGGACACCTACCCTTTTGCCTAATTAATAATACCATTTTCTGACTGAAAAAGTGAAGCTAAAAATACATGCATGTGATAGAACCAAATGGATTTAGAGCCAGGAACTAGTTAAGATTACATACAATGTGTACTGTATGATTACCCCGGCTTTAATATTCATATTTCCAATACATTAGTGTTTCATTTGCAATTCAAAGAGAAAACTAACTCTGTCTGAATTTAAATAACATATTTTAGAGAGTAAAAAGTAAAAACAAATACTATTTTTTTTTTCTTTCTATCATTTTTGTTAATTTCAACTTGACCGTGACGATGTGTCAGTATAAGATAAGAATTCCTTTATTCGTCCCACAGTGGGGAAATTTCGATGCACTTCTCACTGTGGCCCTAACCAGTTGGCTTTCTTTCAGTCCCGGACACGGCGCAGTTCACTTCTGGCGTGGTGTTATCCAGCTCTTCCATTTCACTGAAGTGGACCAACGTTGAATCGGCGGACCACTATTACCTGGTGGTCTTCTCCCAGAGCGGGACGAAGCTCAACCTGACCCAGACCACTACCTCTGCTGTGGTCGACGCTCTGAAGCCGTCCACCAACTTCGACTGCTATGTCTACACCGCCAACAGGGCTGGGGTGGGATTCCCCAGCAAAGTGCGCACCCTGACCACACGTGAGTACTTTAATCATTTATGGGGGGTTACCAGAGGGTACGTGGTCTGGGGTGTTCTACTGAGGGCCCTCCGGTGAAGAGGGAGCTGACCCGAAAGGCAAAGCTTTCAATTTATCAGTCAATCTTTGAGTAGTGACTGAAAGGACGAGATTGCAGATACATACAGTGGAAATGAGCTTCCTTCGCAGAGTGGCTGGGCGCTCCCTTAGAGATAGGGTGAGGGGCTCAGTCACACATGAGGAGCTCGGAGTAGAGCCGCTGCTTCTCCACGTCAGGAGGAACCAGTTGAGGTGGCTCGGGCATCTTCCTAATGCCTCCTGGACGCCTCCCTGGGGAGGGGACATCTGGAATGGGACAGCAGCCTGACCACTCAGATCCATACAATTTAAGTCAAAATGAAAGCTCTGCCTTCATATACTGTGTTTGGATGCAATTGATTAGACAGAAAATACGTTTTACTACTAATGTTAAAGAAAACACATGTGCACATATTCGCTCAGCTGTTTCTCAGAGTGAGACAGAGTGAGTTTACTCCTACAATCTATATTTTAACAATTGAAAAACATGAGGTGGCCACCATCTTGGATTTTTTTTACAAAGCAGCGGCTGCATCCAAACTGAGACAGAAGTGACCGTTTTGAGGTGCAGCTCCCTTTTTTATATAAAATGTTATTGAAAATTTGGTCAATAAAAACAAGATGGAAGGAGGGAGGAGAATCTGTTATAATATTGGATAAAGACTTTTTAATGTCAATCTGCAGTTGAGTTTTAATACTAGAATGTTAAAATCCTGTGTAGGTTTACGGTTTATGTAAGGTTAAAAATGTAACATGCATTACAATTAACTACCATATTATACTGACGATAAGCCACACCTGAGCCGCAGGCTCTAATTCTTTTTAAATACATTGAATTTTGTACTTATTGATAAGGTCCATCCTGGTTCTCTTCACATTCATGTCTCTGCAAAGAACCAACCATTTATTTTATGAGATATTTACACAAGTGAGGACTTTTAAACTTGGTAACAAACAAATACATTTTGCAAATACTTTTTTCCTATCAGTGTCTGAAACCTTTAAATAAACTGTACGTTTGTCAAATCCTGAGCTTTTCTTCTCCTATTTTCATGCTGACGAGGGTAAGTACAAATGACTGATTGTCAATCACTCATCAATTCTGCAGGTCTACTGTTACAAAATGCTTTTAGCGCCACAGAAAAAAAAAACATGGAAATGAAACCTCACCTTAGAATAAGATGCAACGTTCGAAGTGCAGCTTATAGTCCAGAATTTACGATAATTAAATAGTTGATGAGTTATGATTAATGGATTAAAAGCCTTAGTTTTGACACTCTTCTGCCCATGCTGTCGCAGTGGTGCAGCCTCCAGACAACATCACGGCGGTGCAGACCGGCCGCAGCGAGGCCAAGGTGAGCTGGGACCCCGTGGACGACGTGCTCATGTACCTGGTGCGCATTCGAGAGGCTGACGACCCGGCAGCCGCTCACAGGAGATACAATGTCACCAACACTCAGATCCACTTGGACCAGATCCAGCCCTGCTCCGAGTATCTCATCCAGATCTCCTCATACAACATGTTCCTGGTGCCCAGCGAGCCCCGCGACTTCCTCTACATGACCAACAGTGAGTCTGCAGCTTTAGAACATGTTCTCATGGTTTGAGAACCGTTAATGCATGTTTGAGTCATTTATCATCTCTCTTGCTCCCTCCTGGCTCCGTGACCATTGCCACTGTTTCACTTACTTTGTTTCTCCTTTTCTTTTTCTGAAAAACAGTCAGTAGTAAAAAAAAATATCAACAGAGGGATTTACATGGAAATGGAAATCCTTGTTTCACCATTTACTCTATTTTCAACTCAAAACAATATTTTACATTCTAAAACATCTTTATAGTTTTTTTTAAGGCCAAAACAAAATCAAATATCCATCCAATTAGATGAAGACCATAAATGTGCAATCTCTGAGGATCACTGGTTTCTTTTTCCAATACTTAAAAATAGGACAATTTAATTGGCAACAAATACATTTTGTAGTTTATTTGTTCTTTATATCTCCTTTTTATTAAAATCTCCTTTGCAATTGTGTTTTGGAGTTAAACTTGTGGGAGGAGCCAAATGTAAACCCAGTGAAGAAGCATGAGAGAAGAAATGCAAGAATGTCTTTGAAAACAGTGAATATTGAATTAATAGAAAACACTACTTTAAAAAGGTCAAGATGTGTCAGATGTAATTTTAATATCATTTTGAAACAGAAGAAATGTTATTTATAACAAAGCAGACTCCAAAAGAACAATGTAAGTTGAGAAAGAACCAGTGGCTCTTACAGGTAATATCATCAGGCAGAGCCTTCTTCACAAGGACCAGATTTTTGAAACAGATTTGAGAGTTTTTGCTAAACAGAGAAGAACTGTGGGTCGTATTGAAGTGAGTTTCACAATCATAAGAAAGAGAGGTATTGATATTTATTTATAATACACATAGTTCTTTGGATAAAGGAGGTGCGTTTGTTGCTTTTGGTGGATTCATCATTTTCATAATAGTTTTCAAACAGCATTGTTTTATTGTATTTTTTAATGGTTTCAGATCAATCCTTAGATTAATATTATAGGTACATTCCACAGTGTCTTTGGAGTTAAACATTCTCAAAGGTTTTGCTTTTTTTTTTACAGGAAGTGTAAATGTTTAGCTTTTAGGGTGCTATGTTGTTAATTTAGGTGCATTTAGAGAGTCAGACAAACACAGTTCATTATTTTGCTTGAACTCTTCTTAAATCAGAGTGAAGGAAATATCAGCTTTGTCATCTCTCAATGAGATTATAATCTAGGTCAGCTTTTCTGTGCTGGGTGTTGCTTTCAGACAATTATAACATGATCTTCAGGGAGAGAAGATGCGATGCCCTCACAACCTACTTGCTGTTGTCACGGAAGTACTTTGAACATGAGAGGAGCAGAAAAACACCACTTTTATAACTGCTTTTGTAATAACAACATGGGAATTAGTGGTTAATTGCTGAAAATGTCAAAGGCTGACAAAATGCAGGACTTGTCCCATGAGCCACAGTTTGACACCTGTGCTTCAGCAAATACAGTAGGTATTTAAAGCAGATCAATCAATCAATAATAATAATAACAATCAATAAACATCAAGGCTGGCTGCGTACACTATTTTCATATTCCCGCGCTCTTTATGACAGTTATTCAACAGCAGAGAGCAAAACAAACATATTCAGACAGACATTATTGGAGAGACACAGTACATGCGGAAAACATGATCTTTTTGATGGGACATTGCTCTGACCAGCCTCGTCCATGTGGCGTGTCACAGGAGAGTGTGGGTGTGTATGTATATATATAATTAAATTATTATCAGTGTAAAACACAACATTTTATATATTTTAAATTTGAAAATGATCAGTCCATTACAGTGGCTTAAAGACTATGCCTTTAGAAACAAAAATGGCTCTGTAGGACATTGTGTTTTTCACCATTTCTGGGCCTCATGAACCTTTGTACGGCCAAGGCAGCTGCAGCAGGAGTAGACTGCATGGATTTCTTTCTCACTTATATCTGTGTTTATGTCCAGCATTGAACCCGGTCCAGACTGTGTCGGTGGACTACGCCTGCGACACAGGCTCGGTTACTGTCTGGTGGATGCCCGTGCAAGGAGCCGACTCGTACAAGGCCCAAGCAGTGACCCCTGGAGAAGCATCACTTCTCTGCACGGGCACCTTCAGCAGCTGCATCATCACCGGAGTGAGCTGCGGCAGGACCTACGAGGTGCACGTCACGCCCATCTCGGACAACTGCGAGAACCAAGTGAACTCCACCTTCGCCATCTTTCACTCAGGTAAGGGAAATCGATGTGAGATGTCTAGTGAGATGTCCTTTCTGGCTGGAAGATTGAAGCTGTGGTAACAAATCAACTTTTGTTTTAGACTCAATTAATATGTTTACAAAGTACAAAGCACCAGAAACAGAATTACCCAATGCATTTGTATGCCTCCTTCTTTCCTCTCGAAAAAAACAGCTTCACGGGAGGATCCAAAAGTCAGTTCTTGGTCCAACAGATGTGCGTCAATGCTGAGGGGAGATTTATTTTTAGACCAGCCTAGTTTAGCAGCTGTGGACTTTTGAATGCACTCGTTAAATGAATGGGGCTTGCTAACACATGCGCAAATGCGTATTTTCACATTTTCCTGTGGGAGGGGCTGCCTGCGACCATTTTAAATCTACCCATGTCTGTGGCACATGGGTTTAAACAGAGAAAAGAGGCGTCACTACGTCTGTGGATATTTACAGTCTATGGGTGTGACCCGTGTAAACCGGATACTACATTCACATTTCAATGGATTTAAAAAGATGATTGACAAAAACGGTGATAAATTGCATGTACAGGATTGGCTCAGAGTATGAGCAGCAGGCCTGTCGCGGAGGAGAGACGAGTTTGTTTTGTAAAAAGGGATTCTTGTTTGGGATTGTGGGCACAAGACACTGAACGGAATGTCTTTAATTGGTTATGTGAGCTGCATTGGCGTAGTTTTGGCCAACAGTAAATCCACTCAAAATCTTGCAAATATTTGAGATTACATTTTCTATCATTCATTGAGTGCTTAATCTGAGCCGGAACACATGATGCAGCAGCTTTACGCATGTGCTTGATCAGCATCTGTCAAATTTGTATACATCTCTTTTGGATCTCTTCTCCCAGCTTTTTCAGACTTATGTGGCGTTCAGACTTATGGGGCGTTCAGACTTATGGGGCGTTCAGACTTATGTGGCGTTCAGACTTATGGGGCGTTCAGACTTATGGGGCGTTCAGACTTATGGGGCATTCAGACTTATGGGGCATTCAGACTTATGGGGGCGTTCAGACTTATGGGGCGTTCAGACTTATGGGGCGTTCAGACTTATGGGGCATTCAGACTTATGGGGCATTCAGACTTATGGGGCGTTCAGACTTATGGGGGCGTTCAGACTTATGGGGCGTTCAGACTTATGGGGCGTTCAGACTTATGGGGGCGTTCAGACTTATGGGGCGTTCAGACTTATGTGGCGTTCAGACTTATGGGGCGTTCAGACTTATGGGGCGTTCAGACTTATGGGGCATTCAGACTTATGGGGCGTTCAGACTTATGGGGCGTTCAGACTTATGGGGCGTTCAGACTTATGGGGCGTTCAGACTTATGGGCGTTCAGACTTATGTGGCGTTCAGACTTATGGGGCGTTCAGACTTATGGGGCGTTCAGACTTATGGGGCATTCAGACTTATGGGGCATTCAGACTTATGGGGCGTTCAGACTTATGGGGCATTCAGACTTATGGGGCGTTCAGACTTATGGGGCGTTCAGACTTATGGGGCGTTCAGACTTATGGGGCGTTCAGACTTATGGCGCCGTTCAGACTTATGGGGGTTCAGACTTATGGCGTTCAGACTTATGGGAGTTCAGACTTACGTGGCGTTCAGACTTACGGGGCGTTCAGACTTACGGGGCGTTCAGACTTACGGGGCGTTCAGACTTACACGGGGCGTTCAGACTTACGGGGCGTTCAGACTTACGGGGCGTTCAGACTTACGGGGCGTTCAGACTTACGGGGCGTTCAGACTTACACGGGGCGTTCAGACTTACGTGGCGTTCAGACTTACGGGGCGTTCAGACTTACGTGGCGTTCAGACTTATGGGGCGTTCAGACTTATGTGGCGTTCAGACTTACGGGGCAGGGCGTTCAGACTTATGGGGCGTTCAGACTTACCCGGGGCGTTCAGACTTACGTGGCGTTCAGACTTACATGGCGTTCAGACTTGTGTGGCGTTCAGACTTACACGGGGCGTTCAGACTTACGTGGCGTTCGGACTTACGGGGCGTTCAGACTTACGGGGCGTTCAGACTTACGGGGCGTTCAGACTTACGGGGCGTTCAGACTTACGTGGCGTTCAGACTTACGGGGCGTTCCGACTTACGTGACGTTCAGACTTACACGGGGCGTTCAGACTTACGGGGCAGGGCGTTCAGGGCGTTCAGACTTACGGGGCGTTCCGACTTACGTGACGTTCAGACTTACACGGGGCGTTCAGACTTACGTGGCGTTCGGACTTACGGGGCGTTCGGACTTACGGGGCGTTCGGACTTACGGGGCGTTCGGACTTACGTGGCGTTCAGACTTACGGGGCGTTCGGACTTACGGGGCGTTCGGACTTACGGGGCGTTCGGACTTACACGGGGCGTTCAGACTTACGTGGCGTTCAGACTTACGGGGCGTTCGGACTTACGGGGCGTTCGGACTTACGGGGCGTTCGGACTTACGGGGCGTTCACTGCAGTCTGCTACAACTACGTGGATGTAAAATGCCCTTTGTCTGTTGCCGATGATGTTGTTCATCTGAAAGCCGCTAACTTGACGCTGCAAGCACAAAGGTTGATGGGAGATGAAGTTGTGAACATGAGTGAGGCATATCTCCACATACATCACTAAACCACTGAACCATTACACTTTCAAATAAGATTTATATTATTATATTATATCGAGTTTGTTCTCCAGAAAATGTCTATAAAGGACATGATATTATAACTATATATATTATAATTATTTGTCTACTTGTCCAATCAGTCCATCTATTGCGGTCCCTCTGCTTTGCAAGTTTTTGTGCATGTTTCTCTCGCTTCATAATATCATACAAAATTACTGAAGTTACATTTAATATATTTAGCATTGCACTGATTTATATTTAATCCTGTTAATGATTGAGGAAGTGTAGCGGTTCCTCCTGCTTCCTGTTAGTGCCTCTTTAGTTCTAGTGGTTTAGCCTCAGTGGAAGAACGTTGGAAAGAAGATCACCTGGAGCCTCGTTTATCCCGTTATGGAAATGTGTGCTAAGAGTGACCTGCTTAAAATAACGTTTAAAGTCCAATATACCCTTTAGTCCTCGGTGCACTATAACTTTATTATTATTTATTATAATTATATGTTTATTTGATAGGGAGAGAACAGAAAGCATTGTTACAGGTCACTGATGTTCATCATTATAAACACAGAGTTCATTATAAACACAGATCATTATAAACACAGATCATTATAAACACAGAGTTCATTATAAACACAGAGTTCATTATAAACACAGAGTTCATTATAAACACAGATCATTATAAACACAGAGTTCATTATAAACACAGAGTTCATTATAAACACAGAGTTCATTATAAACACAGATCATTATAAACACAGAGTTCATTATAAACACAGATCATTATAAACACAGTTCATTATAAACACAGAGTTCATTATAAAAACACAGATTACACAGTACAGAATATTTACAGCAGACTATTGCATTGTGCTCACAAGTTTGGTTTGGGTTCGGATATTTTCTTCACATGATCAACAAATTAAAGATGAGAGTCCACGTGTAAGATACATGAACCCTTTCTTTAGTCGAGTGTTGAGAGTAATCTAAAAGTAATGTAATGACTGTACTGTATTACTTAATATAAGTAATATAATATAAGGCCTTCCAAATAAAAAACTGGGTCATATTTACTCGGTAAAAAGGTCAGTAACGAGTTACATTGGATTTGAACCCCGCCCTGCGCTCAGCGGTTGGTGTTAGTGAAAGAGACAGACACAGATGAGAGTCAGAGTTTGATCTTTAAAACGTCCAAAAAGATTCAGTGTTTACAGAGATACGACCCTCTCAAGAGTCCTGAGGCAGACACGTGTTTTAAAACAGCTAAGAATGATGCACTTCCATCATCTTTAGTAAATAAAGCCGCTGCGGTGTCTGGGGCTTTGTTTTTTTGTTAATTTAAATATTCTAATATTTAATGATAATTTATCACACGCAGCAGCAGCAGCAGAACACTCCATTGACTTGAATGTCATTTCAAAACGTTCTACAGAACCAACCTCTCAAACCAATAATGACCGCTGCCCTTTGGCAACGCACTCTGTGCTGGACTTTTGCCTCATTGAAAAACACATCTTATTCAGTACAACACATGTTGTGTTTCCTTTGTGTGTTGGCGAACTCCTCCGAGACGACGGCTGTGAACTAGGGCCGTGTTTTACCGTTGTCTAAATGTTGAACAACATGTTGTCACAAAGTGAAGCACAGGAACAGATGAACCAGGACAATGGACCAGCAACAAGGGGAGAGGAGCATGGGTACACAGAGACACAGGTACACAGAGACACAGGTACACAGAGACACAGGTACACAGAGACACAGAGACACAGGTACACAGAGACACAGGTACACAGAGACACAGGTACATATAGACACAGAGAGACACAGGTACATATAGACAGAGAGACACAGGTACATATAGACAGAGAGACACAGGTACATATAGACACAGGTACATATAGACACAGAGAGACACAGGTACATATAGACAGAGAGACACAGGTACATATAGACACAGGTACATATAGACACAGAGAGACACAGGTACATATAGACAGAGAGACACAGGTACATATAGACACAGGTACATATAGACAGAGAGACACAGGTACATATAGACACAGAAAGACACAGGTACATATAGACACAGAGACACAGGTACATATAGACACAGAGACACAGGTACACAGAGACACAGAGACACAGGTACATATAGACACAGAAAGACACAGGTACTAGGGCAGACAATCAACACAGGGGACCAGAAAGTCAACTATAACAGAACCACAGAACTGAAGTCAAAATAAAACCAAGTACAAAATGAATAAAAAATCCACACCATGACACTTGCCAAATGAGTCGGACCAGCCTTTCAACGTGGGTCGGCCTTTTATACTATAATGGCCATTACTTTTTAAATTACTTTTTAAACTTTTCTACACTGCCAATTTCCAACACACCATATTCAGGAGATGGGTGTATTTTTTATTGTGGTGAACCAAATTTTCCTCGGATCAGGCGGTGTTTTTTGGGATCATATTTGGTTTGGTATCTGCCTTTTGAATGCCAGGAAAAACAGCAGAACACACACACACTGGAGCTGGTGTCGCGGCCCCGCCCTGACTTTTGTACAGCCAGGTAATCCTTTCTTTCATCTCGCATGTCCCTCCATTCTCTGACGTGGATCCCAGCTTCAAGCCCCACCCTTGGGACCACATTGTGTGCGCGCCTGCTTTTGTCACAAATGATGGCGAATGTGATTTAATGTCAGTACTTGTTACATCGATACAGGATAAAGTCACTTAATATGGAATTGATAACAATGATAAGTATATACTGGGGCTCGTTCACCACATGATTGGCACGCAAACAATTTCACTGTTTTCTAAAGGACAGGATTCAAAATCATTATCCACAGGGTGTAGGTTATAGATATTATGTAAGGGATAATGTTTCGTTCACAGGTCATTATCGGAAAATAAGTACCGACAGGGCGAAGCGGACCCCTACGCGCAGGGGTCTGCTTCACCCTGAAGGTACTTACTTATGGTAAGAATATCCATTTATTCGTCACACAGTTGGGAAATTTCAGTTTGATGAACACACACACCTATATCATGGCATGTAGCGAACATTACTCCCGCACTCCTTATAGGCAAAGTGGGTTAAGTGTCTTGCCCAAGGACACAAGACAGCAGACATCAGTGGAGTCAGTGGAGAAGTTCTTGCGGTGGGTTTGAACCCTCAACCCTCAGACTCAAAGGCAAATGCTCTTCACTTGTTTGCAAAGGCAAAAAGAACCGTCATTAAATTGGATTTGAACACCGCCAGAGAACATATGTACCGTATGTATGTCCAGGTTCTCCGGTTTCCCCGGCCACTAAAAGCAGATGCAACACGTGATATCCTGTAGCTCGGTAGCCCTGACCAAGTCAAGAACTTCTGGAGATGGGCGACCACTGTTCCTGATCTGGCCCTTGAGGCAAAATGCAGAAGACACATTTTTCTGCGGGGACAGACTGAAGACTAAAAAAAACACTCAGCCAATCAGCAGAAGCATACAAATGATAACATGATTTCTAATAAGATGAGGAACCCCAGCTTTGAGGCAGTATATCTCCGGGTTTGGTTTCAAGTTTATGGCTTTAAAATGTTTTGTATGGTTTAGTGGCTGTAATATCAACTAAAGACATCTCAGATACCCCTGCTATGAGACGGCGGATTGGAAAGAGCCTCTCAGATAGAAGTACTTTATTAATCCCAAACGAATTTATCATACATAAGAACAATCAATGATAACAATAAATATGAAGTTCAATGTCTGTGATGCCTTCAGTGTCCTCTGCTTGGCTCCCTCCACTTGATCCAGCTTCAGCCCCCCCACAAAGCCTGAATATTAGCCTTAGCTAATACGTGGTGTTGGAGAGGGCTATTGTTATTCGTTGGTTTTATTTTATTTTAGAATCAGAATCATTTTTATTGCCACGTAAGTACAGTGCTTTGGCTCGGTGCAACAGTCAGAAAGAGAGGTAAGGGTAGAGAGGCATAATAAAAAAATAAAGAATAAAAAACACTTCTAATAAATACATTTAAATTTAAAATAAAAATTTAAAATAGAGTTACAGTTACTATTTACAATATACAAGTGCACATGGTGCACACAATGTAAGGTGACAGCAGTACAGTGAAGTAAAGTGACGTATGATGGGCAGTAAAGTGACTTTATAAAGGGCGGGGGGACAGGTTAAGAAGTGTTCAAGAGTCCAACAGCAGAGGGGAAGAAACTGTTCTTGTGGCGGGAGGTTCTAGTCCTGATGGACCGCAGCCTCCTGCCTGAGGGGAGTGGTTGGAATAGTCCATGTGCAGGTGAGAGGGGAGTGGTTGGAATAGTCCATGTGCAGGTGAGAGGGGAGTGGTTGGAATAGTCCATGTGCAGGTGAGAGGGGAGTGGTTGGAATAGTCCATGTGCAGGTGAGAGGGGAGTGGTTGGAATAGTCCATGTGCAGGTGAGAGGGGAGTGGTTGGAATAGTCCATGTGCAGGTGAGAGGGGAGTGGTTGGAATAGTCCATGTGCAGGTGAGAAGGGAGTGGTTGGAATAGTCCATGTGCAGGTGAGAGGGGAGTGGTTGGAATAGTCCATGTGCAGGTGAGAGGGGAGTGGTTGGAATAGTCCATGTGCAGTTGAGAGGGGAGTGGTTAGAATAGTCCATGTGCAGGGTGAGAGGGGTCGGCTGTGATACGACCAGCCCGGCCTCGAGCTCGGGCGACGTACAGGTCCTGCAGCGATGGAAGGCTGCGGCCGATCACTTCCTCTGCAGAGCGCACAATGCACTGTAGTCTCTGTTTGTCCCTGACTGTGGCTCCAGCGAACCACACGGTGATGGAGGAGGTGACGGAGGAGGTGACGGAGGAGGTGACGGAGGAGGTGAGGATGGACTCGATGATGGCCGTGTAGAACTGCAGCTTGGCTTTCCTGAGCTGCCGCAGGAAGTACATCCTCTGCTGGGCCTTCTTGATGAGGAGCTGATGGTCGGCTCCCACTTGAGGTCCTGGGTGATGGTGGTGCCCAGGAAACGGAAGGACTCCACAGAGGTGATGGGGGAGTCCATCACGGAGGGTGGGGGCGGGGGGACAGTGCTCTTCCTGAAGTCCACAATCATCTCCACTGTCTTCTGGGCGTTCAGCTCCAGGTTGTTACCACTGCACCAGGACACCAGCCGGTCCACCTCCCTCCTGTAGGAGACACCAGGACACCAGCCGGTCCACCTCCCTCCTGTAGGAGACACCAGGACACCAGCCGGTCCACCTCCCTCCTGTAGGAGACACCAGGACACCAGCCGGTCCACCTCCCTCCTGTAGGAGACACCAGGACACCAGCCGGTCCACCTCCCTCCTGTAGGAGACACCAGGACACCAGCCGGTCCACCTCCCTCCTGTAGGCGGACTCATCGTTGTTGGAGATGAGTCCAATGAGGGTGGTGTCGTCCGCGAACTTGATCAGCTTCACGGAGTCGTGGTTGGTGTACAGGGAGAAGAGCAGGGGAGAAAGAACACAGCCCTGTGGGGCTCCTGTATTTATAATCCGAGAGTCCGAGACATTCTTCCCCAGACGCACTCGCTGCTTCCTGTCCGTCAGGAAGTCAGTGATCCACCTGCAGGTGGAATCGGGCACGTTGAGCTGGGAGAGCTTGTCCTGGAGCAGGGATGGCAGGATTGTGTTGAAGGCAGAGCTGAAGTCCACGAACAAGACCCTGGCGTAGGTCCCCGGGGAGTCCAGGTGCTGTAGGATGTGGTGGAGGGCCAGGTTAATGGCGTCGTCTACAGATCTGTTGGCTCTGTAGGCGAACTGCAGGGGGTCCAGGAGGGGGGAGGTGAGGGACTTGAGATGGGAGAGAACCAGGCGTTCAAATGACTTCATGACGACAGACGTAAGTGCTACAAAAGCTACACTCTCCAAATATCAAACTGAACGTAAATGAAGAACCCTGTGAGTCAGTATGTGACGCTTTGGGCCGAGTGCTTTTCACTATTCTGTCTGAAAATGTGTAACTAAATATGAAAAGAATGAACTTAGATGCATTTGAAACCTTTTCTGTGAGGAACTGGTTTTATGACATGCATTAGCTGCATTTACAGTATGTGTTTTTAAAGTGCTCCAGCTCGTTAAGATCATCCACCTCCAGGTGTTGGTTTTTTCTCTTTAAATTGAAGCGGAAATAACACACTCAGATCCATATCCTGGCTATCGTCCATCTCTAGTGCGGGTTCAGTTCCTCAAATCATCTTTGCATAAATGTTCTTTGGGAGAAGATGTTTGTCTGGTTTAGTTCACACGTTATATTTCTGGTGAGAAAACTGGGTCTCCTTTTGAGTGCCGGTGTCTGCGGTGTCTGCGGTGCATTGTGGCGTGTCCTTTCAGCTGGGAAAGTGCGAAACATGAAACCACTTTACAGTGAAAAGCAATCTGCGCATCAGGGCGTTTCAACCTTGACCGGGATTTGAGATGCTCATATTTGAAGTTCACAGCCCATTAAAGGGGACGTATCATGGGCTGTTTGCGTAGTACGTAGTGTGGTCTGAGCGGTGCCTGCTGGGTCTCTGATGCGTTAACGATGATGTTGCATGAAGGAGCACAGAGAAATATAGTGGGACAACTCTGCTCTTTTACAACATTATCATAGATTCATAATGACATGAGGTGTCAGAGGTTATAGGTTATAGAAGGTTACGATACCTTACGATACATGCAGAACTTTAAAATGGTTTACAGAAACTCACGTTAGAATGTTTGAAGAGCTGGTTTTACTGAGCTGGTCTACAACATGTATGGTCCATCCCGGGCCTGTGGGGGTGGACCCGGAATAAGAATTAGCCAATGCTAACATATAGCATTAGCTGACCTCTGGAAAATGTCTTTACAGGATGGTCCAAAAGTTGTCTCTTGGCCCAAAGCTCCGTTCCACATGTGTGTCAATGCTGAGTGTTCTGGACCAGTCTAGTTTAGTCGCTGTGGACTTTAGAAGTCACTCGTTTAAATGAATGGGACTCGTGCAGCTGACGCATGCACAGATGTGTTTTTTCACATTTTCCAGCCCCCGCGGCCATTTTGAATCATTCCATGAGAGCCCAATTTTTGGCCCATTAGTTAGAACGGTGGAGATAGGCGTGACTACGTCCGTTAATATATACAGTCTATGGTTATAACCAATTCTCAGGTACAAGTTTTCTAAACATATGACGACTTGTTGTGGAATGATTTTCTGTACAACATTTTCTGTCGGGACAAACTATGTGTGAGATTTTAGAGGGTGGAATTAGGTACTCCAGCTTCAATGTTGAAAAGATTTCTGTATGCGAACTTTGAATATTCTCCTACGATCCACTCAGATGTAATTGCAGTGTCTCAGTTCACTTCTGTGTTTATTTATGTAGATTTATATACAGCACACGTTAAAACATTTCTGTTTTCTGTATCAACATCTATGAAAATATGAAATTCTATATTTTATCATGAAATGTCCCCATAAAATGTTTTATTCTAATGATTAATCATCAAGTGTTTTTATAAAGTGTTCTTACATTAATCGTTAGGTGTTTGCATAAAAAGCCTTTGTATAATGTTTAGCCTGAGTTTAGTGAATTCAGGGAAGACTCAAGGACAAGTTGGTTTCTGTGAAATAAGTTTCATTTTAGGAAGAGACCAGAGGAGAGCCAGAGCAGAGCCAGAGCAGAGCCAGAGCAGAGCCAGAGCAGAGCCAGAGCAGAGCCAGACCAGAGCCAGACCAGAGCCAGAGCCAGACCAGAGCCAGACCAGAGCCAGACCAGAGCCAGAGCAGAGCCAGAGCAGAGCCAGAGCAGAGCCAGAGCAGAGCCAGAGCAGAGCCAGAGCAGAGCCAGACCAGAGCCAGAGCAGAGCCAGAGCAGAGCCAGACCAGAGCCAGACCAGAGCCAGTCCAGAGCCAGACCAGAGCCAGTCCAGAGCCAGTCCAGAGCCAGAGCAGAGCCAGAGCAGAGCCAGAGCAGAGCCAGAGCAGAGCCAGACCAGAGCCAGAGCAGAGCCAGACCAGAGCCAGACCAGAGCCAGAGCAGAGCCAGAGCAGAGCCAGACCAGAGCCAGAGCAGAGCCAGACCAGAGCCAGACCAGAGCCAGAGCAGAGCCAGAGCAGAGCCAGACCAGAGCCAGACCAGAGCCAGACCAGAGCCAGAGCAGAGCCAGAGCAGAGCCAGAGCAGAGCCAGAGCAGAGCCAGAGCAGAGCCAGACCAGAGCCAGACCAGAGCCAGAGCAGAGCCAGACCAGAGCCAGAGCAGAGCCAGAGCCAGAGCCAGAGCAGAGCCAGAGCCAGACCAGAGCCAGACCAGAGCCAGAGCAGAGCCAGACCAGAGCCAGAGCAGAGCCAGAGCAGAGCCAGAGCCAGAGCCAGAGCAGAGCCAGAGCCAGAGCAGAGCCAGAGCAGAGCCAGATGACATCTTCTTTGGCACTTCCGCTCTCTTTCTACACATTTCCTAAAACCACAGACAGAGGACGTGGCAGAGCCTGGTTGTCCTCTCTGCACATGTTCAGATCTGGAGGGAGAGTTAAAATGGCTCCGCTCAGGGTTTTTAGGGAAATAAGAGTTCAGAGAGTTTTGTATTCATATTTAATTGTACAGAGGATTAAATATTGTTGATTTTGAACTCTTGAACGCTTGGTCTTATTTCTGTATCAAACTCTGAGACACGTCTGTGGTTTTTTTGACAATAATATGTTTTTCAGTTCCGTGCCCGCCGGAGAACCTCCTGTTGGAACGCAGCTGCGACAGTGAAGTCATCCTCTTCTCCTGGGCCAACTCCAACAATTCAAACCTCTACAAAGCGAAAGCAATCGACTCCAAGGTACAAAGTGGAATGCTTTTGTTTTTATTTGGCTTTTTATCGTCTCCAAAAACATAATATGCCACAATGTTCCTTACTTAAGAGTGTTATTTAACTTTTTATGTCAACAAAAAGTGTGTGTCTTTGAATATTTCCCCTTGTGACCCGGTGGTGGTCTGAGTGAGTGAGCATGAGACCATACAGTACAAAGTATAATGTACCTTTAAGAACAAACCTGGGTAACAGAAGGATATCCTGTTTCGATCAATCTATCCATAAATATTGATGTACAAAGCACTTTTCATGCATTTTGTCGACACAAGACACATTTAACACAGATAAGGGAATGGTATACTTTAAGATTCCCTACAATGCGTTTGGTCAGTGCTCGGACACCCATCTTCACACGATGATGCTCGGCTCAGGACCACCTGTGGTACATGTTTTTACTGGGTGTGGAAAAAGTGTGTTTATAGATCCAGATCATAAAATGTTAACAGAAGACTTGAAAATAATAAAAAACTACAAGGCAGCTCTCATCCACAACTGGTGAATCTGAACTCTGTAAACCTGGTTCCAGAGTGGATATGTTTGAAACTTCTGTAAACGCATCTCTGTGTTTGCGCCGAATACAGAACTTCCTCCTCACAATCCCATCACAGCTGCAGCTCATTCTGTGATCTGTACTGACCTGAAACATTCTTTGCTGCAGGATCATCGCTCCTCCGCTGCAACACTTATATATATATATATATATACAGAAAATATATACATTCACCACAGAGTTATTTAAATCTATATTAATATTTCAAATGGGTCAATGCAAGATGTTTCTCCTCAAAGCTTCCTGTTCTATTCTCCCACTGTTTAAGGTGTTAAGCATTTGTTTGGTTTTTTGTTATGGGTGGGGGAAATATTCATTAAAAAATTATGACATCAAAATATTCACATATGGACAGAGGGTATACGATATAATTTAGAGGGCTGTATGACAATGTTGAGAAAGTTATATAATTCATCCCTACTGGCAGATCAAAGTTAAACCGACGGGGGAAATACTTATCCTGTGAATCTATTTTTGTCCAATTAGAAAGCAAAGGGAGTGAGCTTAGGAGAGTCTGTGGGTGCTTGTCTCAAAAAACAAAACTCTTGTACTGTAGTTTGCAAACAGAGCGGATAATGTTCTATAAATGGTTCATGATAATAACAGTACTCTGTGTGTGTTTGTGTGTGCCCAGGGGGAGGTGCTGGAGTGTTTGACTGAAGATAACTCCTGCTACTTCACACAAACTCACTGTGGACGACACTATTACTTCTCAGTCTACTCCATGAGTGGAACCTGCCACAGCCAAAGCAGCCCCACCGTGGACATCAGCACAGGTACACACATACACTGTAGACCTGCTGCGTGATGCAAATGAAGGCATCTGATTGGTCAATCCTAATGGCTCATATCTGGATGTCAAAATAATTTATTTTTTTATTTATTTATTTATTTGAACAGTATTAATACTGCACAAAAGGAGTGGGCTGAAGCAAAAGCTTATTAGCACCGCACCCCAAAGCTAATTACAATCGAAATTTACATATTGAATATAGTTCAGAACAGGGATAAAAGGCACACAAGAGCTACATCTGCTCATACTGAACAACAGAACAATCACAATCAATTTATCAATTTACAGAGTAAAGAATATGTCATGACATTAACTTTGACTTTACTTACCAGAGAGAGACCAGAAGGACTCACTGACAAAAGGACAAAATAGATTTTAAGTTTATGTTTCAAGGCAGTTTCAATATACTTTGAACTGTTCTTAATCTTATTACCAGAGTGAGACACAACAACAGTCTGGTTAAGACAGATCTCCACAAAGCAAGAGACACAATATCACCATATTATTATTTTAAATATACTGACAGCAAGTTACTGTGAACAAATTAAACCTATTTCGCTCAAAAAAAAAAAGAGATGTTGCAGCTAGAAAGCAGAATATTTCTTTATATTTATTTATTTATTATTATTATTATTTTTGTATTTTATTTAATTTATTTTTTTATTTTTTTTCAGAGTAGGCAGTGACCCTATGTAGTGTTGTGCGATAAAAAGCCAGGGTGTAAAGCCAGTTGGAGACGGCAGTGACTCCTCACCAACAGACCCCACCCAGCTGCCCTATCAGCTGCTCTTGTAAATGTAAACTTTAAATGTTCTTGTCTTTCTATACTGAGTGATGCATTAAAAGATGTGTGATCCCTTGGGAGGAGGTACCTCTCAACGGATGCACAGCTCGCCCTATTTCTCCTTACTGGAATTTGAACAAAATAAATAACTTATGTTCCAAGCAGCAAAACTCAATTTGAACAATAGCTATTCATTGATTGCACTGCACCCCCTAGTGGTGACCCAATATTTCTCTATATTTTTCAAAGATCTTTTGTTTGTATTTATACTTAAACAAGATAATGTTTGGACATTGCTTCATTGCCGTCTCTAATTGGTTCCACAGTTGAATGCCATTAACTGTCAGGCTAAAACTTTTCAAAGTGGTCCTATGTTTCTGTGATTTAAAGTTTAGTTCCCCTCGTAATCCATAACATCCAGTACGCTCAAGAAATCTACTTTGTATTTGGTTTGGTAACAGTTTGTACCTTGCTTTGTATAACATCTGTACTGACTGGAACTCAAAAATGTCGCAAAACTTCATTATTTTTGATTTTAAAAATAAGGAGTTTGTGTGGTCCAAAAACCCGGCTCTATGAATTAGTCTCACAGCTCTTTTTTGTAATATCACCAACGGCTTTAAAGTATTTTTATAGGTACTACCCCATACTACAGTGCAGTAATTCAAATAGGGCAAAATTAGAGAGCAGTATAGTGTGTGTAGAGCTCTGATGTTTAAAGTGTGCTTAGCTTTTGCTATGACTGAAATGCTTCGTGAGATCTTAGTGGCTATATATTTAATGTGTGATTTCCAGGTAATCTTGTCATCTATAATGACCCCAAGGAATTTGATTTCATGTACCTGCTCTATAACCGCACCCTCTATCTGTATTACATCTTGAGTGGTGGGATTACAGTTGCCAAATATTATCATTTTACTTTTACTGAGATTCAGAGATAGTTTATTTTGTATGAACCACTTACTGACACTTTTGAGTTCCAAGTTAATCTTTTGACACAGTTGATTTAAATTGTCTCCTGATGCAAAAATATTTGTATCATCTGCAAATAGGATGAATTTAAGTATATGGGAGGTTTTACAAATATCATTGATGTACATATTAAACAACTTTGGACCCAAAATGGAACCTTGAGGTAATCCACACACAATCTCTCGATAACTGGACTGATATTCACCCATTCTCACATATTGCTTCCTATCTTGTAAATAACTAGTCACCCACTGCAGTGCTACCCCTCTGATCCCATAATGTTCCAGTTTATTGATTAATAGCTCATGGTTTATTGTATCAAAGGAGAATCTATCAAAAATAAAGGATCATACTCTCCATGCTGCACAGATGTTTAAGCCCAAAATGTTGATTCTGACAGAAACCATTTCAGGTTTACCACTCTCGCTTTTTGTCACATTAAAACAGAGTATTTTTGTCATGAAAACGTGAACAGATAATTCTGAAAACCTTTGTGCACGTGTGTTAAGAATGTATATGTATAATGTATTCTCCGATGAACATTTAAATGTCCTGATTGATTGATATTTGTGTCATTTGAGCGTGGCTATCTCCGATCAAGAATGACCGGTAGAACGTTTTAAAATGACATTCAAATCAATGGAGAGTTCTAATTAAATATATATCTAAACATATATATACAGTATAACATTGTAGGCTGCTGTGTAACTCCTCTCTATACACACTGATACACACTGACACACACACTGATACACACACTGATACACACACTGATACACACATTGATACACACACTGATACACACACTGATACACACACTGATACACACCGATACACACACTGATACACACACCGACACACACACCGACACACACACTGATACACACACTGATACACACACTGATACACACCGATACACACACTGATACACACACCGACACACACACCGACACACACACCGATACACACACCGATACACACACCGATACACACACTGATACACACTCTGATACACACACTGATACACACACTGATACACACACCGACACACACACACCGATACACACACCGATACACACACCGACACACACACCGACACACACACCGATACACACACCGATACACACACCGATACACACACCGACACACACACACTGATACACACACCGATACACACACCGATACACACACCGATACACACACTGATACACACACTGACACACACACACTGATACACACACTGATACACACACTGATACACACACTGATACACACACTGATACACACACTGATACACACACTGATACACACATTGATACACACACTGATACACACACTGATACACACTGATTTCAAGTTTGGCTTCTTCACACCAGGTAACATTAAATATATAGTGATCATAATCAACGAACCAGACCAAAAGGGTATTCACATCTGAGCAGGTACTTCATGTTTTTATGTCTCCCTTCCCCAGCTCCTTGCATGCCCAAAAACCCGCTCACGTCCGCCGACTGTCACACGGACGCCATGGTGAGTAAATGGGACTTGGCAGAAGGCGCAGTGAACTACACAGTGGAGGCGTACGGGAACGAGGCCAACAACAGCTACCACCTCTGCACCACGCACTCCAACAGCTGCTCCTTCCAAAACCTCACCTGTGGATCGTCCTTCACCATCTACATCACTGCCCACGACCAGTACTGCTCCAGCCCGCGCATGCTGGCCCCCGTGGCAAATGCCGGTAAGTTCACTATACTTCAAAACAGGCAGCGACCGCCAGTGTAGACCAAGGAGGCTGGACTCCAGAGACAGCATGGGTTCTGTTGCTGTGAGTCAATATAAAAGCTTACAATGGACAATCCTAAATGTATTATTATAATGGTCCACAATGTTTATTTCCATTTCCAATCAGAGAGCAGGATGAGTTGCCAGTTATTTGTGTTGCCAGTTTGTTAGGTGACATTTACCTGACTCTGTTTTGACACATTTCACAAACAAAACATAGCACCGTGCATTGATTTAAAAGAATGCAGATACAAAAATAATAAGAATTTGTGCTTTTCGATCCAAACCCCGGCAGGTACTTTACTTCTATGATTAGAGCTACATGTGTCAGAGACAACAAAAGAGTGATTGTATTTGTAATGACTTCATGACAGCACTAATAAGGCAGAATACATTCTCTTTAAAGCCAGAATTTCTGTCTGTAAAAAGATATTGAGGCATAACATTAATAACAAGTTTGTGGAGCTCAACAAAAACATGAAGCGGTAACATCTGTAGATCAAAAGCTTGAAGTGTACTGCAATAGGGCCGTTTATATTCATTAGATGTATTTTCTAGTCTTCATCCCCTGTTCTCATTTGACCGCTTGGAGTCTTTTGTGGCAGTTGGGGATGGTGTTCATGATCTTTTCTCATGTTTAAGCTGCCCATTCTTCTCCACAGAACAGCGCGATAATTGGAAAATAGAAAAACCTTTAATTGAGAATAAATGGCTTCACACAACGACTACCTTTGAGTCGGATAATGTATTCAGTCATAATCTCCAGAATATGTCCAAAACACTTACATCTCATTCTGGGTATCTGTGTGTCCCCTAGTGCCATGTACGCCTGTGAATGTCATTGTTTCCACGGACTGTGAGGCCAACTCCATTGCGGTGAACTGGAACATTGCTCCGGGGGCCATCGTGTACAGGGCTTCAGCAGTGGATGATCAGGGGAACGTCTACAGCTGCTACACGCTGGACCTGACCTGCACCATCGATAACTTACACTGCAGCACCAACTACAGTGTGTCCGTATTTGCCTCCAACCTGATCTGCAACAGCTCCATCAGCGACACCGTCCGCATTGAAACGGGTAATGTCCTCTCCAGTGCACATCCCAGGTGTGGGTCTGGGTCTAGAAAAGTATACCAGAGGCCTGGGAGCTGGAGGGTTCTGTGCAGAATCTTTGCTGTTCCTAGCACTGCACATTTCTGGACCGAGATGTCCGAGGTTGTTCCAGGGATCCGCTGTAACCTCTGCTCCAGCTTTGGGGTCACTCATTACATATATAATGGATTACATATATATACAGATTGACTGCTTTTGTTTTCTTCCATGCCTGTTGTATCATGTGAAATGGAAAGACTTGCAGCATCATGCATAAGGAATATACAGTATAAGAAGTCTGCTTTGGTTAACAACATCATTGAAGAATCCTAACATTATACACAAAGATGAGCCCAATAACAGCCGTACTGTTGTCTTCTTCTCCTCAGTGGCCTGTGCTCCGAGTAACATTACATCAACACTGGACTGCGCCAACAACGAGGCCCTGATCACCTGGACCGCCGAGCCCAGAATGAAGTCGTTCACTGCCACAGCTTTGGACCAAAACAACAGACTGCTCAGCTGCAGCTCAACCACCACCAGCTGTACCATCTCTGACTTAGAATGTGACCAGCGCTACAGCGTAACCGTGGGCAACCATGACGGCATCTGTCCCACCATCAACTCTGAGACCGTCAACATGGATTCAAGTACGGACTTACTCCTGATAATACCCATGCAGTCACTATGTTGTTGTTGGATAGACAGTAACTGTACAGTCTGATAGTATAACAGAACTTTTACTTATAAAATCACTTGTCATATGCATAGTAATGTAAAACTATATAATTAAAAATACAAAACTTTGCAAATACATTCTAAATTTAAACGGCAACATTGTCAAATTGCATATCAGCAGTTCATAAGGAATTGTCAATGGAATTCTAATAATTCTAATATATATAATATATAATTATAATTATATAGAATTATAATATTATAATTATACTTATAATTATAATATTATAATTATAATTATAATTATAATATATAATTATAATTATTAATAATTTATATTTAATAATTGTCCTTCTCATATCATGGAATTATTTTGTGCATATAACCCAGCCCATGTTTGAATTTCTGTTTTGGCATCAGCGCACATCTGCTTTGCATTCTTTCTGCCCCCCTCCCTAACATGTCTGTTGTGGTGCAGTGGCTTGTGGGCCCTCGGTGGCTGCAGACATGGACTGTGGGAGCCAGGTCCTTATGGCTTCGTGGGAGGCTGTGGCCGATGCAGAAGGTTACGAGGTTCAGCTGTCAGATGGCACTGTGCAGAAGAACTTTAGCATCACCAACCCCGCCTTCACCTCCAACAATCTCCTGTGCGGCAAAACGTACACTCTGAACGTCCGCTCCGTCATCGATGGCTGTGTCACGCACGCCACTCAGGTCACGGCCTCACAAGGTAAGAACAAAGAAGTCTCTGGTTCACTGTCAGTGTTGTGAGTGCGTGTTTGTGCCTGTTGTATTGACACCAACCTGACTACGGAAGTACACGCCAACTCTGGTGCATTTACATTTTGGAAAAAACCCATGTTGCTCATTGTGCACTGTCCCGACTTAAACCAAAGCAAACCAATAATCATTAATCTGGTCTCAGCCCAAAGCATCAAATAGCGACTCAAAGGTCTCTTTTTTATTCTAATATATTTTCTAAGAAGATTAATGCAGCATCTTGTGATCTAATTGGTTCACAGCATTTTTGGTCTTGGAACCCCACAAGCTGTATATAATTTTAAATTGCTATGTTCTCCTCTACATTAATATACAAGTGCAACCAAACTTTACACTAAAAATAATGCATCGGTTTTATACAGCGCTTTTCTGGACACTCAAAGACGCTTCACATGTGTCATTATTCATTCACTCCATACACGGTGGTGATAAACTACTAATGTAGCCACAGCTGCCCTGGGGCACACTGACAGAAGCGAGGCAACCAGTCTGTGCCATCGGCCCCTCCGACCACCACCAACCATTCACACACACACCAGACTCATTCTAGGCAATGGGGGTGAAGTGTCTTGCCTAAGGACACAACGGCAGTTTGGCACTTTACAGCCGCAGCCGCCCCACTGTGGCTGGTGTGCCCAGAGGTTAAGTGTCTTGCCAAGGACACAACGACAGTAATCAGTGGGAGTCGATGGTGAAAGTCCTGAGCGGGGCTTGAACCCACGAACTTCTGGCTCAAAGGCCAACGCTCTACCAACTGAGCTACTGCCGCCCTAAAAAGATATAAAGCATAATATGGGCACAAAAACATTGCATTCTTACCTTTGGACCTGTGTCTAACTGAAGTAAATGTCCATGGAAGAGCAATATCCACCGAACTATAGTGCATTATGGAGATAGAATCCAGAAATGTGTGTTTGTCACAGATCCTCTCCTCTTCTTCTTAGCTAAACATGAGACCTTGGTTGAGGCAATCTGTGCTGTAGTTTTTTTAATAACAGCCACATTTGTACAAAAGTCTGCAGCCCTTAGTTATTTTGTAAGTCTAAAATATATCCTGGTTTAAAAAAAAAAAATACTGGGTAACGAGCAATTTCTAAGCCTTTCAAAGACTTGTCATGATCTGTTTCAGCCAATCTTCATATTGGTTTCTCAACACTAAGTTATTTTTCTGATGGAAAGACAACATTCAGTCACTTGAGAAAGTTCTATTTATTACCATGATTCTCACAAGTACATTCTGGGTTTCTCAGCTCCCTGCCCGCCCACCAGCGTAGAGGCACTGGCCGCTTGCCCGCAGACCTCCGCAAACGTGACGTGGCAAACCAGTGAGGGCGCCCTGTCGTATGAGGTCACAGCCGTGTCCAGCTCGGGGGCCCAGCTACAGTGCAACTCCACCGGGACGTCCTGCCAACTGGGCCAGCTGCTGTGTGGAGAGACATACAGCATCACAGCCACAGCCCTGGATGGGCAGTGTGAGAGCCAGAGCAGCGCGCCCACTCAGCTGACCACAGGTGAGGACAGAGACCCCAATTTATTTAATCTAAGAACACCGTTTATATGGACAAACAGGGGCTGAAACATGTGAATGTGTACTGACCAGTGCTTCTGCTGTTGTGTCCGTCAGAGCCGTGTGCCCCCAGCAGCCTGGCAGTCTCTGTGGACTGTGCATCCAACTCTGCGCTTCTCTCCTGGCACAGCAGCCCAAACGCAGCCTCGTACGCTGGCACAGGCGTGAGCGAGTCTGGCCACACGGTGAGCTGTGCGGCTGGACCGGACCTCAGCTGCAGCCTAGACCAGCTTCAGTGCGGAGAGGAGTACCGCTTCACTGTCACGGCCTCTGATGGAACCTGCCAGAGCGCGGAGAGCCAGGCCGTTCTCCAGTCCACTGGTGAGCTCAGCGCAGAGTCCAATGTAGGCTGTTAAAGCTTGGGTACCTAACTTTATAGTGACATAGATGATACATGTCATCCCAACAGAAAGAACCATGTAAAAGTCTAATCTTAGAACATCCCATACGGAAAAGTTGCACATAAACATATAATGAAGTCACATTATACAACTTTATATAATGTTTGTTTGATTATCTCCTGAAAGTGGCAACTTTTGCTTGTCTTTCAAATATGGAAACACAATTGTGTTTAATGTTGTTTCTATACAAGTTGTTTACAGTCTTTGTATTGCAGTTTTACAATTTATAATCAATATAAATACGTAAAATCTCTTCTTTACTTTTCTATCTGAAAAGGCTGATTTAAACATAGACAGAGGAAAGAAACACATGTGTGAAAACTAATGACATGGATTTTATTATATTACTTTGTTAAATAGTTTGTGATTTGAAAACAAACTCTAAGCATTGATTATGATTAATTTAAATCTGAAATAATGAAACAGCTCTGACCATGGCGTAATATGGGTGTGTCTTATCCAGGTATGTTTTTGATTCTTAAAAACTCAACAAGGAAAATGTTAGTGGAATAAATCTATTTTACTTCAGAATTCACAACTGCTCGTCTTTAATTAGATCTTGTGACTAGAAAGCACACTTTAGTCATCTCTCGCATGTCACGTTCTAAAAAAAAAAACGGCAAAGCTAATATATATTTTACAAAAGCATCATATTCAGAGACAACTTTGTCAATTATCATTTGTGACAATATTTTACTGCTCAAATACAAACTTTTGCTAAACCTGTGCTGACATCTGTAGATATTCCTGACCATGATAAAAGGGTGGTGTGTGTTCTGTGCTGCAGCTCCGTGCGCCGTCACCTCCGTCTCGCACACGGTGGAGTGTACCAGTGACTCCCTGCTCACCTCCTGGACGCCTGCACAGAGCGCCCTGAACTACACGGTGAGGGCGGAGAACGTGGATGACGGGTCGGTCCTGAGCTGCAAGACGGAGCAGTCCGGCTGTGTCCTGGACGGTTTACCCTGTGGAGAGCAGTACACAGTGACGGTCACCCCCAGCAGCAGCTCGTGTGTGGGGCAGAGCAGCGAGGCCCAGCGGGTCAATACAGGTGACCCACACCCACACTCACTGCTGCAGACTGGAGCTCACTACACCCAAACTCATACTGTATGTCATTGTGAGAAGAGAAGGCACCACTTTATCATTGTTCATAATCACCAGGGCTGTAGTTAATGATTATTTTGGTGAACATCATTCTTTTGGCTAAATCCACTGAAAGAGGATATTTTTCACGCTATTTTTCCTGTCCAGGGCCGATCCGAACAGTGGGGCTTGACACAACTGCTGTGGTTAGAGTAGGGGGCCTGGGGGAGAAGGGCTTTCATTCATTAAAGGTTCTATATTTCACTTTTCTTAATGGTTCACAGCCCATCCTATGCACATGTCTGATAATAATGTGAGTGGTACACTACACAACATTCTAAACTTTTAGCCATTTCTTGCGTATAGCAGATGTCACTTTTATTGAATCTCACTGTGCTCCTTCCACTGTGAGCTTGGACTGAACTTCCAAAGGAGCTTGATACACTCAGCAGTAAGGGCTCTATGGTTCTACTTTCAGCTCCATGCGTCCCGAGTAACATCGTGGCAGAGATCCAGTGTTCGGACAACAGCTTGCACTCGTCCTGGGACAAGGTGCCCGGGGCCACCTCCTACTTGGCAACACTGAGTGGAGATGGAGGTTTCTACCAGGAATGTCCCTCCAGGGTCGGCTTCTGCAGCTTCAGCAGCTTGGAGTGTGCCCAGAGCTTCACCCTGAACGTGACCGGAGAGAACGACCGCTGTAACAGCAGCGCAACTCTGGATGTTCAGAGCGGTATGGGACGATTATTACAAGGAACTTTAGTTTTTGTTTTATCGTTGTACAATTGACAGCTTTTGGAGTGGAGGCTTTATACTTAAGTCAAATATGATCCAGATCATAATTTTGTTGCGAAAATGACTTGAATTGATTGAACAATTCTGGTTAGCTGTGCTGTATTATTGAATATATTAATTCAGGTGAGAAGTGGTAAGCTGTGCATTCTCAGGTGTTTCTGAGGCCACGCTTACACATGTCGGTCTGGTTCACTGAATTTCTTACAGAAAGTTCAAGTGAACAACTTTCACAGTGGATTTAAAGTGGGTGCCACTGACCAAGGAACGATGCCCTGAAGACCCAGAACAAAACTAGAGCGCACTGATAACAAAAGTAACAGTTAACAATTAAACAAGAGGGAAGATGTCTGCTGCTGAGTCTGTTCAGAAACATGTTCCAGGCTCTATGTTTGTGAGCATGTCACAGATCTGCTTCAAAAGATATGGACTAAAGGAACTCCTTCAGTCAATTTACCTCGTTTGAAACTGATCTTTAAAGAATATTCCTCCTGAAACTAAGCAGACTTGGTCCGGTTCGAGTTCAACCAGACCAAGTATTTGGCAGTTTGACACAGTAAAATGTGTAATTTGTTCGACTTAAAACGTTTTTTTAGAGGGGTTCTTAATTTTCATCACACGTACACTTCAAATGTGGGTGACATATAGAAATAAAATGGGTTGAATAAATGTTCGACCAATATTATGTAACCTGCGTTGGCAATGAAACCCATCGGTTATTCTTCAGGTTTCCACACACTGTAGCTGTTTGTGCAGTGTTAAACAAATACTGAATTGGAGAGCTAACTCTTCATGTGTCATGTGTCCAGCCCCGTGCGACCCCACTGACGTGACGGCCTCTCTGGACTGTGTGTCGGGCGTGGCCTTGGTGAGCTGGACGGCGAGCGCGGGAGCCCTGTCCTACACGGTCTTGGCCCAGTCCAATAACCACGAGGCCCGCTGTGGGACAGACACCACCTCCTGTGAGCTGCCCAGTCTGATCTGTGGAGAGGCGTACGCTGTGATCGTGCTGGCAGCAGACAACACCTGTAACAGCAGCGTCCTGACCACGCTGACCATCACCACAGGTCTGTGCGCCGCGCTCACTGCTTTCAAGTGCTTAGCTCTGCTTCTGATGGTGATAATACAGGACACTCTCACAATTAGAATGTTGTCCTAAAGTTCATTGTTTTAGAACTGGACTTCTTCTGCGGAAGTCCACCACACAAAAGGTTCAACAAGGTTCAGAAATAAAATAGGCCTATTTCAAAACTAATTCCAACTTAATCTGGGCAAGCAAAATGTATGCAGTTATTAAAGCTTCTACCAATTTAGAGTCTTGAGCAAAGTGAAGACCTATAATCCGTCCACTTTGAGTTATTCACCTTTTTATTTTTCAAGGATAGATTATTGTAACTTGCTAAAGTAAGTAAGTAATCTTTATACAGCGCCTTTCACAGACCAGAATCACAAAGTGCTTTACAAATTGTTGTGGGAATTTGTCTCTTACTCCACACAGAGAAACAGTGGAGTGTCCATTCTGTGGTCTGCACTAAAGCTCAGCCAAGTGCCTTCAGCTCCAGAGGAACACGTAGGACAGAGCACATTACCCCTGTGCTTCACTGGCTCACAGGGACAGAGAGAGCACATTACCCCTGTGCTTCACTGGCTCACAGGGACAGAGAGAGCATATCACCCCTGTGCTTCACTGGCTCACAGGGACAGAGAGAGCATATCACCCCTGTGCTTCACTGGCTCACAGGGACAGAGAGAGCACATCACCCCTGTGCTTCACTGGCTCACAGGGACAGAGAGAGCATATCACCCCTGTGCTTCACTGGCTCACAGGGACAGAGAGAGCACATCACCCCTGTGCTTCACTGGCTCACAGGGACAGAGAGAGCACATCACCCCTGTGCTTCACTGGCTCACAGGGACAGAGAGAGCATATCACCCCTGTGCTTCACTGGCTCACAGGGACAGAGAGAGCATATCACCCCTGTGCTTCACTGGCTCACAGGGACAGAGAGAGCACATTACCCCTGTGCTTCACTGGCTCACGGGACAGAGAGAGCACATTACCCCTGTGCTTCACTGGCTCACAGGGACAGAGAGAGCACATCACCCCTGTGCTTCACTGGCTCACAGGGACAGAGAGAGCACATCACCCCTGTGCTTCACTGGCTCACAGGGACAGAGAGAGCACATCACCCCTGTGCTTCACTGGCTCACAGGGACAGAGAGAGCACATTACCCCTGTGCTTCACTGGCTCACAGGGACAGAGAGAGCACATCACCCCTGTGCTTCACTGGCTCACAGGGACAGAGAGAGCACATCACCCCTGTGCTTCACTGGCTCACAGGGACAGAGAGAGCACATCACCCCTGTGCTTCACTGGCTCACAGGGACAGAGAGAGCACATCACCCCTGTGCTTCACTGGCTCACAGGGACAGAGAGAGCACATCACCCCTGTGCTGGCCTCACTTCACTGATCCACGTCATATTCATGATTGATTTTTATATTCTGTTGCTTGTTTTTAAATGTTTAAAACGTCATAGCCCCTGTAGATCTGAAAGAACTCTATCTCTGTCTGCTCTTGTCACTTCGGTCAGAAAATCTTCAACCTTCTATTGAAGGTCTCGTCTCAAAACCTGAGGAGCCTTTTCTGCTGCTCCTCCAAAACTGGACTGTACTTTAAAACTGTACTTCAGAGCAGCCCTTTCATCGGTTTTAAAATCTAGTCTAATCTAATCTAGTTTTGGGGAGCTGGCGTTTTGTAAATGTGCTACACAGATAAATCATCGATATTGGTATTGATAGACTTTAGACCAGTAGGGGGCAGTTATTTTCTCCTGGGGGGGCCACATTGGAATATTGTCATAGGGCGAGCCGGACACGTTTGCAAGTATGTGAAAACTATTTCAGATTATTATTATTATTAATTTGATAAACAAAAACATTTAAAGAATAGAAACAGAGGGAAACACGAAGCCAAAATATCCAGCGTTTTTTGTTTTTGTGTAAAATTTGTTTATAGCTTTATCTGTGATATAGATTATCGCTCAGCAGTTAAACACTATTCTAATATTCTGAGTTTCACATGAACAAGTTATAAGAGCTGAGTCATGCTTCTAAGTTCATGAACACAGGTTAGAAATGGTTAGCCATCCTTCTAAGTTCATAAACACAGGTTAGAAATGGTTAGCCATCCTTCTAAGTTCAAAGTGGACACCAGCTGGGATGAAGTGGTTCATTCTTTTCATTATCAATAGATTGTGAGTAAATATATTAGCCAAAGAACTGATTGGCTGATGGAGGGTGGTTTTCCGGGTAAATTGGGGGCTCTGAGCTGGTCAGAGATAGCTTTAAAATGCAGGTACCCCAGCTTTAGCAGAAACACTTAATAAGACCCATGTTCATCAGTGTTTGTTTGCGTTGCAGCTCCATGCCCTCCAGTGCTGCAGGACTTCTCTCTGGACTGCACCACAAACGTTGCAGTGGTGCCCTGGGTCAAGGACGAGGATGCCCAGTCGGTCCTGGTCAGTGCCGTGTCCAGCCTGGGACACTCCACCACATGCAGCTCGGACAACAGCAGCTGTGTGCTCAGTGACCTGCAGTGTGGAAACTCCTACACCGTCACCGCAGTGGCCAAGGGCGTGCAGTGCAAGAGCAAGCCCAGCGCGCCTCTCACCATCACCACGGGTAAGGACCGACCCTGGGTGTTCTCCTCTTCCTCACGCACAGGCCCTGTCAGTGGTCTGGACAATGATACAAGATATTTTAGGCTGTTGCTTATATGTGGGTCAGGTGAAGAAGGTTAAAGGTTATAAAACTATACGCAGTAAAACAACTAGAGGGAAGAAGAATAAATGACAAATGTCGGCAGCTCTGCGTTTGCTCCCGGCATGTTGGATCCTTAAACTCACAGGCTTCCATCTGTCAAATAGTGTGTCCTCATCGTCATCATCAGGGCATTTTATCCAGATGATGATTTTGATTTATGTATTCTGACACACTCCAGTCTCCCCTCTTGATAAAAAGCTGAATCGGGTCCAACTAACACACTACATTTCCCTCCTGGTCCCACATCATCAGTATCTTCGCATTAGTTGAGACTCTTTTCACTACAAAATAATTATTTTTTGCACTGTTTAAAATGTAAACACTGGATCTTGTCTGTTATACATGTTTATTCATATTTTTTCACATTCTAACAAATGATTTGTTTATTTATCTAGTTACATGACACTGTGCATAATCTCTGACTGTGTTCTCCCTCAGCGCCTTGCACTCCGGAGAACATAGATTTCACAAACTCGTGCGAGACGGGCATTGCCATCGTGACGTGGGACGACAGCCTGGGCAGAGAGTCGTTCCGTGTGAGCGCCACCTCAGCCACGGACGTGAAGACCTGCCTCAGCGACAGCACGGACTGCTCTATTAGCTCCATGCTCTGTGGTCAGCTCTACAATGTGAGCGTGTACGCCATCGCTGCCCACTGCAACAGCAGTGTACCCGCCTTCACCCAGATACAGACAGGTGCGGTTCACACGCACACTTTGCCCATTTAACATCTGTGACAACAGTCTTTTGTGGTAGTTGTGGATGGTGTTCTTTATCCTTCTTTGGTGAAGCTGCCCATTCTTGTTGGCAAAGAGCCTTCAGTTCCTATAGATTCATGGGCCACCATGCCATCTCAGAGCACCTATCATCTAATATAAAACACGTTTAGTTGACAGAAGATGGCTTCACAAATGAGTAACGTAATGAAAATAAGTAGCTTTCAACTGTGGAATTCTCTGCTTTGGTGCATTAACTTATATTGTGGTATTTTGTCTTCAAATCGATTATCGATTATGCTTATTGATATAAGTATTCATATGTTAATCCTCCTCTTCACACTGGCAGAGGGTCTTATTTAAATGAAGAGGAGTCATTACCCAATGAAGTCTTGAACCTTAGCATGGAGTCTCAAAAGGAAGAACTCCCCCACAATGTTTCTGAAGAATGATTTATGTTTCTGTTATGTTGTGTCCGAACCCTCAGCCCCGTGTGCACCAGAGGACGTCGCGGTCTCTCTTCTGTGTGACAACAACACTGGCTCTGTGAGTTGGAGTCCCAGTCCTGGTGCCGTGTCCTACACCGTCAAAGCCCTGGGGCGAAGTGGGCAAGCGCCGCTGACGTGCTCCAGCGACAACACGTCCTGCGACATTCCCAACATGCAGTGCGGCGAGACGTACAGGTTCACAGTCACGCCCTTCTCCCTCGAATGCCAAGGATACGACAGCCGAGAAATGGAGTACCTGGCAGGTAACAGGCCTGAGGGAAAACACAGTCATTGCTTCACAATATTAAATTTTACTGCTTTATATTGCTTTATATCCACCATGTTTTTGTTTATACATTTCCAAGCCTCTGTATGTTATGTCTTATGAATTAATACCAAGTGAATTACAGCTAATGGTAGTTTTAAGAACCAAATAGGTCTTTTGAATTGGAAAAAGTCTCAAACTCACAATGTTTAAGGTAAATGGAAGCTGAAACCCACAAATATTACTGTACTTTTAATAAACACTTTTGTATTGATTGCACTTTATTGGTTGGACAGTAATAAAAGGATTACTTGAAAAATAGTTTTTGAGTTTACACCTTATTGTTCTGTTTCCAGGCCCCTGCCCTCCTTCTGACTTCACCGTAGACCGGCAGTGCAGTGGGAATGTGGCCGTGGTCAGCTGGAACCCCGTGCCTAAAGCAGAGTATTATGAGGCGTCCGCTTTGGAATTGGTCACTCCACACACTCACAATTGCAGTTCCAGCAGCACCACCTGCTCCATCACCGACCTGCACTGCGGAGAGACTGTGGCCATCACGGTGCAAACCCGGGAGAGGGGCTGCTGGAGCCAACCCAACCAGGCCTTTCTGTTCGAAGCAGGTCTGTAGTCCATCCCAGCAGGTGTATCATCTCATAATGACCACATCCTGCCTTCAAACTTTTATTTAGATGTACTGTAGCTCAAAGAATTGTTGACTAAGGCCCCGTTTAGCACTTCGGAAAAACGACCCCGCCCCGGATTTGATGTGCAAAGTGTCTACGAGGGGACGGAAAACAATGTAGTTCTAGTGCCCGGCCAGTAGAGGGCTGTGGAACTTTACAATGCCACACGCGACCCCCACTAGTATGACCACTTCCTCAACAAGATTCTCAACAAAGCCAGGAAAGAACCAACATCATCATTTAGAGAGCCTTTGTTTGGATCGGGGGTAGGGGGCGACAGTGGCTCAGCTGGTAGAGCACTGGTCCTTTTCACGCCCTGCCATTTTATAACATCAAAACTCTCAAAATCAGTGCATGATGTTCAACTGGCATATGGATATTTACTTAATTACATAGTCATCTCTCTCACTTTTAGAATGGTGTAAGTAGTTCCCCGAGAATACTCTGAGCCAGAAGCCAGGCAGGTTTATTTCTAAATATCTGCAATAATCCTCCCATAATGCACAGGGTTAGGGTGAGAGGCAACAGAACAAAATGAAAACTATTTTTGGACACATTGGTATAATAACTTATTATTTCAGTATGAAGATTTTTGGGTCCAGATTTTGTTTTCTTTGGACAGATACTCAGAGTACTCTTTTTGGGACATTATTCAGATAATTCCACAGATACACTCCCACTGCCATAGGGCACTAGCTAACCATGCGATTGTGAGACTTTTCTGAAAAAGGCTCTGGGACATAAAGGTGGGACTTTAAGGTCAGTTCATATCGCTGGGTATACTGCCTGCAGCAGTTTTCACACTTCCAGGGAGAAACTTCTGAGGGATGTATACTGTCCACGTGTGCAGAACTCAGAAGTTTCACCTACTGTTACTTGTCTCCTCAGTCATTTGCCCACCGACCGGTCTCACTGCAGTGACCAATTGCAGCAACAATGACATCACAGTGAGTTGGGACTCCAGCCCAAAGTTAGGAGTGACCTACTACGTGGACTCGGCCCAGCTCGGAGCCTCCTCTCAGCAGTTCAGCAGCTCCAGCACGTCCCATGTGATCACTGGTCTGCAGTGTGGACAGCTCTACACTCTCCAAGTCTCCGCACAGTACCAGGAGTGCACTAGCGCGCCCAGCAGCACCATCCAAGCACAGACAGGTTCATGGCCATTTCAACTATCTAGAAAAAAGTGTTATACTGTTTATTAGACAATTATGTCAAGGCAACATCTTTGAATGAGACATTGTCTATTTGAGCTTTTTGCTAACAAGATATGAATGAATTCATAATGAATTTATACATGAACTTATCCTTGAATTCCTTATGGTTAATTATTAATTCATGATGATCATTAATGATGTATTCAGATAACTCCTGAAAAGATTCATCTTAGCCCTAAAGTCGTGTGTGGAACATGAGTTCATCATGATTTGGCATTTACCAGGTTTTTGCATGATCATGATAATCTGAGATTATTATTGCATTTATTATTGCATCATTATGTCATCATATATATAATAATTAACGCGAGGCTCTGAAAAAGTGAGATATATTGGTATGTGATTGTCCTCAAAGTCTCTGTCAGACACAAAAAAAGAATCTCTATCAAACTTGTGCCTCCTTTTAATATTTAAATAGTGTTTATGTACATGTGGACAGTTACTCTAACAACCCTTATTTTTACAGAGAAAAGTAAAGTAACACCTTAACTAACGACATTTAAGTCATATTTTTATTCTTGTACATAGTGGTTAGCAATGTTAAGGCAAGTAAATGATTTTGTTGATGTGTCCTTCTGAGCAGCCCTTGTTAAGGCCCAAAAGAGGAATAGTCTAATCCAGTGTTGTGTGCGCAGCGCCCTGCCCGCCCACGGGTCTGGAAGCTTCCACCGACTGCGGCACAAGCTCAGTCACGCTGAGCTGGACCCAAAGCAGCCGTGCCACTGACTACACAGCCACCTTCACTGGGGCCAACGGGGACGTGACCTCCTGCTCCTCCAACTCCAGCAGCTGCACCGCGAGGCTGGACTGTAGCCAGCAGTACACCGCCGCGCTCACCGCCTCTGATGACGCGTGTTCCAGCAGCATTCCCGCCACACTCATCTTTAACTCTGGTAAAGATTCTTTTAACATGAAAGTTGATAAACAGAATCCGAAACAGAATTATGTTTAGCTCCAACCACACTAATAATACTGGCTAACCCCATATGGTGTCACAACACAATGGTGTCAAAAGCATTACTGCCGAGGGGAGATCCGTAATTCTATCAATCAACTTTTATTTGTAGAGCGCCTTTCCTAAAGAAGCCACATCACTTCAATCATAAATCATAAACATTACAATCTATAGACATTAAACAGAATTAAAATCCCACAGGGAATAAAAACACACTATCACAAGAAATATTAAAAACATAAGAAATACAATCACACACGTAATTTAAAAACATAAAACATTAAAATCACACTTAGGATTAAAATCATGAATAGCCACAGTTCATAGTCATTCGAATATAGTCATTGAGTTGAACGCACAGCTAAACAGAAGTGTTTTTGACCTAGATTTGAAACCTGCCAGAACAGCCTGTCTCACTTTTTCAGGAAAACTGTTCTAGACTTTAGCTGCATGAATCTGAAACGCTGCTTCCCCATGTCCTGACTCTGGGCACCAGCAGGAGGCAACTTCCTGAGGCTACTTCCTGAGGCTACTTCCTGAGGCTAGTTCCTGAGGCTAGTTCCTGAGGCTAGTTCCTGAGGCTACTTCCTGAGGCTACTTCCTGAGGCTACTTCCTGAGGCTACTTCCTGAGGCTAGTTCCTGAGGCTACTGAGGCTAGTTCCTGAGGCTAGTTCCTGAGGTGACTTCCTGAGGCTAGTTCCTGAGGCTAGTTCCTGAGGCTAGTTCCTGAGGCTACTGAGGCTAGTTCCTGAGGCTACTTCCTGAGGCTAGTTCCTGAGGCTACTTCCTGAGCTCTTCAGAGTAAATAGGAGCACAGGATGTCTGCTGTCACTTAACCAGCTCAGTCACTTATGTCTTTAATATTCTCCCAACAGTTCTTGCTTCGCCATAATCGTTCCCATCTTTGCTTTGGGCATCCTTGATACTGACAGAGTAAACATGCTGCCATGGTGTCCGTTTTAAAGCACCCTCTTTAATGCACACAAAAAGGGAGGAAAAATAGGGGCAAAGAGGGTGGTGGGTGGATACAACAAACAACTGCATAGATAAGCACTCACACACACACACACACACACACACACACACACACAGACACACACATACACGTTTTTGTTACCTGGTGGGTCCCTTTGACAGGGCCGTTCAGAATGGGACCCATAGACATAATCTTTTTTTACTGGGACTACTTTAAGTTATACAAAACAGTCAATAGAAACCAAACAACTCTTTTAAAGGAATTTTATTTTAGATTTTTTTTTCGAATTGCAGTGATTCTATTTTTGACATAGAATTTAATGCCACTCCATGTCCGATGTCTAAGGTCATCTGGTGAGGCATTAATGCAGGCCAGGCAGTGAGACTTCCCAGGGACCTTTCCAGTCTGTATGAAAGGTGTCATGGTCTTCTCCACAGCCTTCACCTCAGATGCAGACCATGGCTTTCTCTAACGTTCTAGGGAGAGAAATAAAAATATATTAGCAATATACACTCCCAGGGTTAGGACCAAGCAGCCTGGCTGTAATCCCCCACCTGGTACACTTACCAGAAGGGGCACTGCCACTACCATGGGGTGCATCTGGATGAATGGTTGAAGGTTCTCTGCTTGAAGTTTCTTTTAGCCCGTCCGTTTGTGAGAGGATCTCTACTGCTCTCCCTGTCGCACAGAAAATAAAAATACAAGTGGCCTTTAGGGGAAAAAAATCATACATATTTTAATAATATCAAGAATTACCTTCAGGCTCAATTTGTATCTGGTCGAGGCTCTTTCCTTCGAATTCCGTCACTCTTCCCTGCTCCATGGCCATCAACACTTTGCTGATTTTGGCCAGCTCCAGCGCCCCCTCTGGTAGTCTGTAATATTGCCTGTGGATGCGAATGTCATGGCCGAGGAAGTTGGCAAGTATGTCCATCTCATTCTCTTTCATATTGAGAACTGTAGACATAGTAGCTATGTGCTTTCTAAGTTTGGTTGAGGATAGCATCTCTGGATGCACCGCACCACATTCTTTGGCTACCTGGCGTAGGGAGTCTGATCCCCTGATGTGGGTGTCTGCGCCCGGGCGGGAAAAGAAGTATGGGTTATGGTCAGAGATGGAACAGGCCCTTCTGTTCTCCACCAGCACCTCCATCGAAGCAATCATTTCAGGAGTCAAAAGAACCGGCACTTTCCGACTTCTTTTCCCTTTAATTTCAATGCGTTGAAAATGCTGACACAGCTTTTTCTCAAGTTGGGACAGTCCCAGAGCAATGTCAGAATGGATCCCAGTCTTACTTCTTAAGGTAAAGGCTGTCAGTGGCATCTTTGAAACCTCACCTTCCCTTCTTCGATTGAAAATGATGACCTCACAAAGAGTCAAAACTGCCAGTTTAGACCAATGCTTAGACGTTGGCTTACTTATTAGGGTTTGCACATATTCAGGTCGACATACCTCAATATGTGCATGCATGGCTCTAACGTCCTCAGTCAGAGGGAGCAGGTCCGGAGTGTTCCACTTGGCTTGCCGGAGGGTCTGTAGGGCAGCAGAAGAAACACAGACGTCCCACCTCTTCTCAAAAAGCAGCCGGCTTCGTTGGAGGTTTTTAATAAATAGTTCATCAACACAATGCTCCATTTTTGAGTCACATTCAAGAATATCTGCTTTCTGAGGCTATGGCCGAGTTTGAGGGCCAAGGATGGAGTCTTGTATTGATTTGTTTCCTCATCATATCCAGCCACAGACCTGACTGCATCAATCACATGGTTAAAGTTGGAAGGAATAAAGAAATCCTTCATTGTTTTCAGTTTCCCTGCGGTTTTTGCTTCGTTAATTAACCTACCGACTTCTCTCATTTTCTGCCTAATGTAATCATGCTTAGTCTTATCATGCCCGTGTTTTAAGTACAGGTGCTCTCCGAGTCTCAGAATCCCCTTTTCTGCTTTGACAACACCCGTGACCTCATCCTGATGCATTGCCGAAATTAAAGACCACAGCTTTTTGCTGATGCCCTCCGGTACAGGCTGGGCTAGGGAGCAGAGGGACTGGACCCTACTTCTACCTGGTTTAGCCTGGGCATCTTTCTGTGAAAGCCGGCACCTGGCCACATGCCTCCACAGCGACTTTCGCTTAAGCAATGCCCCACAGTCTATACAGTGCAAAAACTCACTGGATTTAACTGGGCAATTTGGCTGTTTAGCTGGGACTAAAGTTCCAATGCCGGCCTTTAAAACCTCAAAATTGTGCTCACGGTTTCCACTATTCCTGATCAAATCAAACTGAAGTTTACGTGCTTTAGACTTCACAGGTAGAGCCAATGCTCTGGCTACGTCACTTTCATTTCCATGTTTTCTAGTCAAATGACGGGACATTTTGTGGCAGGACATTGAACAGTAGAGGCAGAAGTGTCTCTTGCTGTAAACCCTGCCCCCATTTTTCTTCTTTTGCAGCTGCATGATAACAATCTTATTTGCCTTTGGTTCGTCACTTTCCGAGTCTTGAAGAAAAGTGTTTTTGATTTTTCTTTTTCCATACTTTTTTACAGGTTTCTTCTTGACAGTTAAATCGTCAGAATCTGAGTCGACTTCATCAATTAGGGACTCTTGACTAAGCTGCACAAACAACAAATAATTTGTAATAATTCTATATAACAATTTGAAGTCATGACTTGTAGTCAGCACTTACCAGTGGGTTGTAAGCGTGCGCTTCAGTGTGCTCCTCCATGATGTCTTGCAGCCTAATGAACCACACACTTGCACCTTTTCACCTGACTTCCTCTGTTGTGCTGCTCCATGATTGGCTCCAGCCTCTGTTGTGCTGCTCCATGATTGGCTCCAGCCTGCTGGACTGAAATTGCCCCAGTGTGCCCCTCCTTGATATCCCGCAACCCACCACCAGGGTTCCGACACATAACACACTTTTTTCAGGAAAGTAAACCTCCAGGGGTCCTTTCCATATTTTTACAGAGACTGCATAAGGACCGTTAGAAAAGCATTACCCATTGATTATTAAGCTTGGACCAGTGGGGTCCGGTGTTCGGGCCCCACCACGTAAAACCAGTCCCCATGACGTGAGTGGAATCTCAGGTTATGGAACCCACTAGGAGTTGAAAACAAGTGCACACAGACACACAGACACACACACACACACACACACACACACACACACACACACACACACACACACACACACACACACACACACACACACACCCACACACAGACACACGCACACACACATGTAAATGCCCCCATTGTAGTCTTTTCTTTGTTTCTGTCTAACTGTATTTGTGTGTATCTTTGTGTGTTACAAAACCAGGACCAGTCCAAAAATATTTGAAATGTGAATGTGCTTTTAAATGTACTCTGTCGTGTTGTCTGTTTTTTTCCCTTTAGCTCCGTGTCTTCCTGACAACGTGGTAGCGACACTAGACTGTGACACCAACTCGTTCTCAGTGTCGTGGGATGGAAATCTCCAGGACGGCCCGTTCACGGCGCAGGCGATCGGCAGCGACGGCTCCCGTGTGTCGTGCAGCTCGGCGCTCAACAGCTGCTCCATGAACAGCCTTAAGTGTGGCCTCCAGTACAGCATCGTGGTGACCACTGCGGACGTGGACTGTGGAGAGATCACTGACTCCAACTACAAAGCATACTCAGGTCTGTGGGGTTCACCATAGATGAAGTCCATTAAGAGTTTAGTCTTTTAAAGTGAACATGTATTCAGGAAATCATCAGTGCTTTAAAATATATATATTTTCTGTCTTTGATTTGGACTTAAAGTGACTTTCTGAAATTTTATAAATGTTGCACTGCTTCACTCACGAGGGGGCGACAGTGGCTCAGTTGGTAGAGCATTGGCCTTAGAGCCAGAAGGTCGTGGGTTCTTACGGTGGGTAAGACCTACTTCACGACTCCCACTGATGTCTGCTATCGTTGTGTCCTTGGGCAAGACACTTAACCCCACTTTGCCTGAAGCTCCCACTGAAAGATCTCAGCTCCTGTGGACTCAGCACCTGCAGGAGGATCAGTGAGGGGCTGGTGCTCTGTGTACTGGGTACAGCTCTGACTGCCACCCCCCCGACCCAGAAATGGATTAAGGGGAAGAAAATGGATGGATGGATGGATGCTTCACTCACACAATTTTCAGGAATTCAGGATTCAGTTTATTTTGCCACTTGCAGTAAAACCACATTGGAATACATGTGCAAGAATGTGTGCATCAGTGTGCACCAGACACAGCACCATGTGGACAAATAGTTAAGTACAGCATAGCCTGGTCGTACCACACCATAGTACAAATTTCATTTCGTACTAAGGTCTGGAGGTGCTCCACTGAGCTCCGTGAACAGGTGGGAGGGGTTAACTCCTTTTGCAGATTGAAACCATTGGATCTGAGTTTACTGTGACGAATATAATGCGCCCGAGTCTGTCGTTAGCATTTATCCTAGCTTTAGCCATCTCCTTTGCCGCTAACGGAGCCCGTGGGGAGTAGCGCCACAATTTTTTCCAGCGATTACATTTGCTAAACATTCCTCTTGCTTCGGCTTCAATTTCTTGATAGAACCAGACCAGAATACTTTACTATCGCATTCTTTGCCATTACCAAACTACAACCTTCTCGTTCGACGCAAACTCTTGACGTCACCCACATCTAACTACAACACCCGCCTCCCGCGCTCTCTGATTGGTCGGTCAAAATTCAACCGATTGTATTCGCTAACACAGGGACCAGACCCAGACGCTACATGCAGGAGATGATGATTAAACAGAGAGTACGGATGGATAAGACCAGGCTAAGTACAGCAGAGAGCAGTTACAGGTTGGAAAAGCTTGTTATGTCCGGGCCACACGCTGGATCTTTGTGATTGCTCAGTTTACCAGTGGCATTGCAGGTCACGTCCAATGTACAGTGAAAATTATATCTTACCATAACCCTATTTTTTGGTTCCCTTAGGACTGAAGTGTGAACACGGCTTAAAGGCTTAAAATGAACACAAACACTGTAGAACATTATTGACGCGTTACAGTTCCTGTAAATTCCTAAAACAATAAATGTATGGCTGGGTTGTGATTGTAGTTGTTTGAAGGGATGCAGGGAAAGCAGCAGGTTGAACTGTGTCTCTCCCCTCAGCTCCCTGTAAGCCTGAGGCCATCTCCCTGGACCTGGACTGTCTGACCAACGAAGCTCTGGTGACCTGGGAGGGGACCGGCCCGGATCAGGAGCAGGAAGTGATCGCTCGGGACATTAGAGGAAACACCATTAGCTGCATCTCCAACACCACCCAGTGTGCTTTCACGGGCCTCACCTGTGGCCTCAGCTACAGCATCAGTGTGGTGGGGAGGGCCAACACATGCACCAGCACGCCCACCCACGGACCCATGCTGCACACAGGTGACAGCACACAGGGCTTTGGGACTTCAGAATGCATCAGCAATGTGGAGCACAATTCATTCAATCACAAAAACACATTGAGCCATCAGACACGTTTGATTGGTCTTCTGGCCTAAACATAATCAGAAATATGTACGTTTTAATATGTATATTTTTCCACAAATATGCAATGAATTATTCTCCCTAGTCTATAGGGTTGCACAGCTTCTAGCACTAGGTTGAGATTAGGAGGGCTGGCCTTTGTCGTTTTTCAGCATCATGTGTTTTTAGGGTTCAAAATCTGCCTTTAGGCCTTCAGTGCTGAGTGCTGACCCATGGTAGTTTACAAAAATGAACCGGTGGCATTAATAATAACGCTGATAAATAATAATGCATCCGTCTTAAATAGCACATTTTAAGTCAGTCAAAGACGCTTCACATATCATGATTCTTTCACTCCATACATGTTGGTGATAAACTACTACTTTAGCCACAACTGCCCTGGGGCACACTGACAGAAGCGAGACAACCAGTATATTGTCCCCTCCGATCTCCATCAACCATTCACGCACACAACACACTCATTCTCTGGTGAATTGTATTGCCTATGGACACAGCCGCAGCCGCCCCACTCTGGCACCTGGTGGTCCTGGAGGTCTCAAATGAGCACTAACCAGGCCCTACCCGGGTTAGCTTCAGAGGTCTGTCGGGATCTGGCTTTCCCTTGTAGGTATAACAAACAGAGTATAACAAACAGATTCATTTATTGGTTGATTTGATTTTGTGAAGAAACTTGTTAATGCTCATACTGTTAGTGGAAAACTATGGTTTTAAGAGGTGGATTCAGTCAAGTAGGGCAGCACTTCAGGGGCCGGTTTAAAATGCTCAGCCCGCCTGTCCGAAAAGACTGTCTTAAGATGAGACAGACGCCAACACTACGTACCACTCTCATACCCTGAGTGGAAGTTCTAATAGATCAGTAGAGTGCATTATAGATCCAACATAACTGACCCTCTACCTTCCCTCGCAGCTCCATGTCTGCCCAGTCAAGTGAAGACCACATTCGACTGCGCGACCGGCGTCACCATCGTGACCTGGGATGCGGCCAACGGAGCCACGTCTTACATTGTGGAAGCCCAGGGCAATCTGGGCCACAGCGAGCAGTGCACAGGAGCTGACAGTAACTGTGCCTTTGCCAGTCTGGCCTGTGGGCAGGACTACAACATCACCGTCCAGGCACAGAACAGTGAATGTACCAGTGCGGTCAGCGAGACGGTCCAGTCCGCCACAGGTAACACAAAGCTGCCCACGTGTTCTCAGAACATTCTTTAAACACCAACTTTATGTAAGGATAGAAATTGCATTTACATTTTGTATAAAATTAGTTTTGTTGTACTTCATTTATTTCTAGACATAAAAGTCTTATATTTAGGACAGATCATTGCACCAGTTTTAAGCACTTTTCACATCGTAATAATGTAAAAAGAGCCATTTTTCAGCTTTGACAGTGACCCTAATGACACAGGAGAAAATCGTGTTCATGAATGAACTACAAGTAGTGAACACAGTACATTTTCCCTAATCACAGAAACCTTCCCAATGAAGAAGGGTAAGAATTCCTCACATCTTTCAGCGCAGCATTCTAAAATAGTGGATTTAAAACAGATCTAATTGTTTGGAATATAAGACGTGAATTACATTGTTTGACACCAAATCCGAAAAACACTTCACTTGCTCATCTTTCACTATTTTCAGATAGTTTTCCAGCTGTCTTTTAAAATATGAGTCTTTCTTTCACCCCCTCCCGTCTACACCTGTGACGAGCCTCATGAAGGGTGTTTTCCAAGGGCACAGGTTTGTCTTCAGGACATGGGGCTCTCAGCGGAGTCCAGGAGAGTGGAACATGAGTTTATAAAGGAGTTTGTCAACTCCACCAAGTCCTGAAGCAGACTGCGTAAAAAGAGGACATAAAGATGCCGCTTTACTGGTTTAAGGGCGGTGCCGTAACGCACAAGACCAGCCTGTTTCACTGGATTCTTAATCATACAATGAAAGATAATCGGACAGTGCATTGCCAGTGAAAACACCATGCACAGATTACACGGCATAACTAAATCCAAAGTATGTCCGTGTAACTGAGCGGGTCTGACAACGTGTCGCACCAAGTTAAAACCATCAGTGAGCTCGATCAAATCTCTAGCCAGAGGCTTAGAGAGGCTGTTTTAAATTACCAAATATTAAAACCTGATCATAATTTGTCAATGTGGAGGCAATACCCTCTGAGAAGTCACTGATGAAGTCCACATTATACTTCGGTGGTCTGTAGATCACGCCGCAAAAGTTCAAAGCAACTCATTTCAAAGGTGACAATCCAAGACATCTGACAGGAAAGAGGGACGCGACTTGTTTTTGCCATCAAAGCTGTAATTATTATCATTATCGCATTATTGTCCATTATTGCTTTGATATTTAGCAACTCACTAAATTCATATACCAGCAAAGAGTATGTAATCCCCATAGAAAAGCTTAAAAATACAATGAAACCTGACAAACATACACAGAACCCATAGGCGCAGCAGACACTCATCTTTCAATGAAGAGAAGATCGTGGATAGCTTGAAACACTTCCTCATTCTCCACGTCCTCATTCTCCACTTCCTCATTCTCCACGTCCTCATTCTCCACGTCCTCATTCTCCACTTCCTCATTCTCCACTTCCTCATTCTCCACGTCCTCATTCTCCACGTCCTCATTCTCCACTTCCTCATTCTCCACTTCCTCATTCTCCACGTCCTCATTCTCCACTTCCTCATTCTCCACTTCCTCATTCTCCACTCCCTCATTCTCCACGTCCTCATTCTCCACGTCCTCATTCTCCACTTCCTCATTCTCCACGTCCTCATTCTCCACGTCCTCATTCTCCACGTCCTCATTCTCCACTTCCTCATTCTCCACTTCCTCATTCTCCACTTCCTCATTCTCCACTTCCTCATTCTCCACTTCCTCGTTCTCCACTTCCTCATTCTCCACTTCCTCATTCTCCACTTCCTCATTCTCCACGTCCTCATTCTCCACGTCCTCATTCTCCACTTCCTCATTCTCCACTTCCTCTGTTCCCTGCAGGCCCGTGCCCTCACAGCGGCGTGGGCACCACCTTGGACTGCCTGGCTAACATCGCTGTGGTCTCCTGGAGCCCGGGAAGTGGGATCCTCTACTACAACGCCTCGGCCTCTGGGCTGAACGTGGCCAGCACCGAGAGCTGTGCCACAAACCAGTCGTCCTGTAACATCACCACCATGAGGTGTGGCGAGAGCTACAGCGTCAGCGTCACGGGACAGGGCTACATCTGCACCAGCCCGCCGCCGCCCTGGAAGCGCCTCACCGCCGGTAAATCTCATTTCACATTTAAAAAGTTTGTGTGCAGTGGTTCCAGGTGTCCAAAGTATTGATTGGTATGTAGGGCTTTCTGTATACTTTTATATTTAATTTAGGGCACCGAATGATAACATGAATACAACGTCATGCTATTTGTTAATTGACTCATTCATGGATTCAGAAATTCATTGAGTCATTCATTAAGTAATTAGCTATGAGTTAATTTACATGTATTTAAATCTGAAGGTGTAAATTTGTGAACACAACAGTGGCTTTATTTCTGGAATTAAAACAGCACAAATATCACTTGTTTGTTTTGTAGATTTAATGCAATATTTTCATTATAAATTTGGATTTAAAACATATTATATAAAATGTTAAGAATAACTACAAGATGAAAACGCTGATTATTATTTAACACGGTTGGAATAATAATTGTCTAGAATACAGTGTGAGGAAGTGACAGTTTTACCCTTTGTCTTGCTCCTTGGGGAACAAAAGTTTTATCTAAAGGCTATTCTGTAAATGGTGTTATAGTGAGTCAGCAGATGTGAGATGGAACGTTTATACGACTGGACCGTGGATGGCGTCATGAGCCCTGGTCTGGTGGTTATCCAGTTTCAGACTTGTAGTTATTAAGAGGACTTAATAACTTTCCATTCTGTGCCAGAGGTTCAAGCTGATGCAGAAGTTTAGACGCCCAGTCCTCCATCATCTGTCCTGTCCCCAGCTATAACTTGTTCTCTCTTCTCAAAACTGAGATGTGGAGTTTTTGTGTCTCTTTTGTGGTTCTGGAGGAAGACGCTCTCATCGTAGCAGTGAACAGGGGTTGCTGGTTCATTCTCTCACAGTGATAATCTGCAGAGTGCTGTGTTGAATGCACTTTGCTCCAAGCCCTCGATAAAAAAGTACTGTTTATAATCACGGAGGATCTCCCATTGGACATGCTTCTTTTTGACTCTACATTTTTTTGCTGGAAATATATTGATTTGGCCTGAAATGCTGTTGTAGTAGTTGGAGTGGTAGTAGTCTTTTAAATGTTAAGATTCTGCGCTTTTTTAAACATTTGAAGTTTATCTTGAACGTTATGTGACATCAACTGGTGTTTTGGTGAAGAGTGAAACTACGTTGTGTTTCATCTTGTGCTACTTTAAGAAAGTGAAAACACTTATTTTTCCTTTTGGTCCTATCCAATTACAAATGTGTTCTTATACGGTGTATATTGAATAGTAGTTTTTACATGAATGGACCAGCATATTGGTGCTCAATATTTATATTTTTGTTGCTATGTAGAGAAGATAACTGTGTGTGATACATTACAATTTTAGCCTAACTTTATTTTATGGCTAATTATTGATTAATTCTGCCGTGTATTTGTTTCAGTTTACCAAAAAAATTTAAAATGGGATTATTCTACTGTTTTGTAATGGCACAAGGAGGACAAAGTTGTTTTAATGTTATTGTTTATCTTCTCATATAGTTTTTCTAGCTTAAAGCTCCTCATTGTCTCTGTCTTTCAAACAGCTCCATGTCCACCCACCCTCCTCAGCGTTGACTCCTCCAGCAACTCCAGCGACGTGGTGGTGACCTGGCAGCCTTCAAAGGGAGCGTCCTCTTACCTCGCCGTGGCCCAGAATGAAGCAGGGCGGAGCTGGAGCTGCGAATCCCTGGACACCAAATGTCAGATCAATGACCTACCCTGTGGTCAGACCTTCAGCGTCTACGTGTCCGGCCGCAACGGGGACTGTGTGGGAGGCAGGAGTAACCAGGAGATCATCCAAACAGGTGCCACTGCCAAATACCATGTTCCTCATAAACACAGACTTTCTAAGTCCAGGTGCGTCTCTGGTCTGGCTAGAGACAAAAATAAATAAATAAATAAAATATATAAAATCTAAAAGAAATCCGTAACCATATTCTTACAGTAATATCCTGTAGTGTGTAACGAGATCTCAGTTTATCCTCTGTATGCTGCGCTCCTTCGACACATGGTCCTGGCTCCTCTGGTCTCAGCTCCTCTGGTCTCAATACAGGCTATTGCTTTGAATGGGCACACATTTTGGGTCATGGTAAAAGCCCCATTAGAGCTGTGCATCTTTCACTAACCAATATGGAAACATTGCACATAAAATATACAAAAATGTGATTTATATGACTTTAGTATGATGGTTGTCTGAATATCTCCAGAAAGTGCCACATTTTGCTTATCTTTTATATATGGCAAAAAAAGAGTTTTATGTTGTTAAAGTATTAATAATAATAATAATGCATCGGTTTTATATAGCGCTTGTTTGGACACTCACTCACGTGCAGCTCTGACTGCCACCTCCCACCCAGAAAGGGATTAAGGGGAAGAAACTGGAGGACGTTACATTAATGTATAATAGAATGAATCGTTTGTTTCTCTTGTTTCATGTGTTTATTTGGAGGGTTAGGATTTATCGTCAGGAGGAGCTGTAGTCATATAGTCCTGTTGTACAACACGAACATGTCTTAGTGAAGGGGAGACCAAAGCACCAGAAGGAAACCTGCACAGACACGGGGAGAACATGCAAAATTGACATAAAAAGGTCCTGGGGCTGGAATTGAACCCACATGTTTAATTTGAAATAATAATAAATAAAATATATATATACATGATTTTAATTACATTTGTTGAGACTTTTAGTGATTTTTAAATGGAGCAGAGTTTCATTTAAATATATGGTAATTCTGAAATATGAGGCGCATGAGAGTATAATATCACAAGGACATTAATGTATGTAAAATGTAATAATAACGCTTAGATGGACATATTATACAACGTGAAATTCCAATATAAATATGATGTATGTTATTCTTATGTATGTTTAATGTAATGAAGCATTCCAGAGAGAGATTGATGCTTAAACATGTGTCTTGCTGAACAGGTTGTTACGGTTCTTTCATTTGTCAGTGACCTCCATGTTGTCGTCTCCACAGCTCCCTGCGTGCCCCAAAACATCACCACGAGCCTGAACTGCCCCACAGGCTCCCTCAATGTCAGCTGGGACATTCTGGGGACTATGCCAAGATCTATTGAGTTTTATGTAATAAATAAAACCGGAACGGTGATCTACTGCGTTGACATCGGCTGTCCTCCTGCCATGCGTACATGTATTGTTCCAAACCAACCGTGTGGGCAGAGCTACGACGTGGCGCTGAAATCTGTGGGGGCCACACGTAACAGTTCACGCAGCGCCCCGCATCCCGTCACTACAGGTGAGCTAAGGCTGGGGGAGCTACTTCCAGGACACATGCAACACTCTGAAAACACTGTGGACTGTGAGGTCGACTTTGGAAGATGCCGTTATCAACACGTTCAAACGGTTATTCACAGCAGAAAAGAGAAGTCACTGAGAAACTAAAGAAAAACGTATTTTCTCTCATTTGTCCTCTAGTTTCACTGTGACTGGCCTAAATATATAGTGCACAGTTTCATAAGTTTGGCGACGAAAAGCATGTCCTACTGATACCTTTTTTAATAAAGAAAGTTTCAAACATCTGAAATTTAAATACATTTGCGGGAGAAGTGACAAACTTTTCTCCCAGAATGTTTTTTTAATTTCATTTCCTTTTCTACCCCTTTAGTTTAGTTAGTTGTTGTTTTAAATTCATTTCTGTCACTATTCCAGTATTAGTAAGCTGTTGTCTGTGCTCTCGCTGCAGCGCCGTGCCCCGTGAAGAGCTTCGACACAGTGGTGGACTGCTCCTCTGGGGCGGTGTCTGTGTCCTGGCAGGACGGCGTGGAGGGGGCGCTGTACCAAGTGTCTGCAGAGGGCCCGGACGGGGAGCACGTCTGCAGCAGCTCAGCTGGGGGCTGCGATCTGGATGCTCTGCAGTGCGGCTCAAACTACAGCGTGACCATCACACCGTCCCAGGACGGATGTGTGGGCGCTCGGAGCGCGCCGCAAACTGTCACTACAGGCAAGTCCCTGCAACACGTCTGCATCACCTCTCTTCATCTGCTTCAATATAATAAATAACAAATACCTTTAGATACCTGTCATATAAAGGCCCCTAGGGGTACACGAGGGTGTAACAGGGAGCATGTTAACATGTCGACCACGGTATATCGTCTAAAACTCAAAGCAATCGTTTGGTCAAAACAATTAAACAAATAAAGAAGATCTGATGTTGTTTTAATGTGGCCCCAGACCAAAGGTGGCGTTTACACTTGGGAGGAGGTGAATGTGGGAGAACCACTGTTTCGACACCTGTTTAATATTACAGACATTCTGAATATTAGAACATTGTGACAGTTACTCACCCAGGTAGAAATGCAACTTTTTTGGCCACATTTCAAAGATTTTTAATGATAACACAAGAAAAATCAAAATGATAACAACAGAAACTACCCAGATAAAAAGCCAGTTCTCAGTAGAGTGTACTGTACTTAACATCTAAGGCGTCATTCGTGGATGATGTTGTTTATCCTCTCTGATGGTAAAGCAGCCAATTCTTCTTCTGCCTTTCATGAACTGCATGTTTGACATCTCCACAGAGCAACTAAAACATGTTATCATTTCAAAATAACAACATATTTATTGGATGATAAATGTTTCACTCAACCATCCATCCATTGATTGTCTTCAGCTTTATCTGTTGCCGGGTCATGGGGGCAGCAGTCAGAGCAGAGACACCCACACCCCCAAGTCTGTCCACACACACTTCCTCCAGAACAACCACTAACAAGTAAAAAAAGAAAGTTCTCCCAAATGTAGGCAGGATCTCTGAAATCTCTGGATGGGTATAAATGTTGTGTATTGCTGTACTTTACTAAAAATTATGAAATTATAACAGCTTTGTTTGTTGTAAGGGACAGATTTTTGGGAGGGCGATGGCTTCTGAGTGCATGTTGTTCCAATTTTACCAGAATGAAGTCATGATTTCTTTGGGCATATTTATTTAAGTTTGAAAAGCTAGTAGCTATTTCTGAACCAAAAGCCTGAGTGTTTGTACTGGTCCGCCGCAGTGCCGTGTGTGCCGCAGCTGAATGAAGTGGAGGTGGACTGTCTGACTACCGCCGTGTGGGTGACGGGCGCGCAGTCAGCCGGAGCACAGGATTACCTCATCACAGTCACGGACAGTGTGGGTGGCGTCCAGACGTTCCAGTGCGACTCCATCTTAGAGAACATGTGTTTCCTTCCTCCTCTTGCCTGCAGCCGGGACTTCAGCTTCAGTGTGCAGGCCCGTGACAGCCAGTGCTCCAGCGCATACAGCAATGCCATGGAGGCAGAGACAGGTACGTGTGCTCTCCACTGGTACATCATTAAAAATCAATCAATGTTTTTGGGGATGATTTTTCCAGGTCTTGCATTTGGGGCCATAGAATGTGAAAACATTTATTTGTGTATTTGCCGCAACAGCTTTATCTTAAATGAATGCCAGTTTGTCAAAAGTCCATATACTTCTGAAGTTTACTGACAATGTGAAGCTAATATGACAGACCCATTATACGCAAAGTGAGATGTATCAAGGTTTTATTTTTTGTGATGTGGTATTTGGCTCACATCTTGTAAAAACCTCAATTTTAGGGCGGAATTGTTATTGCTTATATTTAACTACAGTCGAACCTGGACAAAATCACACACACAAAAAGGCATCTTTTTGTGTGTGTGATTTTGTCTTATCAAAGCAGTTGCATAAAGTCACGGAGCATGAAAACTCACGTTAACAAGCACTATGTCCCCCATTGTCAACCCTGGTTTAGTCCTGGTTTAGTCCTGGTTTAGTCCTGGTTTAGTCCTGGTTTAGTCCTGGTTTAGTCCTGGTTTAGTCCTGGTTTAGTCCTGGTGTAGCTCCTGTTTTGGCTGTTTACAGTATGTTTAGTCTGCTCGCTCAGACACTAATGTCCCCGTGACCACTTTCCTGCTCTCTGATTGGTCGCTGCACGAGCGTCCCGAGGAAAGGTTCAGCAATATTTATCTCCTGCGTGCGTCGATTTTCTGCTCCTGCGTCTCTACAGAACAGTTTGAAGCTCAAACACACGTCATCATTGACTTTGCATTGAAAGTCGGCGCAGCATGATCCGGTCTGAACGCACCATAAGGTCCTTTTTTACAAGTAAAGACACACTTTAGTATAGGACAGGACATAGAGAAATGGACGAACTCTAAAATGAGTTTTACCTGTGTATAAGTGTAATGTTTTGTCCTTTGGTGCACCCTGCCCCCCTTCTCTGCCCAGGCCCCTGCTCTCCCGTGGGCATCATCAGTAAAGCGGACTGTAACCAGAATGTCGTCTCCATCTCGTGGGACAGTGTTCCTGGAGCCGTGTCCTACACCGCCACACTGGAGGACTTTGCCGGAAAGACGGACTGCTGCACGTCCAGCAACAACACATGTGACATCAGCGGCCTGCCCTGTGGACACATGTACGTCCTGCTGGTGACGGCGGAGGGCAGGGCCTGCAACAGCTCTGAGAGCAGGGAGATGGCCCGCACAGGTGAGTCATGTTCACGACGACAAACTACAGATGCAGTCATAAGGGTACTTTTATTTAATAATATATATATTTAATATATAAATAATAATATTTAATATAGTTTATAAAAACTTACTTACTTACTATTTAATACAAAACTACTTATTTTATTCCTAGTAAAACCTGAAGTGCCAAGTCATGTGGATCCATTAAGAATCTATGTTATTATCATCATGTTAAATGTCAATATACTAGGAGGAAATAATGATTTATTTAAGGTTTTATTTAGCTCTCTCTTTCTCTCGTCTAACATACTCAGTTTTAAAAGACAAAGGCTTCATCCATGGGAGGTAGAAGTGGCGTCGATGCTCTTCCAGGCTCCAGTAAACCAACATGCCTTCTAACTAGGGCTGCACGATATTGGAAATTAGAGCAATATTCGATATGAGTGTTTAGTATTTCGATAATGATATTATTGCGATATTTTTGTCTCCCACCTAAAATTGCAATCTGCATTGAAACGCAAGAGACAAATAACAAAAAATAAGCACAACATTAATGACATTCAAATGCATATATTTATATACTTTTTTGTTTGTTGTTCTTGTTGTTCTTGTTGAATGTTGATGTGTTTGTTTTGTTGTCTTTATTAAAGGGAGAAAAAAAAATCGTGCATCTTTTCGATATGGATATTGCACATACCAATATTGCAATAACAAAATGTTTTTGATATATTGTGCAGCTCTACTTCCAACCACTCTGACCCCGTGAAGCACTGTTCCAACACTGGGTAAAGAGTCAGAAGTTGGTGCTTGACATTCCCTTCGGAGGGAGTTTGAATAGAATGGCTTTTTAAAGAGTATCGCCTCTTGTCGACTTAAATCAACCGTGGCACTTAGTAAAAAAAAAAAAATCTAATAATAACATTATAAAAGTAATAAAGGTTTTACTCTGCGATACACACAGTATTTGGTACCGGTGCAAAGTTGTTGCTCAAAAGAGGCTGCCGTCTTCCAACTCTCCTGCTTTCTTGCGGCTCTAGCTCCATGCGTGCCTGAGAAACTGGACTACAGTCTAAGCTGCAGCAGTAACGTGGCCTCGCTGTCATGGAACCACAGCCTGGGTGGTCAGCTGTACCGTGTGAGCGCGTTGAGCCAGGACAACTACACCGACCAGTGCTCCAGCCACGAGAACCGCTGCGACCTCAGCCAGCTGCAGTGCGGTCAGACCTACACCGTCAACGTGGCCGCAGAGGACATGGACTGCTCCAGTCGGCCCAGCCAGAGTGTGTCCATCAAGACCAGTACGTATGCTGCACACCACTGACTGACCACTGACAGACCACTGACTGACCACTGACTGAGCACTGACTGAGCACTGACTGACCACTGACTGACCACTGACTGACCACTGACTGACCACTGACTGAGCACTGACTGAGCACTGACTGAGGACTGCACTGACTGAGCACTGACTGACCACTGACTGAGCACTGACTGAGCACTGACTGAGCACTGACTGGGCACTGACTGGGCACTGACTGAGCACTGACTGAGCACTGACTGAGCACTGACTGACCACTGACTGAGCACTGACTGCACTGACTGACCACTGACTGAGCACTGACTGAGCACTGACTGAGCACTGACTGAGCACTGACTGACCACTGACTGACCACTGACTGACCACTGACTGAGCACTGACTGAGCACTGACTGAGGACTGCACTGACTGAGCACTGACTGACCACTGACTGCACTGACTGACCACTGACTGAGCACTGACTGAGCACTGACTGAGCACTGACTGAGCACTGACTGAGCACTGACTGAGCACTGACTGAGCACTGACTGCACTGACTGACCACTGACTGAGCACTGACTGAGCACTGACTGAGCACTGACTGAGCACTGACTGACCACTGACTGAGCACTGACTGAGCACTGACTGCACTGACTGACCACTGACTGACCACTGACTGACCACTGACTGAGCACTGACTGAGCACTGACTGAGCACTGACTGACCACTGACTGAGCACTGACTGCACTGACTGACCACTGACTGAGCACTGACTGAGCACTGACTGAGCACTGACTGAGCACTGACTGAGCACTGACTGAGCACTGACTGAGCACTGACTGAGCACTGACTGAGGACTGACTGAGCACTGACTGAGCACTGACTGACCACTGACTGAGCACTGACTGAGCACTGACTGAGCACTGACTGAGCACTGACTGAGCACAGTTTTCTTTTGGAGATGAGATTAGACTTTATTATCCCACAATGGAGAATTTCAGTAAAATCAAAACAGTTTCCACATACAATCTATTAAAAAGGCAAAACCAAGAGAACAGCCAAACCAGAGGTTGTATGTACCAACGATGAACACCACTTCACTCTATGAGTTGTTTAATAATTATAAAAATACAGATGAGTCTCAGGCCGCATACAGGGCCTCAGCTACAGTCCAGCCGTATGTTTGTATTCCAGCAGGTTCTCAAACATATTCAGTTCATGGTTTTACCACTAAGTAGGCTTTTGGAAAGAAAAAATGGTGAGTTTTTTTAGTTTGTAGATATCCCATAATAAAGAGTGTTGTATTGTCAGTTCCATGCACGCCTCAGGACCTGTCCTCCTCCGTGGACTGTGGAGACAGAAGCTTGATGGTCTCATGGACGGACAGTGCTGGTGCTGACTCCTACATCGCCCGAGTGGAGGACAGTTACGGCCAGAGCACCAGCTGCCAGGCCACAACAGAGGGCCAGTGCAGCCTCAATGGCCTGGGCTGCGGAAACATCTACCACGTTACCCTGGTGGCCTCGGACGGTTACTGCAACAGCCAGCCTACCGATATGGTTGACACTCCATCAGGTACACAACTTTCTATTTTCAAACTTTATAAGCAGTGTAACTGTTAACTCACCAGGCAAAGAGCAGCGGTCACAGTCACAGTGACACCATTTGGGCTCAAACGTCTCATCCCTATTCGAGCCACTGAAAGAGCTCCAGTTAAAGTCAACCCTCACTGATTTAATAATGCTTAGAACACAAACGCGGCACAAACATATTTGTGATGAAGACAAATGTATGTCTTGGTTGTGGCTTTGAGCGGAGGAGCTGAGTCCGGTGCACCTGTAAGAAGCGGCTGATAAGCTGTGAGTGTGTAAACCTGCCTTTGCTCATGCCTAAAGTTTACTGCGCCCCTCAAGATAACACTGTCTTTTCAAATCAAAAGGTTACCGTAACACCCCTGATTTTTTTCTAGAAAAACTAGTATAGAAAAAAATGCTAATTTGAGAAACAAATATAAGCTTCTTTGGGCAGTTTTTCTCTAAGTCAGAACCTTACCATAAAAGGACAGAGACATTGGCTCTAAACTTAGTCTAGAATCTGACTTTTTTTTTTTTTTTTTTTTTAACTTTTTTTTAATAATTTTTCAAAAATAAGTAGACAGTATACCATAGCCAATATACAGAAACATACACAATATAGAATCTGACTTTTGACACTCACATTCTCACAAACTATCTGGGGTTAGCCTATTTTTGGACAGCACTTTGTGCTGTGTTGACTGTTCTCTTGTGCTTTATAGTTAAACTTGACATATTCATATTTTTAAAATTGTCCCGCTATTAAGTCTATCTTTTTTGTATGGGGAGGATGTGGTAATCATATTTTCTGACAACACTGACGTTGGTCCACTTTGCAGCACCGTGCCAGCCTGAGCGGCTCAGTGCAGTGCTGGACTGTGGGCAGAGCTCGGCCCTGGTGTCCTGGTACCCGAGCGACGGGGCCCTTTTCTACATCGTTACGGCCGTGGCCGACTCAGGCCATGTGTCCGTCTGCCGCACTGACGACAGCACCTACTGCAGTCTGGAGCAGCTGGAATGTGGGGACAGCTACTCCATCCAGGTCCTGGCTGTGGGAGAGGCCTGCAACACCACTGCAGACATGAGCGGGGTCTTGGACACCGGTAAGAAACCACTCAATGCACCTCTGTGTAAGGAAAGTCCACTTATGTGATCTCATGAGTCTTTTCTGATGTGTTATCTCGTTTTATTTTGTTATTTCGTTTGGAGTTTCTTTTCAAACTGTGAAGGGAGAGGGAAACATATCCCAGCTTTAACAAAAGAAATACACAGTGTCAGTTATTAGTGGATATTCAGCCACCGAGGTTTGGGCCGTTGTGTCTCATCTTTTGTAAATCCACCTGTCGGCAACCGGCGAGAACACATCCACCAAAGTTCATTTTTCTGCATCACACAGTTGCACAGTGTGTGATAAACTGTTGTAGCCAACAACATTGCTAATGCAATGGCTTAATAACCTTTACTATAACTGAGGTCATACCAACCGTGTCAAGGCGATGGTGGAGCTCTTTCTACAAAATGTTTAACCAACAGTAAACTTCATGGATCACACTTCTTGTTAGATCAGATATTACTTTAAAGATTCAAATTTAATTAACTATTTAATTAACTCTAACTTTGTGTTGATAGTACAAGGCTATAAGCTTCACCTTGAAAGTGAATTAATTATGTATTACTAAATGTCACTTTCTGTGAAACAAAACAAAAACATTTAGTGGATTGAGCCCAGACAAAAATACAATAATCTGTTTTATCAAAAGCATTATGCTAATATGACCCCCAGGGTATGAAGTCACGGACAGAGTTGTACTTCCTTTTAAAACCCCATAATTGTCCCGTAATGATCTAGTCAAATATTTTCTCATGTATCTAGTTTGATTTTTTTCTTGTATTTAAGTGTTTTCTGTTTTTTTTAGTTCATGTATAAAGTTAATTCTACACAAATCATAATACAACAGAAATTATAATTCAGCATTGACTTAAACCTTGAATTCCAAAGTAAAGAAAATGTGCGACAGCAAATGAAGACAAATGTAGTTTGTTATTGAATAAAAAGCCCATGTTGCAGAGTTTGACTTTTCTGATCTGGGTCAGATCCTTGTGTCCCGGAGATCTTGAGCACGGACTACAGCCTCTCCATCGGACAGGTGCTGTGGGCCTCCACGGCCGGGGCAGACTACTACACTGTGGAGGCAGTGACGGACCAGGGCTTAAGGTAAATATAATATATAATAACATGTGAGAGAGTGGTTTCATGTGCGGCAGTTGTGTAGTTCTCATCACTGCAGTTGTGTAGTTGTCATTACTGCAGTTGTGTAGTTGTCATTACTGCAGTTGTGTAGTTCTCATCACTGCAGTTGTGTAGTTCTCATCACTGCAGTTGTGTAGTTCTCATTACTGCAGTTGTGTAGTTGTCATTACTGCAGTTGTGTAGTTGTCATTACTGCAGTTGTGTAGTTCTCATCACTGCAGTTGTGTAGTTCTCATTACTGCAGTTGTGTAGTTCTCATTACTGCAGTTGTGTAGTTCTCATCACTGCAGTTGTGTAGTTCTCATCACTGCAGTTGTGTAGTTGTCATCACTGCAGTTGTGTAGTTGTCATTACTGCAGTTGTGTAGTTCTCATCACTGCAGTTGTGTAGTTCTCATCACTGCAGTTGTGTAGTTGTCATTACTGCAGTTGTGTAGTTCTCATCACTGCAGTTGTGTAGTTCTCATCACTGCAGTTGTGTAGTTGTCATTACTGCAGTTGTGTAGTTCTCATTACTGCAGTTGTGTAGTTGTCATTACTGCAGTTGTGTAGTTCTCTTCACTGCCGTTGTGTAGTTCTCATCACTGCAGTTGTGTAGTTCTCTTCACTGCAGTTGTGTAGTTCTCATCACTGCAGTTGTGTAGTTCTCTTCACTGCAGTTGTGTAGTTCTCATCATTGCAGTTGTGTAGTTCTCATCACTGCAGTTGTGTAGTTCTCATCACTGCAGTTGTGTAGTTCTCATCACTGCAGTTGTGTAGTTGTCATTACTGCAGTTGTGTAGTTGTCATTACTGCAGTTGTGTAGTTGTCATTACTGCAGTTGTGTAGTTGTCATTACTGCAGTTGTGTAGTTCTCATCACTGCAGTTGTGTAGTTCTCATCACTGCAGTTGTGTAGTTCTCATTACTGCAGTTGTGTAGTTGTCATTACTGCAGTTGTGTAGTTGTCATTACTGCAGTTGTGTAGTTCTCATCACTGCAGTTGTGTAGTTCTCATTATTGCAGTTGTGTAGTTCTCATTACTGCAGTTGTGTAGTTCTCATCACTGCAGTTGTGTAGTTCTCATCACTGCAGTTGTGTAGTTGTCATCACTGCAGTTGTGTAGTTGTCATTACTGCAGTTGTGTAGTTCTCATCACTGCAGTTGTGTAGTTCTCATCACTGCAGTTGTGTAGTTGTCATTACTGCAGTTGTGTAGTTCTCATCACTGCAGTTGTGTAGTTCTCATCACTGCAGTTGTGTAGTTGTCATTACTGCAGTTGTGTAGTTCTCATTACTGCAGTTGTGTAGTTGTCATTACTGCAGTTGTGTAGTTCTCTTCACTGCCGTTGTGTAGTTCTCATCACTGCAGTTGTGTAGTTCTCTTCACTGCAGTTGTGTAGTTCTCATCACTGCAGTTGTGTAGTTCTCTTCACTGCAGTTGTGTAGTTCTCATCATTGCAGTTGTGTAGTTCTCATCACTGCAGTTGTGTAGTTCTCATCACTGCAGTTGTGTAGTTCTCATCACTGCAGTTGTGTAGTTCTCATCACTGCAGTTGTGTAGTTCTCATCACTGCAGTTGTGTAGTTCTCATCACTGCAGTTGTGTAGTTCTCATCACTGCAGTTGTGTAGTTGTCATTACTGCAGTTGTGTAGTTCTCATCACTGCAGTTGTGTAGTTCTCATCACTGCAGTTGTGTAGTTGTCATTACTGCAGTTGTGTAGTTCTCATTACTGCAGTTGTGTAGTTGTCATTACTGCAGTTGTGTAGTTGTCATTACTGCAGTTGTGTAGTTGTCATTACTGCAGTTGTGTAGTTGTCATTACTGCAGTTGTGTAGTTCTCATCACTGCAGTTGTGTAGTTCTCATTACTGCAGTTGTGTAGTTCTCATCACTGCAGTTGTGTAGTTCTCATCACTGCAGTTGTGTCGTTCTCATCACTGCAGTTGTGTAGTTCTCATCACTGCAGTTGTGTCGTTCTCATCACTGCAGTTGTGTAGTTCTCATCACTGCAGTTGTGTCGTTCTCATCACTGCAGTTGTGTAGTTCTCATCACTGCAGTTGTGTAGTGTGTCCTCTGTCATCACTTCTATTGTGTGTCCTCATCTGTGTGCGACCTTGGTCTGGGAGATGTGCTATATAAATACAGATCACTGATTCATTGTTTGGATTCAGCGAACATGAGTTGTGTACACGTAAACATTGTGTGTCCTTTATGTCAGACGTACATTTGTCTCTCACGACACACCCCATAAACCACATCACAACATGAAGTCTCTGCATCAGGTCAAAAGCAACGGTTTGATTTCAGTTTTGCCCGATGAGCTGAATGAATAATGCCACAAGAAGCACAGGTCACACAAAATAATTCCAAATGACAATAACTTTGTGTTTCAGGCGCTCACTGTAAAAATGCTTCACAGATCTGTGTTCAAAGATATAAACTGATTTGACTTCTTTGGCGATTTTACAGCCACCTATAAAGTATTTTGCTTTTTGCTTCTCAAAGTTTGTATGAGTGTTTCCTAAATGGCCCCGTGCTCTTTCAGCTCTCAGTGTGAAACCAACGATACGTACTGTGCCCTCTACGACATCCAGTGCAGTCAAACGTACAGGGTCAGCCTCACCGCCCGGAGCCATAGCCAGTGCAGCGAAGGCGTCCAGTCCAACCAGAGCTCCTCCATCACATCAGGTGAGAGACCAGCATTGAAGAAAACTGGCACAGTTGGCACAACTCATCGGGAATGGAACGAACCAAATTGGCTCAGAGCAGGCTTTGGAAAATGTGCCTTATTTTCAGATCCGCAACTTGTCAGTAGGGCTGCGGCAAGGTAATGGACCAATCACAACTCAACCATTATCAAGTAGTTCTCAACTGATTCATTCATTGATTACTCAATGAACCTTAGATTGCCTTAAACAGATTGAAGAAATGTTTTATTATTCAAATAATTCCATAATGACTGCAGAATGAAATCACAATGTGGTTACAAAGTACCGTAATTCTCAGGCTGTTGAACGCGACAGTTATAAGGCACACCAGCAACATTTACGAACAGTAGTTGAACAGTAGTTGGATAGTTACAACAGTTCACGCACAGCTGACAGAGCCAAACACATATTCTCTGTGAGCCGATGCTTTTGAACAGCCCACTCTTTAGCACCAGGTCCTCATAGCGACAGAGAGCTGCTGATGTAGCACACATTCCTGCAGGATACACACAGGGCTTGTCTTTTTGTGAGTTTATGGACTTATTATTTTGATCATCAAGCTTCATGTCTAACATAACGTTCATCTTCTCTTGTGAACCATTTCTCTTGCTTGCACCCAAATGACCCACTTTCCCCTCCACTCCACAGAGCCGTGCCCGCCCCAGGAAGTCCAGGTCAGCGTAAAGTGCCAGACCAACATGGGGGTCATAAGCTGGGAGCCCAGTGTGGGGGCCCGGGCGTACGAGGCCAAGCTCTCAGGACGGAATGGCCAAATACTGCAGTGCTACACAGAGGAGACATTCTGCCACGTGGAAGGGTTGGCGTGCGGCACCGTGTACTATGTCGAGGTCATCGCCGTTGGGGACAGACTGAACAGCTCTGGGTCAGACACGGCCACGCTCCACTCGGGTACGAGCACTGTCAACGCTGCGTGTTCGAGGCTAAATATTTCAATGCAATGTTTCTGATAGACAATTTATATTTCTTTCAAAATTTGCAGTCCAATCCAACTTTGTAGAGCACTATAACTCAGCTGTAGGTCCCTGTCAGCTGGAGACAAGCCATTTTCAAGGGCTAGACACACGGGAGGCGACAAATGAGAGCGATCAGCGAAACTCAACGCTGTCGCTCAGATAACATGACAGACGGGGCGCGATGCGGCTTGACGACAGCGACGAAAAGTTGAGCCGATTTCAACTTTCTGGGATCGCGTCGCTGACCTGCGCGTGCACGATACATGCACGAGCGGGAGGATTTCACACGCACGTTTTTCGCCCGTCGCTGAGCAGGAGGCTCGCTAGCGATTGACGCTATGTCGCGCACGTCCCATTGAAATGAATGGAGGCGATGCGATGTCGCCTCCCGTGTGTCTAGCCCTTTATTCATATTGAGGTTTATACGTTGGAGAACGGCACTGCAAGCATGCACACGGCTAAAGCAACAAATGAATCTGACTACAGTATATGACATTTGCACAATGCATAAATATATACAATTTGCACATAACAAACCTATCCTCTTTTCCATTTCATATATTAAAATATGAATTCAAGCAGATTTTTGGAAAAGATTAAAATGTGCCTAAGTTAACTAAGACAACTTAACCTAACTTAATTAAAGTGATCTTTAAAGTGATGGCCATGCAGATTTCTAGTCTATTAGAAGAGTGTACACTGTTGGATGTTTTTACCTCCTGGTGGAGGCTCCACTTTTGGGTTAGGGGATAAAAAGAACAATTACTGTATTTTTCCTACATTTCTTCATCATCGGAGAAAAATGATAACATATCCATGACAGTGGGTATGGAGCAGACCTGTAGTGGGCAGGGAGCAGACCTGTAGTGGGCAGGGAGCAGACCTGTAGTGGGTAGGGAGCAGACCTGTAGTGGGTAGGGAGCAGACCTGTAGTGGGTAGGGAGCAGACCTGTAGTGGGTAGGGAGCAGACCTGTAGTGGGTAGGGAGCAGACCTGTAGTGGGTATGGAGCAGACCTGTAGTGGGTAGGGAGCAGACCTGTAGTGGGTAGGGAGCAGACCTGTAGTGGGTAGGGAGCAGACCTGTAGTGGGTATGGAGCAGACCTGTAGTGGGTAGGGAGCAGACCTGTAGTGGGTAGGGAGCAGACCTGTAGTGGGTATGGAGCAGACCTGTAGTGGGTAGGGAGCAGACCTGTAGTGGGTAGGGAGCAGACCTGTAGTGGGTATGGAGCAGACCTGTAGTGGGTAGGGAGCAGACCTGTAGTGGGTAGGGAGCAGACCTGTAGTGGGTAGGGAGCAGACCTGTAGTGGGTAGGGAGCAGACCTGTAGTGGGTAGGGAGCAGACCTCTAGTGGGTAGGGAGCAGACCTGTAGTGGGTAGGGAGCAGACCTCTAGTGGGTAGGGAGCAGACCTGTAGTGGGTAGGGAGCAGACCTGTAGTGGGTAGGGAGCAGACCTGTAGAAGTTGAACTGTGCATCTTTGTCCTTCCTTCCAGCTCCATGCCCAGTGGAAAACGTCATGGCAGATCTCGATTGTTACAACAACAGCGCAGCGGTCAGTTGGAGTCCGGCCTCAGGAGCCACTTCCTATGAAATAATCGCTACAGCAGTGAGCGGTCAGCGGGTGTCGTGTGTGGGGAATGAAACTGAGTGTGAGCTGGAGGCTCTGGAGTGTGGAGAGACCTACAGCATCCAGGCCGTGTCCCGCAGCGAGGCGTGCGGGGTGGAGATGGACACTGGGGTCACTGTCCAGACGCGTGAGTATCACATCACATGATACTAACACATTATATATTTAGTAATCATCTCCCGCTGGCACCATATTGCGTGACTTTGTGAATGAGATTTGTGTAAATATCAAACACCAGAATGTTTGATTGAGTCATGTGGACTCATGTCCTGGATGTGCATCCACACAAACACAATGTAGTTGGTCATGTTCCTACGGTCAGGCAGGTCAGTCCTGAGTCCAGCATCAGTGCTCTCATGCACACGGGTGAGCGTGCATGAGAGCGTGCATGAGAGCGTGCATGAGAGCGTGCATGAGAGCGTGCATGAGAGCGTGCATGAGAGCGTGCATGAGAGCGTGCATGAGAGCCCAGCCAAACTAAGCACTGCAGTATTTTTTATACAGTCAATGTGTCAAAAACACTCACTTTTTCAAACCTATGTTGTGCAGGCCCATGTAATCCGCAGCATGTGGCCGTGGACTTGGATTGTGGCGCAGCGACTGCCTCTGTGTTCTGGGAGGACGTGGATGGAGTGGACAAATACAATGCCACAGCTGTGTCCAGTGAAGGGGTCACATCGTACTGCAGCTCTGCCATTTCCCCCTGCCTCTTCTCTGACCTCCAGTGTGGACAGTCCTACACGTTCTATGTAGAAGCCAGCAGCGACCTGTGCTTCAGCGAGCCGAGTGAAACAGCAGAGGCACAAACAGGTGATTCTCAAGGCCCAATATAATGCTGCTAAATATACACTGTATATAGGCTGGGTCTCAATTCTACCCTCCAGAATACTTTTCCTGGGAAATGGCCTATTCCAGATTTAGAAAGTGCAGTGAAGTAACTTCTATAAAAAGATTAAAAACTAAATTCAGATGATTTTGTTCCAGGGCCTTGTCAGCCGAGTGGGCTGGAAGTTCTGGGCTCATGCAACAACAACACAGTGGAGGTGGGCTGGTCCCCCGCATCTGGCGCTGAGTGGTACACGGTGTATGTCTCTGGGGACCTGGGATACACCCTATCTCTGCGCACAGACGACACGGTAACCACAGCAGAGCTGCCGTGCGGACAGATGTACAACTTCAGCGTACGCGCACACGACAGCACCTGCTCCAGTGTCATCAGCAACTTTGTGGAGATGCAAAGAAGTATGTACAACAGGGTGCACTGTCCTTAGGTTAAAAACATGAATGTACAACAGGGTGCACTGTCCTTAGGTTAAAAACATGAATGTACAACAGGGTGCACTGTGCTTAGGTTAAAAACATGAATGTACAACAGGGTGCACTGTGCTTAGGTTAAAAACATGAATGTACAACAGGGTGCACTGTGCTTAGGTTAAAAACATGAATGTACAACAGGGTGCACTGTGCTTAGGTTAAAAACATGAATGTACAACAGGGTGCACTGTGCTTAGGTTAAAAACATGAATGTACAACAGGGTGCACTGTGCTTAGGTTAAAAACATGAATGTGGCATCATTATCGCGTCACAGCAACTGAAAAGTTCCATGTAGACTTTGTTACAGACTTGATGCCAGAGTTTAAAACACAAACAGACAATAAATGAGAACAATTGATTACAGCAAATTCAAATTCAAGATGTTTTTTGCTTTTTTGTAAAAACCTGTTTAACTCGACTTAATAAGAGGCAATTTTGAAAGATGAATGAAGGATGAAGCAAACGCTTATAAAATTCCAAATCTCAGTGACAACAGCCAAACTAAAGCTGGGGTACTTAACTTTCAAACCACAAAATATGGAGATAAGATGTAAGATAAGATGTGCTTTATTTATCTCACTCGGCACGGTGGCTGAGTGGATAGCACTCTCGCCTCTCAGCAAGAAGGTCCTGGGTTCGAATCCCGGTCGGACCAGGACCTTTCTGAGTGGAGTTTGCATGTTCTCCCCGTGTCTGTGTAGGTTTCCTCCGGGTACTCCGGTTTCCCCTACCGCTAAAAATATGTCCAATAGTTCTGGCATGCGCCTCCTGTACTGGCCCCGCTCCCATCTCTGTGTGGAGTGAGAGACAAATGCCCATAATTGATTGACTGCGGAACCTTCCGCAGTCAACCATTGGTTTTGTATTTCTTTATTCCGTCATTTTTTTTGACACGTTTCACAGCTTTCCACATAACAGGATCCACATAACAGGATCCACAGAACAGGATCCACAGAACAGGATCCACATAACAGGATCCGCACATAACAGGATAAGTAAGTAAGTAAGTAATGTTTATTTATATACCGCCTTTCACAGACCAGAGTCTCAAAGCGGTTTACAATTGTTATTTTTGGGCACTTGTCCTCTCACTCCACACAGAGATGGGAGGGGCCAGTACAGGAGGCACATGCCAATCCTATTATACATATTTTTAGTGGTAGGGGAAACCGGAGTAACCGGAGGAAACCTACGCAGACACGGGGAGAACATGCAAACTCCACTCAGAAAGGCCCTGGTCCGGCCGGGATTCGAACCCAGGACCTTCTTGCTGAGAGGCGTGAGTGCTATCCACTCAGCCACCGTGCCGCCCAAAGATCTGCTGGACACGTCAAACTAACAGTTCAGTTTGACGTGTGCAAACTGAACTTCCGGACGAATCCGGCAGACACAGACACCGGTGAGACTCCTGAGGACGGGTGATCAGACAACAGGAAGTAGAACTAAAGGAGGGAACGAAATGACAAAATATAACAGGAAATAAGCTTAAACCATGACAGTTTTCTCAAAGGATTTTACAAAGTTTACCCAGGACTGAGGCTGTAGACCCAGGACTGAGGCTGTAGACCCAGGACTGAGGCTGTAGACCCAGGACTGAGGCTGTAGACCCAGGACTGAGGCTGTAGACCCAGGACTGAGGCTGTAGACCCAGGACTGAGGCTGTAGACCCAGGACTGAGGCCGCAGACCTAGGACTGAGGCTGTAGACCCAGGACCGAAGCTCTATTCCCTTGCATTGAGCCTCTCTCTCTCTCTCTCTCTCTCTCTCTCTCTCTCGTTCCTACGTTCAACAAAACATTCATTATTCTCCAAAAGTTTCAGTCCACTCAGCGCCGTGGTCAGCCTCTGTCCCCAATGCTCAGTGTAGTGTGTCTGTGTGTAGCGTGTCTGTGTGTAGCGTGTCTGTGTGCAGCGTGTTTGTGTGTAGCGTGTCTGTGTGTAGCGTGTCTGTGTGTAGCGTGTCTGTGTGTAGCGTGTCTGTGTGTAGCGTGTCTGTGTGCAGCGTGTTTGTGTGTAGCGTGTGTGTGTGTAGCGTGTCTGTGTGTAGCGTGTTTGTGTGTAGCATGTGTGTGTGTAGCGTGTCTGTGTGTAGCGTGTTTGTGTGTACCGTGTGTGTGTGTAACTTTCCACACACATGATGCACGTGTGTCGCGTCTGACAGCTGCATAATTATCTCATCAACACGTCTCTTCCTCTAACAAGCTCCGTCTCCTTCGCCGCCGCCCATGGAGCGACCGCCGCCGGTGAGAGAGCTGTCGCTGGAGACGAGAAGATTAGAGAGACGTCCAGACCTCAGTCCAGGCCTCAGACCAGACCTCAGTCCAGGCCTCAGACCAGACCTCAGACCAGACCTCAGACCAGACCTCAGTCCAGACCTCAGTCCAGGCCTCAGTCCAGACCTCAGTCCAGGCCTCAGTCCAGACCTCAGTCCAGACCTCAGTCCAGGCCTCAGACCAGACCTCAGTCCAGACCGCAGTCCAGACCTCAGTCCAGGCCTCAGACCAGACCTCAGTCCAGGCCTCAGACCAGACCTCAGACCAGACCTCAGACCAGACCTCAGACCAGACCTCAGACCAGACCTCAGACCAGACCTCAGTCCAGACCTCAGACCAGACCTCAGACCAGACCTCAGACCAGACCTCAGACCAGACCTCAGACCAGACCTCAGACCAGACCTCAGACCAGACCTCAGACCAGACCTCAGACCAGACCTCAGACCAGACCTCAGTCCAGGCCTCAGACCAGACCTCAGTCCAGTCCTCAGACCAGACCTCAGTCCAGGCCTCAGACCAGACCTCAGTCCAGACCTCAGACCAGACCTCAGACCAGACCTCAGACCAGACCTCAGACCAGACCTCAGTCCAGGCCTCAGACCAGACCTCAGTCCAGACCGCAGTCCAGACCTCAGACCAGACCTCAGACCAGACCTCAGTCCAGACCTCAGACCAGACCTCAGTCCAGACCTCAGACCAGACCTCAGACCAGACCTCAGTCCAGACCTCAGTCCAGACCTCAGTCCAGACCTCAGACCAGACCTCAGACCAGACCTCAGTCCAGACCGCAGTCCAGACCTCAGACCAGACCTCAGACCAGACCTCAGTCCAGACCTCAGTCCAGTCCTCAGTCCAGACCTCAGACCAGACCTCAGCCAGACCTCAGTCCAGACCTCAGACCAGACCTCAGTCCAGACCTCAGACCAGACCTCAGTCCAGACCTCAGACCAGACCTCAGACCAGACCTCAGTCCAGACCTCAGTCCAGACCTCAGTCCAGACCTCAGACCAGACCTCAGACCAGACCTCAGTCCAGACCGCAGTCCAGACCTCAGACCAGACCTCAGACCAGACCTCAGTCCAGACCTCAGTCCAGGCCTCAGTCCAGACCTCAGACCAGACCTCAGACCAGACCTCAGTCCAGACCTCAGACCAGACCTCAGACCAGACCTCAGTCCAGACCTCAGACCAGACCTCAGTCCAGACCTCAGTCCAGACCTCAGACCAGACCTCAGACCAGACCTCAGACCAGACCTCAGACCAGACCTCAGACCAGACCTCAGTCCAGACCTCAGACCAGACCTCAGTCCAGACCTCAGTCCAGACCTCAGACCAGACCTCAGACCAGACCTCAGTCCAGACCTCAGTCCAGACCTCAGACCAGACCTCAGACCAGACCTCAGACCAGACCTCAGTCCAGACCTCAGACCAGACCTCAGACCAGACCTCAGACCAGACCTCAGACCAGACCTCAGACCAGACCTCAGACCAGACCTCAGTCCAGACCTCAGACCAGACCTCAGTCCAGACCTCAGACCAGACCTCAGTCCAGACCTCAGACCAGACCTCAGTCCAGACCTCAGACCAGACCTCAGTCCAGACCTCAGTCCAGACCTCAGACCAGACCTCAGACCAGACCTCAGACCAGACCTCAGTCCAGGCCTCAGACCAGACCTCAGTCCAGGCCTCAGACCAGACCTCAGTCCAGACCGCAGTCCAGACCTCAGACCAGACCTCAGACCAGACCTCAGACCAGACCTCAGACCAGACCTCAGACCAGACCTCAGTCCAGGCCTCAGACCAGACCTCAGTCCAGACCGCAGTCCAGACCTCAGACCAGACCTCAGACCAGACCTCAGACCAGACCTCAGTCCAGACCTCAGTCCAGACCGCAGTCCAGACCTCAGACCAGACCTCAGACCAGACCTCAGACCAGACCTCAGACCAGACCTCAGACCAGACCTCAGTCCAGACCTCAGTCCAGGCCTCAGACCAGACCTCAGTCCAGACCTCAGACCAGACCTCAGTCCAGACCTCAGTCCAGACCTCAGACCAGACCTCAGACCAGACCTCAGACCAGACCTCAGACCAGACCTCAGACCAGACCTCAGACCAGACCTCAGACCAGACCTCAGTCCAGGCCTCAGACCAGACCTCAGTCCAGACCGCAGTCCAGACCTCAGACCAGACCTCAGACCAGACCTCAGTCCAGACCTCAGTCCAGACCTCAGACCAGACCTCAGTCCAGACCTCAGTCCAGACCTCAGTCCAGGCCTCAGACCAGACCTCAGTCCAGACCGCAGTCCAGACCTCAGACCAGACCTCAGACCAGACCTCAGTCCAGACCTCAGACCAGACCTCAGACCAGACCTCAGTCCAGACCTCAGACCAGACCTCAGTCCAGACCTCAGTCCAGACCTCAGTCCAGACCTCAGTCCAGACCTCAGACCAGACCTCAGACCAGACCTCAGACCAGACCTCAGACCAGACCTCAGACCAGACCTCAGTCCAGACCTCAGTCCAGACCTCAGTCCAGACCTCAGTCCAGACCTCAGACCAGACCTCAGACCAGACCTCAGACCAGACCTCAGACCAGACCTCAGACCAGACCTCAGTCCAGACCTCAGACCAGACCTCAGACCAGACCTCAGACCAGACCTCAGACCAGACCTCAGACCAGACCTCAGACCAGACCTCAGACCAGACCTCAGACCAGACCTCAGACCAGACCTCAGTCCAGACCTCAGACCAGACCTCAGTCCAGACCTCAGTCCAGACCTCAGTCCAGACCTCAGACCAGACCTCAGACCAGACCGCAGTCCAGACCTCAGTCCAGACCTCAGACCAGACCTCAGTCCAGACCTCAGTCCAGACCTCAGACCAGACCTCAGACCAGACCTCAGTCCTAAGGCTTTCCCTGCGCCCCCATTACAGCAGAGTGAGCGCTCCTCTCTCAACAAACAGTCTTTTCTCATTTCAAGGAGGCAACACAACCGCACTGCAACACAACCACTTTACAATGACTCACAATAATCACCAGAGTGTTGTCTTCTCCCCGCGCACTTCATAAGAATTTAATTTGTTTTTATTTGGACTGGATTAAAATAACATCTCATAATATTCTACTAACCAGCATTTTGTGTGTGTGTGTGTGTGTGTGTGTGTGTGTCCTGTTTGTGTGTGTGTATGTTTGTGTGCGTGTATGTGTGTGTGTGTGTGTCCTGTTTGTGTGTGTGTATGTTTGTGTGCGTGTATGTGTGTGTGTGTGTGTCCTGTTTGTGTGTGTGTATGTTTGTGTGCGTGTATGTGTGTGTGTGTGTGTCCTGTTTGTGTGTGTGTGTGAAACAACGTAATTTCAGTCTGAGTAAGAACAGCAGGTGCCACAGTGGGGCGGCTGCGGCTGTAAAGTGCCAAACTGCTGTTGTGTCCTTAGGCAAGACACTTCCCCCACATTAGAATGAGTCTGGTGTGTGTGTGAATGGTTGGTGGTGGTGGGAGGGGCCGATGGCACAGACTGGTTGCCTCGCGTCTGTCAGTGTGCCCCAGGGCAGCTGTGGCTACAGTAGTAGTTTATCACCACAGAGTTTGGAGAGAGAGAAGAATGAAGTGAAGAAACTTTGAGAGTCCAGAAAGTGTTGTATAAAACTGATGCATTATTGATTGACTGCGGAACCTTCCGCAGTCAACCATTGGTTTTGTATTTCTTTATTCCGTCATTTTTTTTGACACGTTTCACAGCTTTCACATTTTCAACAATTTCCACAAGTTATACATCAAAACGTTCCACATGTTTGGGAGATTATTGCTATTACTTTTGGGACTTCAGCGATTTCCGGTTTTTCCGCAATCGGACAAAAATCTGCATTGAGAATTCTGCAATGCATTTTAATAGGCCCATGCATTTTAATAGGACTTCAGCTCTTTCAGACATTTCTACAGTTTCAATGATTCAACAGTTTCAAGGATTCAACAGTTTCAAGGATTTCAGCAGTTTCAAGATTTCAAGAGTTTCAAGGACTTCAACAGTTTCAAGGACTTCAGCAGTTTCAAGGACTTCAGCAGTTTCAAGGACTTCAGCAGTTTCAAGGACTTCAGCAGTTTCAAGGACTTCAGCAGTTTCAAGGACTTCAGTGTAATCATGCAACCTAATAGGGATTTTTCCATGTAAACCAGTATAATGCAACTTAATAGGGATTTTTCCATGTAAACCAGTATAATGCAACTTAATAGGGATTTTTCCATGTAAACCAGTATAATGCAACTTAATAGGGTTTTTTCATGTAAACCAGTATAATGCAACTTAATAGGGTTTTTTTTCATGTAAACCAGTATAATGCAACTTAATGGGGATTTTTCCATGTAAACCAGTATAATGCAACTTAATAGGGGTTTTTACATGTAAACCAGTATAATGCAACTTAATAGGGTTTTTTCCATGTAAACCAGTATAATGCAACTTAATAGGGTTTTTTCCATGTAAACCAGTATAATGCAACTTAATAGGGTTTTTTCCATGTAAACCAGTACAATGCAACTTAATAGGGATTTTTCCATGTAAACCAGTATAATGCAACCTAATAGGGATTTTTCCATGTAAACCAGTATAATGCAACTTAATAGGGATTTTTCCATGTAAACCAGTATAATGCAACTTAATAGGGTTTTTTCATGTAAACCAGTATAATGCAACTTAATAGGGTTTTTTTTCATGTAAACCAGTATAATGCAACTTAATGGGGATTTTTCCATGTAAACCAGTATTATGCAACTTAATAGGGATTTTTCCATGTAAACCAGTATAATGCAACTTAATAGGGTTTTTTCATGTAAACCAGTATAATGCAACTTAATAGGGTTTTTACATGTAAACCAGTATAATGGAACTTAATAGGGGTTTTTACATGTAAACAAGTATAATGGAACTTAATAGGGATTTGTACATGTAAACCAGTATAATGCAACCTAATAGGGATTTTTCCATGTAAACCAGTATAATGCAACCTAATAGGTTGCATTATACCACCAGACCAAGACCCAAACGAAGACTCAGACCACCACCAGATAATGACCACAGACCAGGTTTCCTTAGTTACAGGAACCAAATTGTTTCAGCGGTGAGGGGATTTTTCAGTTTCAAGGACACTTTCAATACATTCAGTAGTTTCAAGGATTTCAACTGTTTAAGAATTTAACCAGTTTCAAGGATATCAGGAGGTTCAAGGATTTCAGGAGTTTCCACACTTTCAACAGTTTCCAGGTTTAAAAAAGTTTCAAGGATTTCAGGAGTTTCAATGTTTCAACAGTTTCAAGGATTTCAGGAGTTTAAAGGTTTCAACAATTTCAAGGACTTCAGGAGTTTCAAATATCTATCAAGTATTTTAACAGTTTCAAGGCCTTTTAAAGGATTTCAAGGATTTTTTTTAGCAGATTTCCACATTAGATCTGTTCCGCAGTCAATCGCAATGGCTTCAGCCATTGCAAGTTTCTAGTTAACAATTGTAAACCGCTTTGAGACTCAGATCTGCAGTGAAAAGGCGGTATATAAATAAAAACTTACTTACTTACTTACTTACAGAGGAGAAATGTACATGTCACATTTGGCATGGATAGAACACTCAGATTGTGCAAAGGGAGGAAATGTGCAAACATGTTACATGCAGGATATATGTACAATAAAGTGACAATAATTATGTGCAACAAAAGTGACAAGTGTCAATTGGAAACAGTGTCAATAGTAGTGCAGGTTTTCACACAGTGATCATTTAAAGTGACTTATTGTACAGTCTGACAGCGGTGGGGATAAAGGCCCTGCTCCTTCCTACACTGAGGGTGCCTCAGTCTTCCACTGAAGGAGCTCCTCAGCTCCTCCACAGAGTCCAGGGGCCTCCTGTCCCTCACCTCCTCCACAGAGTCCAGGGGCCTCCTGTCCTTCACCTCCTCCACAGAGTCCCGGGGCCTCCTGTCCCTCACCTCCTCCACAGAGTCCAGGGGCCTCCTGTCCCTCACCTCCTCCACAGAGTCCAGGGGCCTCCTGTTCCTCACCTCCTCCACAGAGTCCAGGGGCCTCCTGTCCCTCACCTCCTCCACAGAGTCCAGGGGCCTCCTGTCCCTCACCTCCTCCACAGAGTCCAGGGACCTCATGTCCCTCACCTCCTCCACAGAGTCCAGGGGCCTCCTGTCCCTCACCTCCTCCACAGAGTCCAGGGGCCTCCTGTCCCTCACCTCCTCCACAGAGTCCAGGGGCCTCCTGTCCCTCACCTCCTCCACAGAGTCCAGGGGCCTCCTGTCACTCACCTCCTCCACAGAGTCCAGGGGCCTCCTGTCCCTCACCTCCCCCACAGAGTCCAGGGGCCTCCTGTCCCTCACCTCCCCCACAGAGTCCAGGGGCCTCCTGTCCCTCACCTCCTCCACAGAGTCCAGGGGCCTCCTGTCCCTCACCTCCTCCTGACCAGCTTGTTCAGTCTGTTTCTGTCCCGCTCTGTGCTGCCCGGGGCCCAGCACACGGCAGCGTAGTAAATGGCAGAAGCTACCACAGAGTCATAAAAAGTCCTGAGCAGAGGCCTGCTCACTCCGAAGGACCTCAGCCTCCTCAGAAGGACCTCAGCCTCCTCAGAAGGACCTCAGCCTCATCCGAAGGACCTCAGCCTCCTCAGAAGGACCTCAGCCTCTTCAGAAGGACCTCACTCTCCTCAGAAGGACCTCAGCCTCCTCAGAAGGACCTCAGCCTCCTCAGAAGGACCTCAGCCTCCTCAGAAGGACCTCAGCCTCCTTAGAAGGAAGAGGCGACTTAGATGGAGAGGGGGGAGAATCAAACCGGTTGAAGTACTGGTTAAATTCATCCGCCCGGTGCTGGTCTCCATCTGCTGTTCCTCTGGCACTCTGTCCAAAGCCGGAGATGTTCTTTAGGCCTCTCCACACGTCGCGGACGTTTCCCTGGGCCAGCTTCTGCTCCAGCTTTTTCCCATAGTCCTTCTTGGCCCTCCTGATCCTCCACTGGAGCTCGTGCTGGATCCTCTTCTGCTCCTCCCTGTCCCCTGAGATGAAAGCCCTTTTCTTGAGGTTCAGGAGGACTTTAAGCTCAGGGGTCACCCATGGGTGGTTGTTAGAAAAACACCGCACCTTCTTAGTTGGTACAGTGTTATCCACACAGAAGAGAATATAGTCTGTAATGCAGTGTGTCAGGCTCTCCATGTCCTCACCATGAGAGCTGCAGATCATTTCCCAATCAGTGTTTTGAAAACAATCTTTCAGCATCTCATCCACATCATCGCTCAACACTTTTACAATCCTCTTCTGCGCTGGATTTCTTCTCACCACTGGTGTGTATTCCGGAGACAGACGGACCAGGCTGTGATCAGAGCGTCCGAGAGGGGGGAGGGGGGAGGAGGCGTATGCGTCCTGGACATTAACATACAGTAGGTCCAGAGTCTTATTGCCACGAGTTGGGCACGTGACATACTGTTTGAATGTCGGGAGAGTGGCGGAGAGGGAGGCGTGGTTAAAGTCTCCGCTGATCAGAATCAGAGCGCGGGGACTGCGGGTCTGGATCTGGGTCACAGTTCTGTGGATCTCCTCACATGCTGCAGCTGCGTCTGCTGACGGGGGAATGTAAACACATAGAACCACGGTGTGTGAAAACTCCCGCGGCAGATACCTGGGTCTCATGCTCACAGCGAGCAGCTCCAGGTCCTGGGTGCATGTGCGCTGAACCACATGCACGTGCGTCGGGATGCACCACTGCTCATTCACGTAGACTCCGAAAAAAGTGCCGAAGACATGTTAATCCAGTGAGAAAGTCCACGAGGCTAGGCTTCCCGTGTGCACAATGCACAAATAAATGCTTGCCTACGAAAAATAAAAATAAAAAAGCACATCTACAAGAAATAAATAGAGAAAGGGTCGGAAAGAGAAGAGAGCCAGCTCGTCACGAGCTGCACAGCGGGAGCTGGCGCCGGAAGTCCTAATAAAATCGGTGTCATTGCTTCTCTTCACTAGTTTTCACAGGTCACATCTATGGGCTTTTTCCAGACAGAAATGTTCAATTTAGAGCCCAGCAGCTCTTAGCCCAAAGAGTCATATAGTGACTTGGAGGGCTCTTTCTTACAAGTAGCTAAGTATTCATCTTTAGTTCGGTTGGTGATTTTGAGGTTTGAAATGTTTATATGTATTATCTTCATCCAACCTATTCAAACTACGTGAACCATCCCTGAGTGACCTGGAAAGTGCTATATATAACCAAGGGTTGTACAGGTTTTTAAATAAACATCTTGATTGATTGTATTTCAAGAAGTGAGAGGGGTGAAGGGGAAGAACAGCCCTGATCTGAACCCGAGCGGTGTTCAGTTGTTGGACTTCTGCTAGTCACAGTTTGTCCATCACCAACACCATGTTCCAGCACAAGAGTGTCCATCAGGGGGCACTTTGTTGTCGTATCATCTGACCTTCGGCCGCGTGTCTCGGACACTCGGGTGAAGAGAGGGGCGGAGCTAAAGAGAGGGACGAAGCTGTCACTGATCATCACCTGGTCGTGAGTTGGATCCGCTGCAGGGGAAGAAGCCGGTCAGACCTGGCAGACCCAAGCGTGTAGTGAGGGTCTGCTGGGAACGTCTCGCTGAGACCCCTGTCAGACGGACTTTCAACTCACACCTCCGGGAGAGCTTCTCCCAGGTCCCAGCGGAGGAGGGGGACATCGAGTCTGAGTGGACCATGTTCTCTTCCTCTATCGCTGATGCGGCAGTGTGTAGATAGGGAAGTCTGGGCGTCTCTGCTTAGACTGCTGCCCCCGCGACCAGGCAACGGATGAAGCAGAAGAGAAAATGGAATGTTTTGCAAGAAGTATCTGGAATGTGATGCACAACATTTTTGGTCCAGGCCCATGCATGCCGGTGGCTGTGCAGAGCTACATTGCCTGTGAAGACTCCATTGGTGGCGTGAGCTGGGGCCCTGCTGATGGCGCCGAGTACTACATCGCCTTTGCCGTAGGGCTGAACGGCTCCTCCGAGGTCTGCACTACCAACGAGACCTGGTGCCAGTGGGACGACCTGAGCTGCGGGGATTTCTACACCGTCTACGTCACAGCCCACAACGGGGAATGCGACAGCGCCGAGAGCAACGAGACAACCATCAGAACAGGTCTGTCTCCTGACGCTACAAAAGACACGCAACAAGTGTATTTAGGTATAACATGCCATACCAGCCCAGACTCTCAGTGCGGGGCTAACTGACATTAAAGTTCGATGTCCACTTACACAAAATATCTTTTCTCAGGCTGCAAAGGGCCCACAGGCCTCATGTTTACGACCACTGGTTTAGGTCAACATAGGAAATGACAAAAAGAGCAGTTTTAACCCAAAAGCATGCAAGCACACACACACACACACACACACACACACATATATTGTATTGAGAAAGACGGTTACAGAATGATTTCTGTGATTTTACTTCTGTACTGTCATTTTGTCAGTAGCATGAAGTCGTGTCCATTAATATAAAGTCCTCTTTTCTTTTTTCAGCTTCTTGTATTCCTCAGAATTTGGTGTCAACTTTCAACTGCTCCTTGAAGGTGAGGTTTGGATGTGTTTAAACACATAAGGAATTGTTTTTGCTTCTTCCCCTTTTTGTACCTCCTGTTTCTTTTACAAACCTGTTACAAAAGGGCAACTCCTCAGACCGTATAATCTTGGACAGAACTGTTCCCTCCTTCTAAAAAAAGATCATTTTTACCTGCTTGTTTTCAATTCATAATAAAAAATAATGATAATAATAAATGTATCTTTAGGCGTCTCAAGTCGTCTCAAGGTCACCTTACAGAAAAAAACAGTACAATAAACTGCATGCAAAAGAACAGCAATATTTTAAAATATATACCGTGGATAATGTGGTTTTATTTCTATTGTTGGTCACTTTTAAAAGAAAGTGTTTATTTGTTTGTATAGATGGATGTGCTTCTGCTGCTGGACAACTGAATTCCTCCTACAGGGATCAGTAAAATATCTATCTATTGTAGCTTTCTAATGAACGAGGTGGAGTAAGACGAAACAGATGAGTTGAAGTGTGATTGGAATGAAAAGAAAGAGTCTAAGGTGTTTTCAGACGCCGACGCTGAAACGCTGACGCCGCACGCACCAGACGCACATTCTCTAAATTTCAGACGCAGGGGTGTTCAGACCAGAAGTCCTGCTGCGGTGGCGCCCGTCGGAAGAGGCGGAAGTAGAGGGCGGGTCTTTGCTAGCGGCTTTTTGTGTAAAGTTCTTCTCCAATAATGCAGCTCTGCAGCGTCTCTGTGTCTGAGACCTTCACAGACTTTATATAACAGTAGTATGTGTTCACAGTGACTTTATATAACAGCAGTATGTGTTCACGGAGGTGACTTTATATAACAGCAGTATGTGTTCACGGAGGTGACTTTATATAACAGCAGTATGTGTTCACGGAGGTGACTTTATATAACAGCAGTATGTGTTCACGGAGGTGACTTTATATAACAGCAGTATGTGTTCACGGAGGTGACTTTATATAACAGCAGTATGTGTTCAAGGAGGTGACTTTATATAACAGCAGTATGTGTTCACGGAGGTGACTTTATATAACAGCAGTATGTGTTCACGGAGGTGACTTTATATAACAGCAGTATGTGTTGCTTTATTATCATAAAAAGCTTTATTATCATGTTACACAATTGAGCCGCGGGCCGTATCAAATCTCTTGGCGGGCCGCACAATTTCCTAACCTGGCAAGAGGCAGATTGATGATTGTGTAGAACTTAATGCGTTCTCCACAATATCAATCTGGGACTTCTGCAGGAGAATCCTTTCGGGGAAAGGAGGGATGAGCAGCAGAATACTTCAAGCTGATTGGGCGAAGTGACGCTGTGTGCCCGCCTACCAAGGTTTGACTTAAACCAATCCCGGTAACATCTTTGCCGTCCAGAAATGCACAAAGCGCCTCTCGCTGTTCATCTTTCAAAAAAGGAAATTGGAGATTCTGCTAAAACTGACTTGACTAGCTGAGGCTCAGCTACGCGTCCGTCCTCCTGCGTAGCCATGTTTGTTTTGCTTCGGCCCGGCACTTCTTGCTTTTGTCAAACCCGGATATCCCGCCCTAAACCCCCAGACTGGCGCGTGATTGGCTTGAACACCCAGATGTTCTACTCGAAAAGGGTTGGCGGGAGCGGGACAAGATGTATTCTCGAGTGTTTGTGAACTCACAAATACCGCGAGAATTCAGCTTGTAGGCAAGGTTAACAATTGACAGCCCTGAGATAGATTTTTGGTCATTTTGGTCAGTGGGAAAATTGTGTGAAACCTGTGCTGCTGTAATCCAACCCCCCCGGTGATCCAAGATGGCGCCCTGTTCAAATGAATGGCTTGTGCTCAGTAGTTCATGGGACGGGGACCGGGAGATTAGCAGAACTCGCCCATATTTGGGCATCGTCTGGTCCTCCCAGTTCTGTGCAGTGGTCGAGCTCCCATGAAGCGTTTCGCCAAATACACGTGTGTGGCTCTCATGCATGTGCACAGAGGGGCAGTAAAGTGTGGATGTGGAAGAAGAAAAAAAGTTCAGGATGAAAAAAGATACTAACATCTCCACTAAATACGACCTTTGAGAAAGCTGTAGGTTCTCTGTCAGGTTCTCTGTAGGTTCTCTGTCAGGTTCTCTGTAGGTTCTCTGTCAGGTTCTCTGTCAGGTTCTCTGTAGGTTCCCTGTCAGGTTCTCTGTCAGGTTCTCTGTCAGGTTCTCTGTAGGTTCCCTGTCAGGTTCTCTGTCAGGTTCTCTGTTAACATTGAGTTCTATGGGATTTTTTTCTGGGTAGCCCTCGTGAATTGAGTCTGCAGTACCACAGCGCCCCCTGTGCCCGTGGGTGGGACAGCTTTAATCTAGTAATACTCTATCCAGTTACAATTATAGATCCATGCTGTTATCCTGTGTCATGTGTCAGGTGGGCGAGCTGTCTTGGGATGCCGTCACCACAGCAGATTACTACATTGCGACCGCAGAGAGCAACAGTGGGCACAGGATGCAGGTCAGCACCAACGACACGTGGGCATTCTTCTCCGAGTTCTCCTGTGGGGAGGAGTACTTTCTGTCTGTGCAGTCTGTGGATGATCACTGCACCAGCAAGCACAGCCCCACCTCCAAGCTGCAGTCAGGTGAGGACTCATGCACACTGATAATAACAATAGAGAAAAGATCATTGAAGGGGCCATGTAAGGTACAATTACAGCCACACTTTTGAGTCTTCCTGTCTGTGACACATGTAGCCTCTAAGCTCTGATAACTGATGCAGTCCACATGCTGGGGTTTAGCTAGAAACAGTTAAAACTCTGTGTATTACATAGGACTTGCACACATGTGACACTGTTCGCCTTTAAACAAATGTGTGGTGCTATTTGGTTTGGCAATCTTATTATCAATAAAGAAAAAGAATTTATTTCACCAAACAAACAGATGAGAGAAATGAGAGACTGGTTTGAAGAGTTGACCTGTTATCTGGGTACACAATGTTTTTTTATTGATAAGTGGCTCAGTTGGTAGAGCATCGGCCTCTGAGCCTGAAGGTTGTGGGTTCGAGCCCACCACGAGACCTACCTTACGGCTCCCACTGATGTCTGCTGTCGTTGTGTCCTTGGGCAAGACACTTGCCCAAGGACACTTTGCCCCTTTGCCTGAAGCCCCCACTGAAAGATCTCAGCTCCTGTGGACTCAGCACCTGCAGGAGGATCAGTGAGGGGCTGGTGCTCTGTGAACTGGGTGCAGCTCTGACTGCCACCCCGCGACCCAGAAATGGATTAAGAACATGGATGGATGATGAATAATTGCACTTCATAAATTGAAAATCTGGTATTGCAAAAATAACACAGTATGCCATAACCACGTGCTGTGTTCTCTGCAGAGCCCTGTCCTCCCATGGGCGTGAGCAGCTTCATGAACTGTGTGGCCAACATCGCAGTTGTGTCCTGGAACAGCTCTGCGGGGGCCGACTACTACACTGCCACAGTGACGTCTGAAGAGGGCACGTCCCACACTTGTTGGTCTGACGGGGAGGAGCAGTGCGGCATCCCCAACCTCCGCTGTGGACACAACTACAGCGTTAGTGTGGTGGCCTCCAACAAAGCCTGCAATTCAGAGCCCAGCCAAGAGGGCCAGCTCAAGTCAAGTGAGAGTCACGGGGGCTTCACTCCTGCACCACACAAACTCACGTTATTATGATCATTATTCCTTCATTTCTCCTCTGGAGTGTCAATAAAGTATCTGTATGAAGTGTAAAGGCTTCACATAATTCACGTTTCCATGTGGCCCTTGGATCTTTTCCCGTCTGCTAACTATTCAGTTTCCCCCTATTTTATTTGATGGGAATCACGACCCAATGAAGGATTTGAACTTCATCAGTGCTTTTGTGACATGATATATCACATAGTACTTCATCTAAATATGTGTTCACAATACTTGAGACCTAAAGACACCTAAAATAAATAATCTATACATAAAAATGTCCTCAAAGTAACTCCCATATTGTAAAAGGTTAACATACTGATGTAGATAAAGTTTAGCCAACACACAAACACAAAGAAAACATGTTTTCAGGTTTCCCTTCTCTAAATATGTTTGTTCACAAATAAGTTACATTTTAAACTGTAGCTTAAATGGTGACCACATGAAAACAAGATTCACTCTTTTACACAGGATCACACAGTTAGGCTGTTGCTTCCATACCAGTCACTAGAGGGACAATACTTTATCTTTTTATTATAATATAATCAATTTATTGTTCAATAACTAATGGATGGATAAACATATTATTTGGCTTAATATTTATACGGACGAACTCTTTGCAGTGATAAAAGATGACCTATTTTCTTTGTGATACATAACAATCTGAGCTAATTTCCACATATACGAAGATATATTCATGCTCCCTCTTCTTTAAATATTTTTGTTAAATGCATCATTGTGGCATTTTATAACTAAAGTAGCTTTGAGGTAATTGAAGTTTAAAAGTACCCAAGTAAAAAATATAAATATAAAAATACATTGTGCACAGAATCTTTTTCTGTAACAATGAAATAAAAACATGCACAATAGGTCTGAATGTAAATGAGAGAGTGAATGATGGTGTTGGGTCAGAGGTTTTGATGGTCCAGTGTGTCCTGGACTCGCTTCTGTCATCACCGTGTGTGGAAGGATTGGAACAATATCTGACTCTGAACATTGGAAAGTGCTTTGGGTCTGTGCCTTTGGGTCTGTACCTTAGTCTGTAAATGTGCTATATAAATAAACATTACTTACTTACAATGCGTTCCTCGCTCTCTGCAGCTCCGTGCGTCCCCACCGACGTCCAGGTGATGATGGACTGCGGCGACAACAGCGCCCTGGTGTCATGGTCCGCCAGCGAGGGTGCACTGAGGTACACGGTGATGGCCCAGGGCTCCAACGGCTCCGTGTCCAGCTGTGAGACCGCTGGGCTGTCCTGCACCCTGGCCGACCTGCAGTGTGGTCAGCAGTACAGTGTGCAGGTCGTGGCCCGGGACGAGATCTGTGCCAGTCTGCCCAGCCCGGCCACGTCCTTCCCCTCAGGTGAGCTCCCACTGCTACATCACACACTCTCTCTTTACACTCCAGCTTTTGGACTTTGTCGTAGCAGTAGTTATTAGCTCCATCCCCGGTGACGTCACAAACAGTGTCAGCCCGTTCCAGTTATCTTTTGTTTCTCTACACCTTTTTTAAATTTTTTATTTGTACATTGAAAAAAGATAGGGGCGAGGGGGCGGAGCTGTCACTGATCATCACCTGGTCGTGAGTTGGATCCGCTGGCAGGGGAAGAAGCCGGTCAGACCTGGCAGACCCAAGCGGGTAGTGAGGGTCTGCTGGGAACGTCTCGCTGAGCCCCCTGTCAAGCGGACTTTAAACTCACACCTCCGGGAGAGCTTCTCCCAGGACCATGTTCTCCACCTCTATTGCTGAGGCGGAAGCTCGTAGGTGGGGTTGCAGGGTCTCTGGTGCTGGTCCCGGCGGCAACCCCCACGTTCCGCGGCCCGGGCTGTTGCAGAGGCAAAAACCCGGGACTGGGAGGAGTTCGGAGAGTCCATGGAGCATGACTATCGGTCGGCCTCCGAAGAGATTCTGGCAAACCGTCCGGCGCCTCAGGAGGGGGAAGCAGTTCTTTGCCAACACCATGTACGGTGCGGGGGGTGAGCTGCTGACCTCGACTGGGGATATTATCGGGCGGTGGAAGGAATACTTCGAGGTTCTCCTCAATCCCCCCGTCACGTCCTCCGTCCCAGAGGCAGAGGATGAGGATGTTGGGGCGGATACTTCCATCTCCCTGGCAGAGGTCACCAAGGTGGTTGGCAGCCTCCATGGTGGCAAGGCTCCGGGGGTGGATGAGATCCGTCCTGACTCTAAAGTCTCTGGATGTTGTAGGACTGTCTTGGCTGACACGTCTCTGCAACATCGCGTGGCGATCGGGGGCGGTGCCAATGGAGTGGCAGACCGGGGTGGTGGTCCCTCTCTACAAGAAGGGGGGCCGGAGGGTGTGTTCCAATTATCGTGGGATCCCACTCCTCAGCCTCCCCGGTAAGGTCTACTCCAAGGTACTAGAGAGGAGGCTACGGCCGATGGTCGAATCTCGGATTCAGGAGGGGCAGTGTGGTTTTGGTCCCGGTCGCGGAACACTGGACCAGCTCTATACTCTCCATCGGATACTCGAGGGTTCATGGGAGTTCGCCCAACCAGTCCAAAAAAGATAACATGGTTATTTGACAGGAAATGGCCTGTCACAACCACACACAACAATGAGTGAAAAAAGTGTTTGTGTTATTCATAGTTCACAAATGTCTGCCTGGATGTAAACACTTAAATGTACAACTGTATATGATGAAACAAGATTTGACAAATAGAGACAGAAGAACGTTATGTCCTCTTTCATTTTCATTCAATAAAAAAGTATTTCCTGTATTTATTTTATTCAGGTTCCTACAAGATTCAGTTGTTTGACATAGATGTACATTTTCCTCTTTACCCCTAAATCAGAATCAGAATCTCTTTTATTGCCACATAAGTAACAGTAAGTCACAGACTTGGAAATTGCTTTGGCTCAGTGCAACAGTCAGAAAGAGATAATAAAAAACACTTCTAAGGAATACATTTTAAATAAAAATTAAAATAGAGTTACAGTTACTATTTACAATATACAAATGCACATGGTGCACACAGTGTAAGGTGACAGCAGTACAGTGAAGTAAAGTGACGTATGATGGGCAGTAAAGTCACTTTATAAAGAGCAGCTAAACAGACCTGAGTGGAAACTCCCGCCCCAGCTACATACATCTACATGATATAAACGTTGATTTAGAGCACATGTGTCAAACACAAAACCCAAAATGAATGGTAATATGTTGATAAGGCTGACCAAAATGACCAGTGGGATGCCCTGTTCCGTGACCAGACTTTGAGCCATATGTTCATCCACTTTCTCATTCATCTGTGTGTGTTTTGTCTTTTGTCAGTTCCTTGCACTCCGGACATGGGTTCTGTGGCAATAGATTGCGGCACTGACACGTTCCTCGCTGATTGGCTATTCTCCGAGGGCGCAGAGAATTACACAGTCACTGCGCTGTCGGCCAATGGTGACGTGTCCAGCTGCAGTTCTTCTTATCCAACAAACTGTGAGCTGAGCAGCCTGAAGTGTGGCCAGCTCTACAACGTGAGTGTGGCGGCCACCAACCGCCTGTGCAGCAGCCCTCCCAGTGACGGGGTGCAGGCCTACTCAGGTCAGCAACACTGCCAAGACTTACACCTGTTGTTGATGTGGTGGTGGCTATGAAAACTTATGTTTCTTTTTACAACTAACTTCTTGCTGTTTCTTACTTTTGTTTCTTTTACAGTATTACAAATTATTCGACCATATACTACTACAATATAAAACTGTTATACTGAATATAGATACACATCAGATATGCATTTCTTTTATTTATTCATTGACACCAGTTACTATTACCAGTCATTTTTAAAGGCACATTCAACTTTGCCAAATTTGTTGTTATTTTTTACAATTGTTATATACTGTATGTAAGCGCTTTATAGTCCAGGGCATTACAAACAAGAGTCGACAGTATCATCCTCTCAACAAGCCCTGCTCCCAACTACCCAGATGTTTTTGAGTCTGCGTGGAGCGCCCTCCTTCCAGTCAAACCATATTTAACTGCCCTGATTTGCTTCCATTTAATATAAGCAGCAACTTCAAAACTTACATTCCCACAATAGTTATACACATTTATGGTCAAAAGAAAAAAACTATTAATCTTCAAGGGACATAGTGTCATTTCGACCACTCTGCTCTTCATCAAGGCAACTTTCCCTGCTTCAAAGCAATGCCGGGCATTTAAAAAGAAGTAAAAACATTAAAACAGGACATTTAGGCTATCATTTGTTCAATATAATTTATAAATAATTACTTGTATTATCGTTATTATTTGGTATTTAGACACATATATTTTGTTTGAGTATAACATGCCATTGGAGCTCGTTACCACCAATGCTGTAACCGTAATAATGATAATTGAAAATCATTTCAGGGGCCACTAATAATGGGCATGAGTTTGACATGTCTGACTGTGTGTATCCACAGCCCCTTGCCCTTCCCAGGGCCTGAGCTGCTCTCTGAACTGCCTCTCGAACACCATCAGTGTGGGGTGGCAGCAGAGTACAGACGTGGACTTCTACCAGGTGGAGGCACTGGGGGTGGAGGAAGATACAGCCAGCTGCACCTCCACCTCTGACTCTTGTGTCCTGGATGAGCTCCGCTGCGGCTTCACCTACAACATCAGCCTCACGGCCTACAACCCTGTCTGCAATGTGTCCAGCCCCGTCATCCAGCAGCTCTCAGGTACTCCAGCCCCGTCATCCAGCAGCTCTCAGGTACTCCAGCCCCGTCATCCAGCAGCTCTCAGGTACTCCAGCCCCGTCATCCAGCAGCTCTCAGGTACTCCAGCCCCGTCATCCAGCAGCTCTCAGGTACTCCAGCCCCGTCATCCAGCAGCTCTCAGGTACTCCAGCCCCGTCATCCAGCAGCTCTCAGGTACTCCAGCCCCGTCATCCAGCAGCTCTCAGGTACTCCAGCCCCGTCATCCAGCAGCTCTCAGGTACTCCAGCCCCGTCATCCAGCAGCTCTCAGGTACTCCAGCCCCGTCATCCAGCAGCTCTCAGGTACTCCAGCCCCGTCATCCAGCAGCTCTCAGGTACTCCAGCCCCGTCATCCAGCAGCTCTCAGGTACTCCAGCCCCGTCATCCAGCAGCTCTCAGGTACTCCAGCCCCGTCATCCAGCAGCTCTCAGGTACTCCAGCCCCGTCATCCAGCAGCTCTCAGGTACTCCAGCTCCGTCATCCAGCAGCTCTCAGGTACTCCAGCCCCGTCATCCAGCAGCTCTCAGGTACTCCAGCCCCATCATTCAGCAGCTCTCAGGTACTCCAGCCCCGTCATCCAGCAGCTCTCAGTACTCCAGCCCCGTCATCCAGCAGCTCTCAGGTACTCCAGCCCCGTCATCCAGCAGCTCTCAGGTACTCCAGCCCCGTCATCCAGCAGCTCTCAGGTACTCCAGCCCCATCATTCAGCAGCTCTCAGGTACTCCAGCCCCGTCATCCAGCAGCTCTCAGGTACTCCAGCCCCGTCATCCAGCAGCTCTCAGGTACTCCAGCCCTGTCATTCAGCAGCTCTCAGGTACTCCAGCTCCGTCATTCAGCAGCTCTCAGGTACTCCAGCCCCATCATTCAGCAGCTCTCAGGTACTCCAGCCCCGTCATCCAGCAGCTCTCAGGTACTCCAGCCCCGTCCTTCAGCAGCTCTCAGGTACTCCAGCCCTGTCATTCACGTACTACAGCCTGATCTTTCAAGTATTCTAGCCTCAACACGGCACGGTGGCTGAGTGGATAGCACTCTCGCCTCTCAGCAAGAAGGTCCTGGGTTCGAATCCCGGTCGGACCAGGGCCTTTCTGAGTGGAGTTTGCATGTTCTCCCTGTGTCTGCGTAGGTTTCCTCCGGGTTTCCCCTACCACTAAAAATATGTCCAATAGGCATGTCTGGCATGCGCCTCCTGTACTGGCCCCTCCCATCTCTGTGTGGAGGGGCCAGAGACAAATGCCCACAATTAACAATTGTAAACCGCTTTGAGACTCAGATCTGCAGTGAAAAAGGCGGTATATAAATAAAGATTATTATTATTATTATTATTATAACATTGAATCTATAGTTTTAGTCGTTTGTTAGCACAAAGAGCTAGTAGTAGAGCTATGAGCTAGTAATACCCTATCCAGTTTTTATTTTAGATCGATGCTCCTTCCCAACATGCTCACTTCACTGTCCACTTTGGTTCCAGAAGCATGAGTTCCAGTGTGTTCATATCAAAATAAATATCAACTGTTGAAAATTGAAAACATGAAAATAAACATCTTTTATTCTAACCTCCCGGTGTGTCCTACAGTTCCGTGCGTGCCTCAGAATGTGCGCGCCGAGTTAGACTGCGAGACACGAGACGTGCAGGTGACATGGCAGACCACCAAGGGGGCACTCAGCTACAGGACGGTGGCCCAGAGCGCGGGCGGCTTCATCGAGGTGTGCAACAGCAGCGTCACATGGTGCTCCTTCACCCAGCTGGCCTGCGACATGAACTACACCTTCACCGTCGTGGCCTCAGACGACCAGTGCAGCAGCCACGCCAGCGACGCCGTAGAGCTGTACACAGGTGAGGATGTGTTCGTTTTGCCGAAAAAGACAAAAAAGACCTGTTTGTGTATTGGTCAATCATGGTACAGTCTGCTGCTGTCAGACTGTACGATGAGAACTGTTGAACATGTGCCATTCACCAGTCACTTCACTTGTCCCTTTACCTGCTTTTGTTATGACATATTCTGTTCTGATAATTCACTTTCCACTTTACCTACTGCTATTATTACTGTTTATTATTACCAACCATCTGTAAATAGTTAGTAATAAAAACTGCAGTGTATTCTCCACAGGTTACTTATCCATGACCCAAGTGCAATTATTGCTCCAAATGTTATCTTATAATTCTAATATCTATTTTTGATCACATTTTAGTACTTGTTTGATGTGTGCTCATTTTTCTCTTTTTATTCTGGTATTTCATATTGATAATAAGCCAATACACTGTTTATTTATTCATTTTAAACCCATGTTGAAACGCTGTGTCGACTGTGGGAGAGATACACAAGAGAAACTGCATTATTTTGCTAAAACTCCAAGTACACTGGGTACTAAGAATACTTTTACTTTAGTACTTGAATATTTTACTTAAATTAGGAAAAAGAGAAACATTAAGTCACAATGTTATTTTAGTATTCCTTTAGCATGATCTTAATCATGCATCTTAATTTGCGATACTGTGTAAATATGCCAGATTACGAGAAAAATGTTGCGAAAAAGGTCTATAGAAAATGTATTGAATTTAAATGAATAGAATTGATGATCTGTCCATCCACATAAAACAGAACAATTATAAAACTATAAAGATTATACAAAAAGTATAGAAATAGCCACATAGTAGTGACGAACAACCTTTCTTTCATCCACAATTTGAAAGCTGATTTAGAATAAACCAGAATTTACTCCCCTTGAAAAAGACCATTTTCTAATCTTTATTCAAGACGAAGAAGTCAAGTCTAGATAGATACATGCATCTGTTCTATGCTGTACTTTGTAGTTGTCATAATAAAGTCGTCTACTGTGTTCATACTTGTGCATTAAAACAGCTCTTTTCTGCAGTGTTGAGCACAAATATGTGCACATTTTTGAACCTATAACTATCTTTTTTTTTTTTACTATTTTCTTATGTGTGACGTCATCACGTAACAACCCTGTACTGTCAGTAAAACCTTTTAAAGCTATTGTTCTTGCCCTAAGCCAAACTCTCACTCTAACACTGATGATAACGTATTGACGTGTGCACCGGCAGGTCCCTGTGATCCTCAGAGTGTCATGGCCAGTATAGTGTGTGAGAACAACACTGGGCTGGTGTCCTGGGAGGAGGCCGATGGAGTGAGCTCATACTCTGTCCACGGCCACGGCCCTGATGGTCACGCGCCCTCATGCATCACCGAGGGAACCAGCTGCCGGCTGGACAACATGCACTGTGGACAGACCTACAACCTCACGGTCACTGCCAACGATGGTACCTGCGATAACAGCCAGAGCCACCTCACTCTGGACTCAGGTATGTGTGTTACTGGGTACCCTTAGACTACTGCTTTTAACAAACAGCACAACGTGAGAGAAAATGAAGTTGCCAGGAGAAAGACATAATACAGGTCTAGATTGAGAATAATAAACATGCATAAAAGGTCTCCGTCAACTCAACTGTCCTCACACACTTGCACAGGTTAAGTACACTACTCCTAACACAGTATTATCAGGGTGGTTTGAGCAGAGGAGCAGAGGAGCAGAGGGTCAATGAACGTATGAGATCATTTTGTCTATTAAAAAGAAACATTTATTTGTTTCATTATTATTTAGCAAAAAGGTATGAGCCCTACTCCATCCGATTTTGGTTATTTCCATTTCCCCTTTTTAAGTATTATATCTTTTGACATGTCAAACAGATATTAGATATACAAGTGTTTCTATTTTATACTTTCTAGAACTCGGCATTACTTCCTGTATCTTTCCCAACTCAGCGCTGTATGTGCTTGTATGTGCGCAGCCCCGTGCAGTCCGACAAACGTCGGTGTGTCGTTTCTGTGCGCCTCCCGTACCGGTGCAGTCACGTGGGAGCAGGCCAGTGGGGCCAGCTCGTACACAGCCACGGCCGTATCAGCAGACGGCAGCCACACCTCCACATGCACCAACAACCAGACGTACTGCGATCTGAGCGACCTGCAGTGCGGCACCCTCTACAGCGTCAGTGTGCGCGCCTCACATGGGTCCTGCTCCAGCGGCGAGAGCGCGGCAGACACCGTGCGCACAGGTAGGACTGGGATTACAGACGGTAGGACTGGAATTACAGACGGTAGGACTGGGATGACAGACGGTAGGACTGGGATTAGATGGTAGGACTGGGATTAGACGGTAGGACTGGGATTACAGACGGTAGGACTGGGATTACAGACGGTAGGACTGGGATTACAGACGGTAGGACTGGGATTACAGACGGTAGGACTAGGATTAGACGGTAGGACTGGGATTACAGACGGAAGCACAGGTAGGACTGGGATTACAGACAGACGCACAGGTAGGACTGGGATTACACACGGAAGCACAGGTAGGAATGGGATTACAGACGGACGCACAGGTAGGACTGGGATTACAGACGGAGGCACAGGTAGGAATGGGATTACAGACGGACGCACAGGTAGTACCGGGATTACAGACGGTAGGACTGGGATTACAGACGGTAGGACTGGGATTACAGACGGTAGGACTGGGATTACAGACGGACGCACAGGTAGGACTGGGATTACAGACGGAAGCACAGGTAGGAATGTGATTACAGACGGACGCACAGGTAGTACCGGGATTACAGACGGTAGGACTGGGATTACAGACGGTAGGACTGGGATTACAGACGGACGCACAGGTAGCACTGGGATTAAAGGCGGTAGGACTGGGATTACAGACAGGAAGGAAGTTTTCAGATTTTTTTTTACATTTTTTTATTTAAAGATTTGCCACAACAAAATACATGACAGAGCAAATACTGTATGATTCACAAGGACATGCTTTAACCAATGGAGCCGTTTGACAGTAGGGGGCTGGGGTCTCTGCCGGGGGATCAAGCAGGCGCAGCTCAGCCTGAATGTATCAAAAGAATTAATAAAATGTCATTTTTTAATAACTTTTTTTCATTCGAGTCATTGGGGTCATCAGTATAATTTAATTCCACATTTTCTTGTGTGGCCCCCAGCTCCTTGCCCTCCAGAGGACGTACAGGTGACTGAGCAGTGTGCCGCTGAATCCATGACTGTGTCCTGGACTCCAAACCCGGACGCAGACTACTTCACCGTGGCCGGCCTCAGCAGCAGCGGAGAGAGACTGAGCTGTAACACCACAGCTGTGTCCTGCCTCTTCAGCAGCCTGCCCTGTGGTCAGACCTACCGCATTAATGTGACCACGCACAGGAACAACTGCCCCAGCACCGCCAGCAACACCCTGACCACCAGCTCAGGTGAAGATTGCCTGGCCTGCCAGACACTCCTCCTTTCTGTTCAAAAGAAGAACCGTCTGGACACCTCTTCCTAGCCTATCATTTCACGATTTTACCCACATCGGTCCAATCACGCACCGAGAGGCGGGACTTCCTTTCACCTTTGAGTTGCTAATAACTCCTCGTATCTTTAAGTTTTTGTTACAAAATCGACAGCAGTCGTTTACATTTGCACTAGCTGACATGCCGCCATCCCTTGTTTTGTGTTTACTGAAACGGCTTGGGTGCCGCTAGTTGCTGCGTCATATCCTGTGTGCATCTAATTGGTTGATGCAGTCTGTCAACCACGCCCACCGGGAATTCGCTGAGCTCAAGCTCGTTCCCAGACTATTTGTCTTTGAAAAAGCATATCGTTTGGCAGGCCAGGCAAAGGTGAAGATAGATAGATATCACTCTGGTCTCACTCTGGTCTCACTCTCAGTATCACTCTGGTCTCACTCTGGTCTCACTCTCAGTATCACTCTGGTCTCACTCTGGTCTCACTCTCAGTAACACTCTGGTCTCACTCTCAGTATCACTCTTGTCTCACTCTCAGTATCACTCTGGTCTCACTCTCAGTATCACTCTGGTCTCACTCTCAGTATCACTCTTGTCTCACTCTCAGTATCACTCTTGTCTCACTCTCAGTATCACTCTGGTCTCACTCTGGTATCACTCTGGTCTCACTCTCAGTATCACTCTTGTCTCACTCTCAGTATCACTCTGGTCTCACTCTCAGTATCACTCTGGTCTCACTCTCAGTATCACTCTTGTCTCACTCTCAGTATCACTCTGGTCTCACTCTCAGTATCACTCTTGTCTCACTCTCAGTATCACTCTTGTCTCACTCTCAGTATCACTCTGGTCTCACTCTGGTATCACTCTGGTCTCACTCTCAGTATCACTCTTGTCTCACTCTCAGTATCACTCTGGTCTCACTCTCAGTATCACTCTTGTCTCACTCTCAGTATCACTCTGGTCTCACTCTCAGTATCACTCTTGTCTCACTCTCAGTATCACTCTGGTCTCACTCTGGTATCACTCTGGTCTCACTCTCAGTATCACTCTTGTCTCACTCTCAGTATCACTCTGGTCTCACTCTGGTATCACTCTGGTCTCACTCTCAGTATTACTCTTGTCTCACTCTCAGTATCACTCTGGTCTCACTCTGGTATCACTCTGGTCTCACTCTGGTATCACTCTTGTCTCACTCTCAGTATCACTCTGGTCTCACTCTCAGTATCACTCTTGTCTCACTCTCAGTATCACTCTGGTCTCACTCTCAGTATCACTCTTGTCTCACTCTCAGTATCACTCTGGTCTCACTCTGGTATCACTCTGGTCTCACTCTCAGTATCACTCTGGTCTCACTCTCAGTATCACTCTGGTCTCACCCTCAGTATCACTCTGGTCTCACTCTCAGTGTCACTCTGGTCTCACTCTCAGTGTCACTCTGGTCTCAGTATCAGATCACTCTGGTCTCACTCTCAGTGTCACTCTGGTCTCACTCTGGTATCACTCTGGTCTCACTCTCAGTATCACTCTGGTCTCACTCTCAGTATCACTCTGGTCTCACCCTCAGTATCACTCTGGTCTCACTCTCAGTATCACTCTGGTCTCACTCTCAGTATCACTCTGGTCTCACTCTGGTATCACTCTGGTCTCACTCTCAGTATCACTCTGGTCTCACTCTCAGTGTCACTCTGGTCTCACTCTGGTATCACTCTGGTCTCACTCTCAGTATCACTCTGGTCTCACTCTCAGTATCACTCTGGTCTCACTCTCAGTATCACTCTGGTCTCACCCTCAGTATCACTCTGGTCTCACTCTCAGTGTCACTCTGGTCTCACTCTCAGTGTCACTCTGGTCTCAGTATCAGATCACTCTGGTCTCACTCTCAGTATCACTCTGGTCTCACTCTGGTATCACTCTGGTCTCACTCTCAGTATCACTCTGGTCTCACTCTCAGTATCACTCTGGTCTCACCCTCAGTATCACTCTGGTCTCACTCTCAGTGTCACTCTGGTCTCACTCTTAGTGTCACTCTGGTCTCAGTATCAGATCACTCTGGTCTCACTCTCAGTGTCACTCTGGTCTCAGTATCAGATCACTCTGGTCTCACTCTCAGTGTCACTCTGGTCTCAGTATCAGATCACTCTGGTCTCACTCTCAGTGTCACTCTGGTCTCAGTATCAGATCACTCTGGTCTCACTCTCAGTGTCACTCTGGTCTCAGTATCAGATCACTCTGGTCTCACTCTCAGTGTCACTCTGGTCTCAGTATCAGATCACTCTGGTCTCACTCTCAGTGTCACTCTGGTCTCAGTATCAGATCACTCTGGTCTCACTCTCAGTGTCACTCTGGTCTCAGTATCAGATCACTCTGGTCTCACTCTCAGTGTCACTCTGGTCTCAGTATCAGATCACTCTGGTCTCACTCTCAGTGTCACTCTGGTCTCAGTATCAGATCACTCTGGTCTCACTCTCAGTGTCACTCTGGTCTCAGTATCAGATCACTCTGGTCTGACAACACTGCCTGTGATTCACTAATTAACTCAAAGAGGATGAAGTTGTCCTCATCAAAAACAAATACTAGTGATAGAACAAAACTGGAACTAGTCTGATGCAGAGAATCATGCACATGAGAAGTTCCCATAGTTCTTGTTTTTGTGATCTAAAAGTTAGTTTCCCCAGCTTTGTGTCAAATGTCATATCTCAATATTCATTCCAGGCATGTTGATATCAGTGTAAGAGCTGCATGTGCTTTTATGATTTTAATAATGTTAAAGGACATATCCTCGAGCCCTAATTTGAAAATGTTTTGTCCCCCGCAGCCCCTTGCGTCCCCACAGACATCCGAGGGAACCTGGACTGTGTGACCAACTCTGCCTGGATCTCATGGACTGAGTCAGAGGGAGCCACCGTGTACTCAGTGTTGGCTCAAGCCGTGGGAACAGAACACAACTCGTCCTGCTCCTCGACCACTTCCCCGTGCAGCGCCCCAGACCTTCTCTGTGGCACGCTGTACAACATAAAGCTCACGGCCCAGAACCAGTACTGCTCCAGCCGGCCCGCGGCCAGCTTCCAGCTCGAGACAGGTGCCAGCTTCACACCCAGCCTCCAAAGTGCTCCTGTATTCCTGTATAGCCTTAAATGACAACAGTTGTTATCTCGGGGGACTTTACACAATCGTTAAATTCCGCAGAATGGAACAGGTCAAACACAAGTAAAAAAAATAGAAAATACATTGATATTGGTCCATAATGGGCAGATGAGATCAAAGGAAGAATATTTTTACTTTACAGTCGAAAGATTATGAGAATAAAGTGGAAGTAGCAATATTATGAGACTGATCTCAAAATACTTTCATATACTCTTCATCTGAATGAATCAGGGACAACAGTGGCTCAGTTTGTAGAGCATTGGCCTTTGAGCCTGAAAGTCATGGGTTCGAGCCCACCACGAGACCTTCTCCACCGACTCCACTCATGTCTGCTGTTTACATGCTTTACCTATAATGAACGTGGAAGTAATGTTCACTGCATGCCTTGAAGTGTATGTGTGTGTTGGTCCCACTGTGGGACGGAGAGAGGACCTTCTTCTTCTCACACTGGTGTTATTTGTTATAAACTATGTGCTCTCGTATCAAGATCGCAGCTCTTTTACTTGCACCACTTGAGCAGTAGATGGCTCCGTGTGATGAGGGCGTAGGGAAATGAGAAGCCTGTGAGCGAGTTGGGGGCGGGGCTAAACATTCAAACTGAAAAAAAAAACCTTGCAGAAACGGGTACAGCTCCTTTAAATCAATTGTATTTAACATATTCTCGTACTACGAGTTTTAAGTTGTTTTCTTTTCACTTTAATATCAAAATAACAATGACATAATCACAAATGCACAAGCGCTTCCCCGTTCAGAGTTCATAAACACTGTATTTAAACTCAATGGATAAATATAGTGAGAGGCTCTATGAACTCTGACCTCTGACACTGCTGGTGTTACATATCATCAATCTATCAATATCATCAGACTTTTGTCACATGTTTAAAAGTGTCCATTGAGGGGGTGTGACCAATAAAAAGGAAAAAAGAAAATATATGTTTTTGATTAAAAAAAACGAATAACAATGGAATGAAAGGCAATTGGCTGAAAATGTTAAAAGTCAGTCTAAAAAGAGCAGAGCTCCTTCACCTGCTCTCCCCGAGGTCTGTGCTGGTCTCTCCAGGGGCCACACTGATCTCTCCAGGGGCCACACTGATCTCTCCAGGGGCCACACTGATCTCTCCAGGGGCCACACTGGTCTCTCCAGGGGCCACACTGATCTCTCCAGGGGCCACACTGGTCTCTCCAGGGGCCACACTGGTCTCTCCAGGGGCCACACTGGTCTCTCCAGGGGCCACACTGGTCTCTCCAGGGGCCACACTGATCTCTCCAGGGGCCACACTGGTCTCTCCAGGGGCCACACTGGTCTCTCCAGGGGCCACACTGGTCTCTCCAGGGGCCACACTGGTCTCTCCAGGGGCCACACTAGTCTCTCCAGGGGCCACACTGGTCTCTCCAGGGGCCACACTGGTCTCTCCAGGGGCCACACTGGTCTCTCCAGGGGCCACACTGGTCTCTCCAGGGGCCACACTGGTCTCTCCCAGTGCTCGTGCTAGTCTGTGCTCTTCATCGTGCCAGGAGCCGGGTAAGAGTGAGGTCAATTGTCTCTATTACAAACAGATGGTGAATTATTCTGACTTTTATCTAAAAATATTTCAAAAATAATCTCATAATATTTCAAGATTAATCTTATAATATTTGGGGATTTGTTACTTCGACTTTAAAGTAAAAAGATTCTGACTTAATTATAAGACGAAAACAAAAAACCTTTTGCTTCGTCGTACTAAATAGAGAAATAACATAAATAATTGATAAACCAGTGACAGTAATGCTTATGTTCTCCGCAGCCCCGTGCGCTCTCACCTCGATCGATGCACTGACCCAGTGCGACAGCAGCGTCATCACGGTGCAGTGGCAGATGTCTGAAAACACGCCCGTGTACGTGGTCACTGCCGAGGGCCACGACATGAGCCTCATCCTCTGCAACAGCACCACAGACTCCTGCCAGCTCCAAGACGCCAAGTGTGGCATGCAGTACAGCGTCATCGTGTCCACCAGCTCTGACAAGTGCAGCAGCCGCCGCAGCCCACCCACCAAGGTCCACACTGGTACGCCCCACTCTCAGCTCTCATCTGATCAGGACATCAGGACAAAAGGCTGACTCCCACATGTAGAACCTTTTAAGTCAATATTATTTTATATTATCCCACCTGTGGTTGTTTTTAGCTCTATGCTGATGTAACTGCCAGCCAAATGATAAAAAATAAACGTCAAAATATAAAAATAAATATCCCTATTTTTCTGGCAAATCAAACATTCTGTGAAGAATCACCAGTTTGGACACTTAGTGACTTCATGTTTTACTCCAAGGGATTTTGCTTTATCCCTAAATCCCTAAATCTGATTTTCCGGTAACTGTGGGGTCACATCCCTCTGTTTTACATCAATCTTTTTCATTTTTTTAAGGAAAATAGATCTGAAGGATAAGTCATTAATTAAAGGGGAGAATATGAATGCATATTTTCCTCTTTCTAAACATGAAAACACATTCTAAAAATTCTCAAGATTCTGCAGTTTTCAAGAGTTTCAATGACATCACTGCAGAGCTTGGGAGCTCAAATTGTTTAGATAGTTCCCAGGCCCATTTTCTTCCCTTAAAATTTCTACCCAAACCCTAACCCTTCCGCAACCCAGACACCCAGACTTTCCTATCCACACACATTTACTCCAGCTCGTCCGGGGGGACCCCAAGGCCAGTCTCTCAGCGTGTCCTGGGTCTTCCCCAGGGTCTCCTCCCGGTGGGACATGACGGAACACCTCCCTACAGATGCGTCCAGGAGGCATCCGGAACAGATGCCCGAGCCACCTCACCCTACGTCTAAGGGAGCAGCCACTCTGCGGAGGAAGCTCATTTCTCCAAATCTCCAAAGCACATGTGGACAGGGTGGGGTGAACTCCCATGATCCCTCAAGTGTCCGATGGAGCGTGTAGAGCTGGTCCAGTGTAGAGCTGGTCCAGTGTTCCGCGGCCGGGACGAAAACCACACTGCTCCATCGGTCGAAGTTTCTTCTCCAGTACCTTGGAGTAGACCTTACCGGGGAGGCTGAGGAGTGTGATCCCACAATACACACACGAGTACCTGGCTGGTGCATTGTCCAGTACCCCTCCCAAGGACTCTAAGAAGGCCGAGTACTCTGCACTGCTGTTAGGCCCGTAGGCACAACAACAGTGAGAGACTTGTCCCCCACCCGAGGGCAGTAGTATGGTCCCCCCCTGCGGTCAAAGGGCAAACATGGCTAGAATAGGGTCTCGATGCTCAGCAGTTACACCAGCTTCACTAACAATATTTGGAGCAGATGTCCTTTTTGACATTTTCATGCAATAAATCCAGTGGTCCATGAGCGCAGCGCCTAATACATTCTTACTCCTGAGTGTCCCTATCTGAGTATCTCCATTGCTATGGTGTTTATTTGTTCCCATCTTTTGTCCCGTATTTTCAGAGTTGCTTTAAATGCATCACTCACTCACTGTGTAACACACACACACACACACACACACACAGAGTAATCACAGTGTAAGGTCTACCTTTTGGCCAATCAGTGTCAAAGGGGCGTAGGCTTGATCACATCCATGGGCTTAATGTTGACGAGCGCCGGCGTGGCCCGCAGCATCATCACGGCAGAAGTTCTGTAAAGTTAGCGTCACATTTCCAGATTCGGACTTCCAGGGTCAATAACTCACTATTTTAATTCAGATAAATCCATTGGATCCAACGCCCTGCAAGTGCAGAGAAAAGCACTTAGGGAGCGTCAACAAGTGTCAAGACCGGATTTTTAAACGGACAATAGCTTTTATGTGATGCTACGTACACGCACAAAACTCTGAGACTAAAAATATTTTGACCATATCTAACTACTACAAACTTTGATTTCAACATTGGTGGGTTTTTGTATACTTTAAATGAATAAATATGTTGTAACATACATAAATAACAACCAGATGTAACTACGACTACCTTTGTTTTCAGCATTTTTATGATTGAATATGAATATCAATCTTCAATAGCTCTTTTTCTAAAAGAGGCGTGGTCACCAAACTCACAGATATGATCAATATTTGTTTTAATATGTGTGATGAATAATAAGCATGCATTAAGTGCTTAACCAGCAATCCTGCTTTAGCTCCTGCTTTGGCTGTTTAAGTGTTTTCATCTGACTGCTGCAGTGCAGCCAGCGGGGAAAGTGTTTTTTATTTTTACATTCAGGGTTAATACTTTATTGGTCCTTGTGAAACTTCCCCACTGTGGGACGAATAAAGGAACTCTTATCTTATCAAAATAATTATCCTCGAATATATTCAAATTTCCATATCAATAAAACAATGAAATTAAAAATAGGGTTTTGAGCTTGTACAGCGATAATGTCCAAATGTTATAAGAATTATACAATATACAATATATGGCAGTTTTTTTCTGCTTGTCTAATATTCCAGGACATTTTGTTCAGAAAGTGATGTTATTTTATGTAGAGCAAAGTATTATATTTATAGCCATTATTGAATGATGACCGAGTGCCTCTCCTCCACAGCTCCTTGCGCTCCTCAGAATGTGACAGCGGTGCAGGTGTGCGGCGCTGGTGGATTGGCCGTGTCCTGGGACCTGTCCCATGTGGCCAGTGACTACAGAGTGGAGGTGACCGGAGAGGACTTCAGTGACACCTGCAACACCAGCTTCGGTAACTGCACCCTGAGCGCACTGCCGTGTGGAGCGGACTTCCAGGTGGTCGTCTACGCTCTGACGCAGAACTGCACCAGCCCTGGGACAACGGTGACCTACACCTCTGGTACAAGCAGCTTGCATTTCTAAAACTAAAATATTTTAATTTTGAGAATTATATTTTTGTCCGTGCAAATAATCAGTTCAAAAGCATCAATTCTTATTATAAAGTTGTACTTTACGTTAACACATCCAGATAGAGCATTCTTTTGTATGAACTCTGTTCCCATAATGACACTGTGTTCCAGGCCCATGCCCTCCATCCGGCCTCACACTGGCCTATGACTGTGAAAGCCTCTCTGCTGCCCTCTCCTGGGACTCCAGCGAAGGTGCTGCGCGCTACTTTGTCAGTGCTCAGACTGGACAAGACACTCCCCAATACTGCTCCAGCACAGGGCTGTCCTGCACCATCTCGGATCTCGTCTGCGGACACAACTACTCCTTTATTGTGGAGGCCTCCGATAATGTTTGCAACAGCTCCTTTGGGACCCCGATAGTAGCAGGAGCAGGTAAATGAACATTTTCAACCACCAGTTTACACCTATATTTAGGATTATATGAATATATTTTCTTATCCTATATATATATATATATATATATATATATATATATATATATATATATATATATATATATATATATATATATATATATATATATATATATATAAATAGAGAGAGAGAGAGACCTCTCTATATAAATCATATATAGAGGACCACCCTCAGTCTCAACCCAAATAGTCAAAAAGTGACTCAGAGTGCTCTTTCTTACAAGTTTACAAAAATGAGATGTTTTCTATTAAGATGAAGACAGCATGTTCAGAGTTGGATAATCTACATTTTCCAAACTGTCATTAATAAAACTACAGTCACTTTGTAAAGCCAACCCTCACCTGGGCGTGCTCTCCTCCCACAGTCCCCTGCGCCCCAGAGGGCATCATGGTGCGCATGCAGCTGATGGAGGGTCGCTTCTGGGCCATGATCTCCTGGGAGCCCGTCTCCTGTCAGCCAGTGGAGTACCAGGTGATCATCGTGGGGCACATCAACGACGATGTCCAGACCCAGATGCACATGACCTCGTACTGGCATGAGCGGCCCTACTACGAGACGCCCGTGCCCGACAGCTCTACCTACAAGATCAACGTGTATGCACGCAACGCGGCGGGAGTCAGCGATCCCAGCTACACCAAGACTGGAAGCACAGGTACGCTTGTAATTATTTTGTATAATTTATTCATTACAAAAATGTCTTAATCTTCACTCTCCTTTGAGCGGGCATATTAAACGCTCAAAGGAGAGTGAAGCTCCAATCACGCTAATGTCATATACTTATATCAAAGGAGGGAAAAATGGATCGCTAATGTTTTTTGGTGATGTTGAATAAAGGACTCAATATAGAAGTGCACCAACTCCTCTCTTTTATCACATTGTTTTAAAAACATAAATATCTCTATAGTAAATATATAATAATGAGCCACAGTCAGAGCTCCTCACTGAAAAACAACAGAAGCAACTGCAGTTAAGCAGGCTTGTGACGGGAAGGGGTCAAAATAAAAGTCAAAACTAACTTCTGACTTTCAAAATAAGTTTTCTAAAGACGGCACAGCGCACCCTTGACCAGAAGGAATAATATCAAGGACTACAGCAAGTTTATAATCCATATTGAGAAAAACAAAGATCGTTCAACATATTTTTACCAGAACAACTTGACATGGAAGTGCCCTGCGCTGTACTCCGACAGTGTGTGATGTTGCTGTCAAAACTCAAGCTTTGGAAAAGCTGTTCATACTGGCCAAGTATGTGAATATATATTGATACAAACATGTGTCTGTCCCCTCCCCCGCAGTCCCGGCCACCCCTACAAATGTGGTCTACAACCAACTCACCTCAGAGCTGTCCTGGGACGCCTCTGTGCTGGCTGACTACTACAGCGCATCCACGGTGGACGGGGTTGGACTGTGTGAGACCGCTTTACTCTCCTGCATTGCCACTGCAGATCCTGCTGACATCAGACTGACTGCAAGCAACTCAGCTGGGAGAAGTCTGCCAGCTGCCCCCACAGGTCAGGCTCCTCACACTCACTCACTCACCTAAACATGGATTACTCATGGATAAACAAAGGGCAGTGTGTTAGCGTTAGAAGTCTTATGTGCCACCCACTGCACTGTCTCTGCTTTGACCCACTGCAGTGGAACCAAACCAAGGATTAGGAATCAGCTTCAATCGCTGGTCAATATTATTTGTCATTCCAAATGTCAGCATGTAAGATGTCAACATAGTGTAATGTTTCACTGACGGTGACTCTGATCCACAGTTCAAGCACGCAGGAGAAGAGCCCTGTTTGACATGGACATTAACACAGACCAAAGTAAGTTTACTTCATCTATTTTTCATTATACTCGTGTTAAGAAAACAGAATGTATTTTATGTGTTAAGAAAACAGAATGTATTTTATGTATTTATGTACATGTTTAAACATGTTCCTTCGGTCATTTTAGATCAATCCACAATATTATTGCTTCTGGTCATTTTTCTCAATTTAATCGGCCACTTTTCTAAAAAATAAAAAAACGGTCATATTGAAGCTCCTCCTCCACTGCTCTCAGACGATAGCAGTGCAATAATAAAAGCTTCTCCTTTATTATTTTGCAATAGAATGTAATGTCAAATAAGCCTCCTTGAAGTTGTTTTAGATACTTTGTGAGATGCCAAATTTACAGAACATAATGTGCTCTCCCTGCAGAATTATCCAGTCCCACGGTGGTCAGCACAAGCCTGCACAACACCTCGCTCACGGTCACATGGACCCCTGTGGACAGAGCTGCAGAGTACGTCGTCATGGTGACGAGGCATAACGGCCAGCCTCGGACCCACAACGTCTACGCCCCCCAGACAGAGCTGTCCGTGAACGGCCTCAGGCGCAACACGCAGTACTGCCTCCAGGTGGCAGCAAAGAACAATCTGAGTCAGAGCGCCTACTCCAAGCCCCCCACGTGCACATCCACCTGAAGGGGGCGCCACACTCTTACCTAGGGCTGCAGGGGTCGTCGCATACATCATGCAATTAGACTGGCAACAACTCATTATATAGAACAAACCTGGGAATTAACACACTTCTCAGTATCTTCAATTTTACAATAAAAGAAAATTATGCAAATATTATATTGTGTTTTAAAAATAAGGAAATAAGTGAAAGCATATTTCCCATTTTTGAGTAGATAAAGTGAAGTAAAAGTATCTTCCATGTGAGACTCAGGACAACTGTTTGGACTGCCGCCTCCATGGCTCCGGGAAACGCAGAAGAATATGGATATAAATGTTAATTCTTTATCTTATTGTGCAAAGACTAGTAGATTTTCCTAATTTAAATCAAAAGTCACACTCTTTACACGACATTCTGTTCAAATGAAGATAATATGTGTCAGTCTGGTAGTTTAAACTTATGTAGACACTGTTTTGTGGTGAATAACATGAATAACAACGGTTTGAAGCAAAACAAATTCACACTCGTGCAGCCCTAGACCCACCAAATATAATCCATCCTCTAATTATGTACAATCTAATCTTGTAAAGACAAATCATCTCTGAATGCTGATCAGTGATTATTATGGGATATAGTTTAAATCAATAGCCTTAGAGTATACAACAGGATTTAGTGAAATCGACTGCTGCATGCAATGTGTTAAATAATTCAAATATTTATCTAAATGAGATGTTTGACCGTAGGCTCTTCTGCTGATTGTCTTGGGAGATCCTTTATGGAGGAATATTCTAAACCGAGCAGTATGTTATGTTAGTCGGATGTTTTGTGTGAGCTTTAACCACTTTTGTAACAATTTCTCTAATCTATTCACTGATGAAAACAACTGTGAAACTTGTTAATTAAAATATATTGTATATGGATGACCTGAATTATATCTCCTATAAAAGAACATGACATAAAATAGCATGTATCCAGTCCATTTTGTTGGTTTTCCAGTTTTCACCCAGAACTAGACGTATGTACTGTATGTTCTCGCATGTTCTGTGAGACCATTACCATGTGGTAAACTGGTTTACTTTGGAATATTCTGGAAACAGTAGTTGTGTGCTTTACAGACGCTATTTTCTTGCTTTAAAGTGTTCATGGTTTTTACACGTATCCAGACCAGAGCTAGCCTGGTCTTATCCATCCGTACACTCTGCTCAATCATCATCTCACTGCATGTAGCGTCTGGGTCTGGTCCCTGTGTTAGCGAATACAATCGGTCGTATTTCAACCGGCTACTCAGAGAGCGCGGAAGGCGGGTGTTGTAGGTCTGTGCCGGTGACGTCAAGAGTTTGCGCCGAACGGGCAGGTTGTAGTTTGGCAGTGGCGAAGAATGCGATAGTAAAGTAATCCGGTCTGGTTCTATCAAGAAATTGAAGCAGGAGCAACAGGAATGTTTAGCAAATGTAATCGCTGGTCAAGATTGTGGCGCTACTCCCCACGGGCTCCGTTAGTAGCAAAGGAGATGGCTAGGCTAAATGCTAACAACAGACTCGGGCGCACTACATACGTGACAGTAAGTAAGTAAGTAAGTAATCTTTCTTTATATACCGCCTTTCACAGACCAGAGTCAAAAAGCGGTTTACAATTGTTATTTTTGGGCCTTAGTCTCTCACTCCACACAGAGATGGGAGGGGCCAGTACAGGAGGCACATGCCAGAACTATTGTACATATTTTTAGTGGTAGGGGAAATCGGAGCAGCCGGAGGAAACCTACGCACACACGTGGAAAACATGCAAACTCCACTCAGAAAGGCCCTGGTCCGACCGGGATTCGAACCCAGGACCTTCTTGCTGAGAGGCGAGAGTGCTATCCACTCAGCCACCGTGCCGCCCTTCTCAGATCCAATCGTTTCAATCTGCAAAAAGAGTTAACCCCTCCCACCTGTTCACGGAGCTCAATGGAGCAAATCCAGACCTTAGTATGAAATGTAATTTGTACTAAGGTGTGGTACGACCAGGCTAGACCAGAGCAGAGAGGATAGGAAAGAGCTCATCATAGAGCCGCTGTTCCACCTCTGCTGCTGTGACCTGCCCTGCTCCACCCAGCGCAGGGGTCTCCAACTACATTTTCCTGGGGGACACATGAGTTGAACTTTGGGTTCATAAATCCCGCGTTGAGTCTGGCATAAATGGAATATCATCAAAAATATACACCCTTTTCTGCGCAACTTTCATAAAGGAGGGCCAATATCCTTTATTCGAATTCATGATTTTCACATTTTTCACAAATTCGATTTTTTCAAAAGCCGATTAATTGCCTAAATTCGATTTATTGCCCAGCCGTAATTCACTGTACACAATAAAATACAAAAAGATAAGGCAGTGGAGACAGGGAGCTGGATGACTGGTCAGATAAATACAGACCTGAACACAAACAGCAATAAGTAAATAAAGCCACAAGCGGCGTCCTACGGCGTCTCCGCACCACGCAAAGGAGGGGGTCCCTTAGCCATAGAACAACCCATCCATCCATCCATTTTCTTCCGATTCATCCGTTGCAGGGTCGCGGGGGCAGCAGTCTAAGCAGAGACGCCCAGACTTCCCTATCCACACACACTTCCTCCAGCTTGTCCGGGGGGACCCCAAGGCGTTCCCAGGCCAGCTGAGAGACATAGTCTCTCCAGCGTGTCCTAGGTCTTCCCCGGGGCCTCCTCCCGGTGGGACGTGCCCGGAACACCTCCCCAGGGAGGCGTCCAGGAGGCATCCGGAACAGATGCCCGAGCCACCTCAACTGGTTCCTCTCAACTTGGAGAAGCACCGGCTCTACTCCGAGCTCCTCCCGTGTGACTGAGCTCCTCACCCTATCTCTAAGGGAGCAGCCACTCTGCGGAGGAAGCTCATTTTGACCGCTTGTATCCACGATCTCGTTCTTTCGGTCATTACCCAAAGCTCATGACCATAGGTGAGGGAGGGAACGAAGATTGACCGGTAAATCGAGAGCTTTGCCTTTCAGCTCAACTCCCTCTTTACCACAACGGTTTGATGCAGCGACCGCATCACTGCGCACACTGCACCGACCCGCCTGTCAATCTCACGCTCCATCCTTCCCTCACTCGTGAACAAGACCCCGAAATTCTTTAACTCCTTCAGTGTTCCGCGGCCAGGGACAACATCCAGAGACTTTAGATAATCAGGACGGATCTCATCCACTCCCGGAGCCTTGCCACCATGGAGGCTGCCAACCACCTTGGTGACCTCGGCCAGGGAGATGGAAGTATCCGTCCCAACATCCTCATCCTCTGCCTCCGGGACGGAGAACGTGACGGGGGGATTGAGGAGAACCTCGAAGTATTCCTTCCACCGCCCGATAATATCCCCAGTCGAGGTCAGCAGCCCTCCACCCGCATCGTACACGGTGTTGGCAAAGAACTGCTTCCCCCTCCTGAGGCACCGGACGGTTTGCCAGAATCTCTTCGAGGCCGACCGACAGTCATGCTCCATGGACTCTCCGAACTCCTTCCAGTCCAGGTTTTTGCCTCTGCAACAGCCCGGGCCACGGAACGCTTGGCCTGCCGGTACTGGACAGCTGCCTCAGGAGACCCACGAACCATCATGGCTCGATAGGACTCCTTCAGCCTGACGGCATCCCTTACTGCCGGTGTCCACCACCGGGTTTGGGGGTTGCCGCCGGGACCAGCACCAGAGACCTTGCGACCACAGCTACAGGCTGCCGCATCGGCGATAGAGGAAGAGAACAATGGTCGTGTGATGTGTACATTTGCCATTGACATAGAATGGGGAGCGTTTGGTCGTAGAGGTAAAAAATAAGCATTGGGTCTCTGACTTTTTGAATCAAGAGGGCAAAACAGAATTATGAGCAACATTTTTAAAATTCAAAAAAATAAAGGGATTCCTCCCATGTAAAACTTTGACATAGTCTGTAGTGGGCGCTAATGAGCCAATTTCAATGTTTTCACTTTCAAATGACCGACACCCTGGATTTGCACAAAACGTTAAGATAAGATGTACTTTATTAATCTCACACAGGAGAAATTTACATGTCACGTTTGGACATGTAAATTGTGGAGATGTGGGGGTAGGAGGGCCCCAACTTTTGTGCAAATCAGACTTTATGTGTGCAAACGGGAGCACATTTTCTATTGTCAAAAATGGGGGAAAAAGTCACATTTAGAGCTCTGCTGCTCAATGTTTCAATGATCAAAATTTCACGAAATCAAAATGATGGTACATGTGTTTAGACGATGTGGAGTGATTTTGAGTCGCTGCTTTCCAACCAACATGTGTGAAAAGGATCATTTTCCATTTTTCAGTGACATTTATGGGCTTCCTGTTTGTCTGGGGGAGTGGCTATTATAACATTTTTTTTTTCATTTCTAAAAGTGGCTCTAACTTGACCTCGGACCCTCTCCCAATGTAAACTGACTTTTGTAGGGTGCGCTGTTCTGGCATTTTTTTAATCCAATAAAAATAAACACCAAAATATTAAATTTTTTGCCGGTGTTCTGCCGAGTTGTGCCGCTCTGCCAAAAAGTGACGCTTATGTAATGCTCAGCTGTTAATAATGTAATGCAAACCTGCGCATGCGCGTCTCACGGCAACCGAAGCATACCAAGATGGCGGACCGTGAATTGCTTTAAAAGTTGAAATACGAACGAATTAAGACACGAATGTCACTTTTAATGCAATTTGAGGCGAGATGTTGATGGTTCCGTTTTGTCACATGTGGGTTTTAAGAGTCAAAGTTTTTTGCAAAGTTTAGTTTAAGCAGTCAACTGCTCCTGTGAAACCACAAAGCTAATGTTTTCATAGCAGTCCGCGGCTGCTGACGTAGGCTGCTGACGTAGGCTGATGACGCGTCCTGTGGCCACTCTACACTCTTACACTGGTCTGTCGGGTTGATAATGGAAATAATAAATTTCATTCAATACATGTATCGTACTGTATTTAATATGATTAACAATAGTGTGTTCAAACAAAATATTTAATTAGATTGATTTTTTTCCCCATGTTCCATTATCAACCCGACAGACCAGTGTCAAGAGTGTAGAGTGGCCACAGGACGCGTCATCAGCCTACGTCATCAGCCTACGTCATCAGCCTACGTCAGCAGCCTACGTCATCAGCCTACGTCAGCAGCCGCGGACTGCTATGAAAACATTAGCTTTGTGGTTTCACAGGCGCAGTTGACTGCTTAAACTAAACTTTGCACAAAACTTTGACTCTTAAAACCCACATGTGACAAAACGGAACCATCAACATCTCGCCTCAAATTGCATTAAAAGTGACATTCGTGTCTTAATTCGTTCGTATTTCAACTTTTAAAGCAATTCACGGTCCGCCATCTTGGTATGCTTCGGTTGCCGTGAGACGCGCATGCGCAGGTTTGCATTACATCATTAACAGCTGAGCATTGCATAAGCGTCACTTTTTGGCAGAGCGGCACAACTCGGCAGAACACCGGTTTTGAATTTTGTTTTCATTCATGTTCAGGGGGTCAAATTAAGGTTCAAAGTGCAGAAGAATTTTTCGGAAGTCTCCAAGCAAAAACAATATAGGTTGACTTGTGACATTGAATAATCTGGCAGAGTGTGAGTCAAACAAAAGCAGAGCCGCGAAGGTCCCGAGATGTAGCTGGCTAGTCTTGCAGCAACATAGGCATTTGGTTATTGTGAGAGTATATTAAACATTTATGATCTAAACACGACCTGGTGTTGTTCTATAGGGTGTTCACAAGAGTGCACATACCACGTAAAACCCTACAATAGCCAGTCCAATTGAAAAAATGAGATTTATCATAGCTGTACGGAGATCGAACGAGACTTACAATGTTAGCCACTTAGCCGCTAAGAATGACGCTCCTCGGATTCACACGCATCTCCGAATGTTGGTAAACATGAAATCTATCTATTTGAAAACAGTAGACGGGGCTGGAGTGCTTCTTGGATGTAAAAATTAAATGAGGAAAAAAGTGAGGAAAAAAAGGAAACTTTTGGTGCTCTTCAGTGGAGGGACCAATGTTGATAGTTCTGACAGAAGACTGAAGCACTCAAAAGTTACAAAAATCTTTAAAAGCCTTTATTTGACATGGCAAAAAGAGGTTAAAATTACGCCTACGCGTTTCAGCCTTCTGGCCTTCTTCAGGGCATACTCGAGAGCAGTGGCTCAGTACAGATTTAAAGAGAATGGTGCTTGTCACATGGTCAGTGGGCGGGCCTACAGTCACAAGGTTTAAAATCTGGAAAAAATATTGAAACTCCCAAACAAAGTGCATAATATTATGTACAAACCTATAAAGAATACAATATATAAGAAATATAATCAATGGTCTTTTGTGAAAAGTACTTAAAGAAAAGGAGAATAGTCCAACTCCCCATTTAACCCTGGGAATTGAGTGGCTTTTAAAGTATATATCCAGTAGGACTCTCTTTGAAGTAATGTCTTGAGTCTATTTCCTCCTCTTATTGTCTCTGGAATATGCTCAATGCCACAGATCTTCAGGCTACTGCAACTTCCATGGTTGGAGTCTCTGTAGTGTAGAGCCATTGGATATTGTGGGTTTTTTGTCCTTATAGCTTGCTTGTGTTCGGCCAGTCTGTTTTTCAGTTTCCGTTTTGTACGGCCTACATAGAAGCGGCCGCAGGGACACTCAAGTCTATAAACTACAAAGGTAGTATTGCAATTGATGATTGTTTTGATGGTGAAAGTTTGTCCAGATGAATCTTCCATAAAGTGATTAGTACGCTGAATATGGTCGCAGTATGTACAGTTTCCACATCTATAACAGCCACTTTGAGTGTTCAGCTATGTATTTGATTTAAGGGGTGGAAGGTAGCTGTTCACCAGTTTATTTCCAAGTGTTAGGGCTTTTCTAAAACTTACTGTTGGTGAATCTGGGAGGGCCTCTCTCAATGTACTGTCGCTTTTTAAGATGCTCCAATTCCTGTTGATTATTTGTTTTATTTTATTGGCTTCTGTGCCAAATTCAGTTACAAAGTAGACCTGGTTAGAACAGTCATTTGACTTTGTTTTCTGTATTAGCAGTTGTTCTCGATCCTGATGTTTTGCTCTGTTGTAGGCTGAATCTATGGTGCTGGGGTGTACCCTCTGTTCTTGAATCTCCTTTTCATTTCTTCGGCATTTTCCTCAAAGTTTTGGTCTGTGTCACAGATTCTCCGTAGTCTTTGAAATTGACCAACTGGTATATTTTGTAACAGCCATGGAGGATGGAAGCTGTCTGCTTTAAGTATAGTATTCTTATCTGAAGGTTTTCTAAAGATTGTGCTATGTAGATCCCCATATATATTTTCAAATCTAGAAAATGTATTTCTGTTAGTGAATAATCTAGACTGAGTTTGATATTGATATTGCTGGTGTTCAAATAAGTATGGAATTCTAAAAGTTCTTGTTCAGATCCAGACCACAAAAGTAGAACATTATCAATATACCGACCCCACCACAATATTTTGTCTCTATATTGGTTGTCCGTTGAAAACACGTATTTCTCTTCCCAAAATCCTATATAGAGATTTGCATAATTTGGTGCAAAGCAGGCTCCCATGGCAGTGCCTTTTTGTTGTCTATACAATTGTTGCTGAAAAAGAAATACATTGTTCTTTAATGTCCATTCTGTCAATTCTAGCAAAAGGTCAGCAGGGGGGAGTGTTTCTGGAGGTCTTGTTGAAAGGTAATGTTTCAGTGCCGATATTCCGTCTTCATGGTCGATGTTAGAGTATAAAGACTCTACATCCATAGTTGCAAGAAACGCGTAGGCGTAATTTTAACCTCTTTTTGCCATGTCAAATAAAGGCTTTTAAAGATTTTTGTAACTTTTGAGTGCTTCAGTCTTCTGTCAGAACTATCAACATTGGTCCCTCAGAACTATGAAATCTTTATTTGGTGGATTGGGAGGGGTATGGCCCGGAGAACTGTTCCAGGGTGTCCCACTCGATGCGCCTGGATCCTGTGATTTTTACGCCGCACATCCTAACCGGCCTGGGAAGGTCGCCGGGTGGCGTCCGTTGAGGGGGCTACTGTTGTGTTTGTATTTTTGCTCTGCCTCCCTCCTCCCTTTCTGTTTTGCAGAGCATGTGTGTGACAGGGACGTGGCTGGCTCTGCTACAAAAAAGAGACCAGCCCCCACAGGTGAGGAAGAAGATCGAATCAGTCCTGCTGCTAAAGATTCAGTAATGTATGTGTCCAGAGCCTCCCTTTCAGGCTTTGATTGGTTATACAATTTACTAGTTGGTAAAGGAGCAACTGGAACAAGGTCTATGCTGCAGTCATAGGGCCTGAGTGGTGGCGATGATGAAGCTCTGTCTTTGGAGAAAACCTCCTGGAGACCACCATAGACTGAAGAGAGAGAGACAGACATGTAGAAGGGAGGGGGGGCGGGGGTCCAACAACTGGTAACTGAACTGAGAGTCTGAGTTATGAGAGAGAGTCCATCTTCGGCCTTGGGTAGTGGAATGTGAAGGACAAAGATAAGAGCGGTGTCTGCAGACATGGAGACAAAACAACACATATGCCTTTGGGATAATTTGTAAGATCAAAGGCAGTGTAAACTTTAAAGCCAATTAAGTCCAATTATACTGGAACTGGATCCCTCTGTCCACCGTTCTCCAGAGTTGACCACGTCAGTGCGAGGATCCGCCATGAGGCCCGAGTCCATCAATCAATCCTTCTAAACGTTTAAGTTCCTCCATAGATCTCATTCCCAGATCTTTAAGAGAATGTTCCACCTGTATCACACACCTCTGTGTCCCCACAGCGCTCTCGACCACGACCCTGGTCAGCTCTCAAACTGCCCTTGTTCTCCGCAGAAAGCTGCTCGTAAATCTTCTGAGTAGACAATCCTCCAACTTTGCGGTAGATCAGGCCAAACCTGTTGTGTATATCCTCAATATGAATTGCCTTGAGGGACCAGTTGATTAATTCCATCATTTTTCAAGTTGTACACACAGGCAGTACTTAAGGAAAAAAGACAGTCAGAGCAAGCAAGGCAGGAGCAGGAGGAGACATGTCTGACCTCGACAAGAGCAGGAAAGATAGGAGATAAATAATTACAAAACACATAACTTTTAAACAGCTTACCAACACGAACATTTGGGAATTTTTGCAACTGTGTTGCAAAAATATAACAAAATTAGGGCGCATCACTTTAGCAGTGCACCTGATGTGCTGCTGGAGCAGGGGGTCCAAGGGCAGTAGTGTAGTCAACGTTTTCACCAGATGGGCTTTGATGAGGTGTTGGTAAGTGAAGAGATGCCATATGAGATGTCATGTGATATATCATGTGGGGTGCCATGTAAGGTGTATAGGGGGCTGGGGGTCTAATGGTGTGTTCAGACCGGATCATGCGTTGCGTCTGCTTTCAATGCAAAGTCAATGGTGACACGCGTTCAAGCGTCAAAATGCATGTGCGTCTCGGGACGCACACACGGACTGCGTGGGAAAGTCGAAGGGGAGGAGCAGGAGCGGAAAGTCGACGCACGCAGGAGATGAATTCTGCTGAACCTCTTCCGCCGGACGGTGGTGCAGCGACCAATGACAGAGCGCGCACACCACTGACGTGATCACGTCATGTACACACCATATACACCTCGGGGGAGCCTGGAACCGGTCTTTTCGACATGGAGGATCACCTTGAGGACAGCCTCATCGTGGCCGTTACTAACTCCCGAGCTGTGGAAAGTTAGCATTCCCAAATATAGCGACAGGCTGAAGAAGGACTTGGCATGGAAGGCCATTGCGGATCAGCTCAACCTCCCTGGTAAGTTATTGGAGTAGCATTCATTCGTAAATTGGTTCTTGTTTATGCTAGTTATTCGAGGGGAATTTCAGCGCGTTTTCTGACTAGTATCTGATTCGTTGCAGTCAAATTTTACAAGAAGAGGTGGAGGTCAATACGTGACATGTACAGTGGGGCAAAAAAGTATTTGGTCAGCCACCGATTGTGCAAGTTCTCCCACTTAAAATAATGACAGAGGTCTGTAATTTTCATCATAGGTTCACTTCAACTGTGAGAGACAGAATGTGAAAAAAAAAATCCAGGAATATACATTGTAGGATTTTATAAGAATTTATTTGTAAATTATGGTGGAAAAAAAGTATTTGGTCACTAACAAAAATGCAACTCAATACTTTGTAACATAACCTTTGTTGGCAATAACAGAGGTCAAACGATTACTGTTGGTCTTTACCAGGTTTGCACACACAGTAGCTGGTATTTTGGCCCATTCCTCCATGCAGATCTTCAGATTCAGTTTAATTGCCGTTTGCAGTAAAAAAAACCACATTGGAATACATTAGCAAAAGTCTCCAGTGTGCACAGACAAATACAGATATAAAACAACATTTCAAGACAAAAATAAAACAAATAAAACAGAAAACAAATGTCACTGTGAAATCGATCGACTAAAACAGTTTCAAAACAAGTGCAAATCATTAAAGTGCTCTGTTCACACTGATAACAGCTTGTGGATAAAAACTGTTAGCATAACGAGATGTCCTGCATCTCAGAGAGCGATATCTTCTGCCAGAGGGAAGAAGCTGGAACATGGCTTTCCCAGGGTGGCCAGAAGAGTCATTGACAATCCTAAGAGCTTTGTTTAAAAGTCTGGATTTATAAAGAACCTCCAGAACAGGAAGCTCACAGCCCACGGTCCTCTTTGCAGAGCGGAGCACCTTGTTTAAAGCTCTCTTTTCTTTATCTGTGATGTTTCCAAACCACACAGACACAGAACCAACAAGTAAACTCTCAATGGTGCAGCCATAAAAGTTAAGCACAATCTTAGAGTTAGTGGTGAATTCTCTAAGTTTACGCAGAAAGTAGAGACGCTGCCGAGCTTTCTTAATGACTCGGTCAGTGTTTTTAACCCATTTCAGGTTAGACAGAGTTAAACCCAGTAACTTGCACTCCTCTACGATTTGCACCTGGGAGTTGTCTTCAAGAGCAGTGATGTTTTGGGGCTGTCGCCGAGCAACACAGACTTTCAACTCCCTCCACAGATTTTCAATGGGGTTGAGGTCTGGAGACTGGCTAGGCCACTCCAGGACTTTCAAATGCTTCTTACGGAGCCACTCCTTCGTTGCCCGGGCGGTGTGTTTGGGATCATTGTCATGCTGGAAGACCCAGCCACGTTTCATCTTCAAAGCTCTCACTGACGGAAGGAGGTTTTGGCTCAAAATTTCACGATACATGGCCCCATTCATTCTTTCCTTAACACGGATCAGTCGTCCTGTCCCCTTAGCAGAAAAACAGCCCAAAAGCATGACGTTTCCACCCCCATGCTTCACAGTAGGTATGGTGTTCTTGGGATGTAACTCAGTATTCTTCTTCCTCCAAACACGACGAGTTGAGTTTATACCAAACAGTTGTACTTTGGTTTCATCTGACCACATGACATTCTCCCAATCCTCTGCTGTATCATCCATGTGCTCTCTGGCAAACTTCAGACGGGCCTGGACATGCACTGGCTTCAGCAGGGGGACACGTCTGGCACTGCAGGATTTGATTCCCTGTCGTCGTAGTGTGTTACTGATGGTAACCTTTGTTACTTTGGTCCCAGCTCTCTGCAGGTCATTCACCAGGTCCCCCCGTGTGCTTCTGGGATATTTGATCACCGTTCTCATGATCATTTTGACCCCACGGGATGAGATCTTGCGTGGAGCCCCAGATCGAGGGAGATTATCAGTGGTCTTGTATGTCTTCCATTTTCTGATAATTGCTCCCACAGTTGATTTGTTCACACCAAGCTGCTTGCCTATTGTAGATTCACTCTTCCCAGTCTGGTGCAGGTCTACAATTCTTTTCCTGGTGTCCTTGGACAGCTCTCTGGTCTTGGCCATAGTGGAGTTTGGAGTCTGACTGTTTGAGGCTGTGGACAGGTGTCTTTTATACAGATGAGTTCAAACAGGTGCCATTAATACAGGTAACGAGTGGAGGACAGAAGAGCTTCTTAAAGAAGAAGTTACAGGTCTGTGAGAGCCAGACAATTTTGGTAGAGGTAGTTCTAACCTCTTTAAGATATTTCCCATTTTAGCCATAAAAACACTGTTAATCTGCCGCAGCATCAACATGTACATTCGCACACGTCTCCTGGCAGCCGCATACTGTTGTATTCTTCTCTCCCTTGCTTGTAAACATTGACTCTCAGTGGATTGCAAAGACAACAGTTGCTGCTGAAAAATAACCAACTTCATCAAAACAACGCGACCCATGCTTGAGCTGGTTGTTGCCATAGACTGCCGCACAGTATACCGAGTCTAAACTGGAAGAGAAGCGGAAACTCAACTTGGTAGTTGCTGAAGTTATTATTAGCGCCACCAGCTGTACTGGGCGTTGTACTACAGCTAGGGCTGGGATAAACAATTATTTTTAAATGATTAATCTAGCGATTACTTTTTTGATTCTCGATTATCTCCCCATTAACTGACTAATATCAATGTATACATGTTGATTTACATATCTGAATGAAATAACATGAATTCCTTAACAAAATATATTTATCGCTCTTAAAATTAAAAAATAAGAACTTCTTAGTTAGAGGTAGCATAAAACCTTGAAAACACATCTAGCTTACTGAAAAAAGTGCATCTTATTATTCTCTTTTAATAGAATAAAAAAAGTTAACCCAAAATACTTTTAGAGCAACTGAAAGAATACAGTGACCAATGTAAACTTGAGGGCTTAAAGCTAAAGAGTGCTTTTCTAGCAAAAACTAATGAAAATAAACATTTAGAATTCAACATTTATGTTGAACATAGGCCTAGCTTACTGAAAAAATCATCTTCATTCAGAAATAACAACTTAGACTCTGACACTTTCCTTTCCCCTTCAGAATACTGTCTCTGTGTGTGCTTATGAACATATGCCTCCAGCCCGAGTTGTCATTCTCCAGTGACTAAACTAACACAGCTATCATGTAGCGCAGCTAGCATGTTCGCTGATGCGGAACATCGTCTAGATCAGATCAGATTCATTTATTTGCCATTTGCAGTAAAACCACATTGGAAAAACTGTGCAAGACTACCCTAGTCTAACCGTCTAATATTAAAATAAACACATGGCACACCTCCGTGAACACATACTGCTGTTATATTAAAGTAGTACTAGAATGTAATATGCTGCTATCCAGAATATATAACCACAATATGTGTTTATGATATTTCGGGTGTTCATTTTGACATGTTCAGATGAATTATGTTAAAAAAACGGCTTTGAAGTGGCACCTTTTAAAGAGCGACTAAACGCCAAATCAACTTTTTTCAACTCATAAACTCCATAAATATGTTTATTGTTGTGCTCTCTACATATCCTGGTCATTTTTTTGACATTTTAGATCAAATTAGATAAAATATCACTTTTGAGCCAAAAAACGTCTGTGTGGCGCCCTCTCAACCTTTTTGGTGGTACTACATTTGAATTTGGTCCTGGCCTCTCCATTGACTCTGAAGTTCTCTATGACATCAGTTGTTTTGTGTGACGTCAGTCTGTCAGAGCCAGTGATGTGAACCCATTCAACTCTCACACACGCCCCAGCTGCAGTCTGGAGTATTCTGGCGCCATCTAGTGGATTAAAATTAAATTACATGAGTCATTCTGAGATTATTGAGTGTGATTAGGTTCAGGTGTGTAGCTTTACAATTATCTAAGTGTGTAAACAAGGGTGGAATGAGACTTTCTGGTCTGTTAACTATTGCTTTAAGCAGCAATGACAACTGTCTGTTTTTTTTAGTGAGACAAGTGAGCTGTCAATCACAGCCCAGACCACGCCCAACTCTAAGCCCCCCTTCTTGTCCCTTAGTCCTCCAGGCAACGCCCTTTTAAGAGAAAATTTCATGTGGGCGGAGTAAGGGTGGGCACAGGTGTTTAGTCGCTCTTTAACAAACGCTAGGGGCGCCAAAATGGCGGCGATGACGTAGGAGAAGGACCTCTCACAGCAGCAGCAGTCTGGGCTGAATCTGTAGGAGGTTTCACTGTCATCTGAACATTGCCTGGCCTGCCAAACGATATGCTTTTTCAAAGACATATAGTCTGGGAACGAGCTTGATCTCAGCGAATTCCCGGTGGGCGTGGTTGACAGACTGCATCAACCAATTAGATGCACACAGGATATGACGCAGCAACTAGCGGCACCCAAGCCGTTTCAGTAAACACAAAACAAGGGATGGCGGCATGTCAGCTAGTGCAAATGTAAACGACTGCTGTCGATTTTGTAACAAAAACTTAAAGATACGAGGAGTTATTAGCAACTCAAAGGTGAAAGGAAGTCCCGCCTCTCGGTGCGTGATTGGACCGATGTGGGTAAAATCGTGAAATGGTAGGCTAGGAAGAGGTGTCCAGACGGTTCTTCTTTTGAACAGAAAGGAGGAGTGTCTGGCAGGCCAGGCAAAGCTGAACAAGGTATAAACATGTTTTCATCAGTTTTGTACATAATAGTGTGCAACTCTTTTAACCTTTTAGCCTTATTTGTGAGATTCAAGCTAATTAGTGTTGGGCAAGTTAGCTAACTCTACTTGATATCATAAAACATGCTAACAAGGCTAATATTCGTTTTCACATTATGTCAGTCTCACTTTGCCTTAGATTTATTTACCACAATGTACATTGTAATATCCATAAATGCTAATCAAAATAACTTGAATTAAATAAATGTTTTACTTTTATGAACAAAAAGCTGCAGAAGTTGAAAACATAGACTACATGTGATGCAATCATTGATAAAAATGCTAATTAACCCGTTAATAGGTGTTAGCATTTATGTAGTAAGTAAGTAGTAGTAATCTTTATTTATATACCGCATTTTCACTGCAGATCTGAGTCTCAAAGCGGTTTACAATTGTTATTTTTTTCATTTGGGCATTTGTCTCTCACTCCACTTCATGCCAGACCTATTGTACATATTTTTAGTGGTAGGGGAAACCGGAGTACCCGGAGGAAACCTACGCAGACACGGGGAGAACATGCAAACTCCACTCAGAAAGGCCCTGGTCCGACCGGGATTCGAACCCAGGACCTTCTTGCTGAGAAGCGAGAGTGCTATCCACTCAGCTGAGTGGATATTATGGATATTACAATGTACATTGTGGTAAATAAATCTAAGGCATAATGTAAAAACGAATATTAGCCTTGTTAGCATGTTTTATGATATCAAGTAGAGTTAGCTAACTTGCCCAACACTAATTAGCTTGAATCTCACAAATAAGGCTAAAAGGTTAAAAGAGTTGCGCACTATTATGTACAAACTGATGTAAATATGTTTATACCTTGTTGAGATGACAGTGAAACCTCCTACAGAGTCAGCCCAGACTGCTGCTGCTGCTGTGAGAGGTCCTTCTCCTACGTCATCGGCGCCATTTTGGCGCCCCCTAGCGTTTGTTAAAAGGTGCCACTTCAAAGCAGTTTTTTTAACATAATTCATCTGAACATGTCAAAATGAACCCGAAATATTATAAACACATATTGTAGTTATATATTCTGGATAGCAGCATATTACATTCTAGTACTACTTTAAGTCTCTGGAAGGTCTCTGGACCAGTGTGGGCGGGTCCGGCTCAAAAGTGTCCAAAATGACGTGCACTGACATGCTGCAATACCACCACAGGCCTGTGGGGGTCCCGGAATAAGAATTAGCCAATGCTAACATATAGCATCTTCTTACCTCTGGAAAACGTCTTTACAGGATGGTCCAAAAGTGTCTCTTGGCCCAAAGCTCCGTTCCACATGTGTGTCAATGCTGAGTGTTCTGGACCAGTCTAGTTTAGTCGCTGTGGACTTTAGAAGTCTCTCGTTTAAATGAATGGGGCTCGTGCAGCTGACGCATGCACAGATGTGTTTTTTTCACAATTTCCAGCCCCCGCGGCCATTTTGAATCACTCCATGAGAGCCCAATTTTTGGCCCATTTGTTAGAACGGTGGAGATAGGCGTGACTACGTCTGTTAATATATACAGTCTATGTTCTGGACACAGAGACGCTGCAGAGCTGCATTATTGGAGACAAACTTTACGCAAAAAGCCGTTAGCTAAAGTATCCGAATGTCCACACTATACCCTATATAGTGCACTATACAGTGGTCACGCCATTTTGTAGGGGTGTCCGAATGTCCAGAGAGAAAAAGTAGTGCACTGGAATTTTCCCACAATGCATCTCGAAAATGTAGTGAGCAGCAGTGGTCACTATACGGAAGAACAATGGCGGAGGCACAGAGAGACGGGTTGGAAGAGAAGCGGGACATGAGCTACAAATGTGAGTTTTTAATCATCATAAATATGGAAATGTGTAAACCGTGATGTGTTTTTGACGATAAGCCGCCAAAATACACATTTGAAGTCAGAATACCATCGCCTTTTAATGCGAAACAACGTACCAATGTTATGCCGCAAAAAATGTTAGCATTTTCGCGTATCATGACGCTAACATCTCAAGCTAACGCTACAGAAACGGGTCACTGGTCATTAATGTTATTAAAGCACTTGTGTTATACGTGTAGCATTTATTGTGTTAAATGTTTTTCTAAAGGGACAGACACAGATGTGGAGAGGCTCATCCGACTACGGATGAAAAACGTTTTGCATCGGCGGCTGGATGGGAGTATGACCATTATGAATAAATACTTATTCAAAAAATGTCTACTCGTATTCAAATGTTTTTATGTATCGTTACTTTAGGGCAGTGTAGTCAATAATTCCCTTTGACTAACGTGTTTCAAAATGGATGCAGAAGTAAGGCAAACGATATTCAAGTTTAACATCTGCATTTAATTATCTTTACAATCAGATACAGAATGTTCAACAGAAGTGCTCCTATTCTCTGCCTGCTCTTTCCCTGTCCGTGCCCTGTCCTGTCTGACCTCAAAAAACACACACACACGGGCTCATGAGGGAGACTTCCGATGACGTCATCCTTATGCGTCCAAGGGGTGGAGTTTTCCGGGTGTGCTGACGTCCCCTATCCACTGGGAGGCGTCAGAATGCAGTTGGTGAATCTCCCAGTCTGCCTCAAGATCAGGTTCTGTACTTTTGTCCTCGTCAAAATGTTTATTATTTAAAGTTAATAATTCGCCCTGTTTAAACAGCATTTTATCTTTATGACTCATGTCTGATTATCCTGTGTCCTTGGGGTTTTTCCTGAGTGCACAGAGGTCTTTCTGGCTATGATGTTCAAATGGTCAAATATTAAAATATACATCAGTTCCCCTCTGTTGACCTATATTAAACCAATTTAGGTCACAATCTTTCAATATTCCTCCTGGGTGCCGAGACTGGGGAGCTCGTCCATCATCGCCTTGGTTCTTGGTTCTGGCTCGTTATCTGTGAAGAATTAATACAAAAAGAATACACACACAACAACATTCGAAACATTCCTTCACAAAACTCTTCGATGACCACTGCTGTCATTCTGATTCTTCTTCAACCTCGTCTATAATGTATGCACTAAAACTATTCACTATAGTTTAAACTATTCTAATCTATTTACAAATATGTTTGCATCTTTGCTTTTATTGAGCCATATTCTTAAACATATGTTTTTATCTAATAAATCTATCTATACTGTGGTTTGCTTTCATTATCAGTGGCTCTGTGCCATTTTGTGGGGCTTTGCTCATTTTTCCAAACACATTTTGTTGAACCAGGAAGTGCTGTCACTTCCTTCTCTCAGACCGTTTGGGATAAATGTACATCGTTAATCAAATTGGTATTATCCGTACAGGAGCTAATCCATTTTAGCAGGTTTCTCTGGGGTCAGTCCCTATACAACGGTATTTTGATTCTCTAATCTGTTGCTGACAAATTGACAGCTCTTAAAATTCTCAAAACTACCTAAAGATCTACTTTTGTGCTATACCCAAATACATTAAAATGCTTTCAAATGTTTTTGAATCTGTGTTGGTTCTAATCGATCTCATTAACTTTTGGCATTGTCAACATTCACCCATGTTTGAAACAAGTGAATTTGACAGTATCTAATAAAACTGTGCATAAACTGTAATGAACTTTATCTACCTTTGAAGTAAATACTTTTAGACATAATATGAAGGAAATGGTCCTTTTACCGTTTGATATTAGCCTTGGCTAAAAATAATCTCTATTTTTGAAAGCATCTATGGTTGATGCATTTATCTATTCCTATTTTTACTCTATTGTGACTCTAAAGCTCGGTTGCAGCTTGAGCAAAGGCATATTCCCAATTTTTGAGTTCTGATTGTAACAATTGCATTGGCAATAGACGATTTTTTATTGGCCGGTTCTTGTTCTGCAAATCATTATTCTATGTATTGTATTTCAGACAATTCCAAAAACAACACAGTCGTTCTCCAATATTAAAGACATACATCTAAATCAAGTTGCCTGAAAGGGATTTTAACTATTTTAAAACGTTCTCTACGATTATAAGGCTATGAAATTAATTATTTAATAAACAAAAGCACATTCATGGCTTCTGTCCGCTGCTTATAACTGTTTAAAGAGTTGTCCCAAACTTAATGTGTGTAAATACATCAGCTGTTTGTAATAAAAAATAACATTTAACCTGTTCTCCAATGGAGCAGCTCAGAGGCTGCGTCAAGAGCAATGTTATATTTGAGCTATTTTTAGATTTAAAATTGTGTTAAAGCCTGTCGTTCTATGTCTGCATTTTAATACTACTCTCTATAAACACATCTGCACTAGTTCCTACAGATGTGGAAAACAGAAACATCTAAAATCTGACTCCATTTGATTCCTTTTTACTTTAGTTATTAGAACAATTTGACCTTATTGATACTTATTTCCACAATAGAACTATTTTGATTATTCACTAGTCTAACTATTATTACTATTGTTTATTCTGACACTTCAACCTATAGCTCCTCGAATCCAATGACATTATAGCTCCAGACTATTTCATTCTATTCTATTATTATCTTATTATTATATGATCTATTATCTTAAAGAGTAGATCCGTTTGATGTTATAAGCGCTATTATTTCTCCTTTTGAATTTGCACAACACTAAATTTAGAATGACCCCCTATGGGACAAATATAGAATTTTATTTCATTTTGGCAACTCCGAAAATTACTTAATAATTTTCCCATTTTGCTTTTTTAGGCTGCCCTTTCTATTATTTATTTGTTCTTGTAAATATATGTTTTACACTTCTTTCTAATGATTTAGAAGGTTAAGGACCATGACCACCTATGACAATACATATACTCCCCCTCTGTTGGTCGTGGTCCAAAGTATAAAACATGCATCTGTGTGTGTGTGTAGATTACTGTTCCAATCCTGTTGCTCCTCCCGGATCGTCCTCAATTCATATTGTGGGCTTTGGTGCCAAAGTAGAGGCTCATTTCCTTAATTCATACTACTGTCATCCCTGAAGCAGGTGCAGTTTATCTTTCATCTGAAAAACAAACATTAGAACACAAGAAACGCCCACTTCCCTCTCTTCGCATGGTGCGGCCTGTCAATCAATCCAATTGGGCAAAACATAACTGCATTGACAGACGGTGTGTGACATCAGGGCAGAGGCTGTAGCCAAATACAGACTTAACAATATGTATGTTTCTAATTTTATACTCCACTAAATGTGAATTACAAACCAAAGTTGTCCTCCGCCCAATGACCGCTCACTGCGGTTGGACCGAATCACTGTCAGGACAAACAGCAGAGGGAGGGACTCCCAGTACCTTCAGCAAGGTATTCATCTCAGAGTACTTTCTCAGAGTACTTTTCTCAGAGTACTCATCCCAGAGTACTCTCACTTTTACACCTGTTCAATAAAGCTTGTCATCTTTGAATCTCTAGTACTTACACCGTATGCTGTTGACAAAAAATAATTATTCCATGATCACATTAAAACATTACAGAAAACTTTTGTTATTCCATGATTCCGTTCAGCACTCCTCGTTCACTCCCCAACACACTCACAACACACTCACAACACCCCACGTTAGTATTGGTCCAGTTTGTTAAGGTCAACGTAGTGTACTTGACATGACGCACAAACATATAACATACACAAACATATAACATACACAAACATATAACATACACAAACATATAGACAACACAAGAGGCCTGTAATTTTAACTTTGTTATATTTTTCCATGTCCAATTACAATTGTCTCATGAGCTATTTTATAGTTGCAACTTTCAGAGCCTGCAGAACATGCAAAGCTTTGAGAGATTTTTCCTAAAAGGATCCATTTCAAACTTTAGTGTTTAAACCACGTGGTCTTTACTCGGGCTTCTCACAAACTGTGTCCCCTATATTTTTAATGAGCTCTTGTTACTTAACAAAAAACTCATGCACGTGCAATAAATGTTTTTCCTTTTTTTTTTTTTAAAGCCAGTTCGGATTCCTTAAAAATGTAAATTAGTTTCAAACTTTAATACTTCACCTTTGTTTCACGTTCATGTGGAGAAAAGACCATTGTTTTATGTGTGTGTACTTGCACCAATCATGTCTCAGATGAACAGCCAACAGTTGTATTAAAGACATAATTGTCCTAATTGTTTCTAATTTAGCTATTTGGAAGAGAAACATGTCATAAAAGATTTCAAAAAATGTCCCTACATCTTTGTTTTCAACCAATGAACAGTGTTGCGTCTATGTGTTATCAGAAATGATCCAATATCACCTTTAGCCAAAATTCAGAAATGCTTTAAATCATTTTTCAAACTTTAATTGTCTGAACAAACCATTTTGTACTAAATGCAGCGTCCATTAAAAGCTGCAGTTCTCTTTCTAGCACCAGTTTCATCTGTGCATGTGATTGTTCTTAAATGAGAAACGAGCCACGGTTCAAAGGTTGAAAACACTGCTTTAAATATCCGTATTACCAAGATCATGCAGTCAAAATCAATAATTCTAAACTTCTCCGCGTCTATAACTTTAAATAATACTAGTTTCAATAATAGAGCTCCTCTACTTTAAATATACTGCTGTTCTAATCTCCTTGTGTCTCATGCTAAAGCAAGAGTCTAATTAATTTTAACGATTGTCCTGTATTCTTTCATGCAGCTAAATGTGGTGTTATGAACGAATGACCTAGCTAAATGTGTAAATATAACTTAATATGTCTCTGTGCGTTTGTTGTCTGTATATATTTACCTTCTGTCTGTCTCATTTAGCCTGGCCACGTCCTCTTATGGCGTCTTTCAATGTCTTTGCCTCAATGCCTTTTTTCCTTCTTCTTTAAACAATCACTTTCTCTCTTCTTCTTTCAATAATCACTTTCTTTCTTCTTCTTTCAACAATCACTTTCTTCTTCTTCCGATAACTCTTTCTCACAATGTCTTTCTTCTTCTTTCAACAATCACTTTCTTTCTTCTTCCGATAACTCTTTCTCACAATGTCTTTCTTCTTCTTTCAACAATCACTTTCTTCTTCTTCCGATAACTTTTCCTCATAATGTCTTTCTTCTTCTTTCATATCTGACGCACCCAAATGTGTCGTGTCCTTCTTCTTCTTGTTTGGTTTTCCGGCGGTTGGCGGCCTATTCTTCGCATTACCGCCACCTTCTGTTTCGTGGATGGGACAACACTCAGTTTGTGAACAAGTCTGCGGTCTTTTCTTTGCCTCCTCACAGGCAGGAGAAGTCTTCTTCGAGAGTTCCTGTTAGCTGCTGCAGCCGATGCTGCCCCCTGCGACCCGCAGGGAGAGGGGGAGACGCTGATGATGATGATGATGCTCGGTTGTGGTTTGTGGCAGGGACGATTTTGGCGATCGGCCAATGAAACAGACAGAAGTTTTCTCAGAAAAAACAGACAAACAAGAAACACAAACAAGTGTGTTAATACAATACAAAACCAATGATTAATTACGAATCTAAGTAAACCTATGGAATAATTAATATTAACATTTTAAACATTAAATTCTGAAAACCAAATCTGCATTCAACTGCTATCCTAAGCCCTATTTTTCCAAAAGTATAATGCTCTCTAAGATCATTCTAACATTTATATCACCAAAATGTAGGGAAAAAAACTTGTCTAGACGCCTTGGAGATAAAAAATAAAATAATGCCTCTTTATAATCTAACTCAAAGTTCTGTGATCCTATGACTCCATGTCAGTAACATTATCGTGTGTATAAATGTAATTTTCTACAAAAAATTCTTTCTTCACGAGAGAGAGAGAGAGAGAGAGAGAGAGAGAGGGGAGAGAGAGAGGACAGAACGAGGGAGGGGAGGGGCCTCCCGAACAAAGGAAGCATGGAGTCAAATACTTTTCTCGTTTTTTCTCGTGACAAGGTTCTAAATCAGTGGTAAAAGTTTTTCTCACGTCAAACAACACTTTACATTTTATCCTTAAATACGTCAGTAATGGAAAACATTACTATTTGCTTACATGAGTAATAGTCCCAGCAGAATCTCTTTTTTTTTTTTTGATTCTCTGTGACTATTAAACATTACATCAGAATAAGAGAAAAACTTCCATAACTGATCATTTCTTCACATGAAACTCGTATACTACAGCCAAGAGGCTCTCTTTTTCCTCATTAATCAGATCATTATTATCAGAATCCACATTTTAAATACTTGGCTTTTCTTCTGTTTAAATTAATTGTGCCCTTTTCCCCGCCCCCGGGGGATATGGAGTTTTTATTATCCTATAACTTCTGACCCTAACTATCCCTATCTCTCTAATCCTATTTATCTAAACAGTTGTGCCTCTTTTGCACTTATACCCCTGTGGCTCTTTTCATCATCTGTTCTGTTTTTTTAAGGAGGGACCAATGCTTCCCCCAAGGCTAAAAACGTCTAAACCTGACTATTGTTCTATCGCGTCCGATGGAACGCCCGTCACGGCGGTCGTCTGGCCACGCTGCAGTCCGTCGAGCCGAATTCTCTCTCTCTCTTCCATTTAAAACAATGTGCAGATTTTCAAAAGTAACGATCCGCTTACCTCTTTCGAAGAGAAGAGAGAAGAGAAGAGAGAATTCTCCCGGCCCACGGACCCAGTCTATATTTGAGCTCATCTCTGTCTTTCTTCTGCACCATCACGTCGGGGTCACCAAATGTAGTCAATAATTCCCTTTGACTGACGTGTTTCAAAATGGATGCAGAAGTAAGGCAAACGATGTTCAAGTTTAACATCTGCATTTAATTATCTTTACAATCAGATACAGAATGTTCAACAGAAGTGCTCCTATTCTCTGCCTGCTCTTTCCCTGTCCGTGCCCTGTCCTGTCTGACCTCAAAAAACACACACACACGGGCTCATGAGGGAGACTTCCGATGACGTCATCCTTATGCGTCCAAGGGGTGGAGTTTTCCGGGTGTGCTGACGTCCCCTATCCACTGGGAGGCGTCAGAATGCAGTTGGTGAATCTCCCAGTCTGCCTCAAGATCAGGTTCTGTACTTTTGTCCTCGTCAAAATGTTTATTATTTAAAGTTAATAATTCGCCCTGTTTAAACAGCATTTTATCTTTATGACTCATGTCTGATTATCCTGTGTCCTTGGGGTTTTTCCTGAGTGCACCCGCCCACCACCCCCGGGATACATGGAGGTTTCATTATCCTATAACTTCGTGACCCTACTGTCCCTATTATCTAATCCAATGTCTCTAAACTCTTGTGCCTCTTTGCATCTTTAAAACGGTGTGCTTCTTTTGCACTCTAAACGGTGTGGCCCCTCTTCTGCACCTATAAACTCTGTTGCTCGATTCATCATACTATGTTCCTGTTTTTTTTTGGAGGGTACCCATGCTTCCCCCCATAAGCCAAAACAACGTCTAAAAACCTGACTATTGTTCTAGTCATCGCTCCGATAGAATCGCCCGACACGGCGGTCGTACTGGCCACGCTGCAGTCCGCCGACCGAATTCCTCTCTCTCCCCTTAATCCATTTAAGAACAATGTGCATAATTTTCAAAAGTAACCGATCCCCCATTTACCTCTTTCGAACGAGAAGAGAGAAACGAGAGAATTTCTCGGCGGCCGAAACGGACCCAGTCCTATATCTCGAGCTCACTTGCGTCTTCTTTCTGTATCAAAAAAAAAAAAACCCCCATACGTCTCGGGTCACCAATGAAAGGCAATAATACCATTCTTGAACTGACGTGTCGCACAATTGATGACAAGGAAAATCAGACAAAAATATTCTACCAATTTTAAACATCTGCATTTAATTGATCTTTACAATCAGATACAGAATATTTCAACAAAAGGAGAGCTCATTTAAAAGCAATCCAGTCCCCTCTCGTGGCCCTCGTCTGAGTCTGGTCTGAGGCTGGCGCTTCCTGTTTACGCTCCCTCCTCGTCCCCTTGGGCTGCCGAAAAAGGGATTCACACATTCCAACCAATAAGCTTCTCTCCTTAAAAGGAAGAACCCCTTACTCCAAACAACTCTTATCTGGAGGCAGGGGGAAGGTCTGGTCCGCGCGGGCGTTGGTCCTTCTCTGAATTCCCACTAAATCCAGGCGTAATATCTTTGCACAAAGACAAGGTATGCAAACACCTACTGAAAATCATTAGTAATACAACATTCTTTACATTATACAAACAACACCAAGAAACATCATGAATTGCATACTGGGCATCCTACATAACTGTGATTCTATGTATTATTGAACCTGTTCTGTTTGGCGAAAAGTGAAATTTCATGCAAACAAACCACTTGAAACGCTTAAAAACAGTCCAGAAACATAATGAATATTCATACTGGCATCCAACAAAACTGTGAGTCATTATTTGACTGATTCTGTTGTACAAAAGTGAAATTCATGCAAGCTAAACCACTTTGAAACGCCTTAAAACAGGCCATGAAACTATCATGAATTGCATATCTGGCATCCCAACAACCTGTGATTCTCTATGGATTTTGAACTGATTTCTTGTTGCGCGGATAACAATAGTGAAATGTCCATAGCAGCAAACCACTTGAAACGCTAAAACAAAAGGCACGAAACCTCAGAATTGCATACTGGCATCCACACCTGTGATTCTAATGTATTTGAAACTGAGTCTGTTGTAAAAGTGAAATTCTTCTCGGGAGCAAACCACTTGAAACGCTTCAAAAACGGCCAGAAAGACTTCATGAATTGCATACTGCATACAACAACTGTGATTTATGTATTTGAACTGATCTGAGATGTAAAAGTGAAATTCATGGAGAAAAACCCACGTGAAACCTAAAACAGGCCAGAATCAACCTGAATCGCAACTGGACATCCAACAACTGTGATTCCTATTATTTGAACTGATTCTGTTGCGTGAAAGAGAAAGTCATGCAGCGAAACCACTTGAAACGCCTGTAAGATACCAGGATTCAGAAACGATCATGAATTAGCTTAACTGCATCCAAACAACCTCGTGATTTCTATGTATTTGAACTGAATTCTGTTGTTAAAGTGAAACATTCCATGGAGCAAACCACTTGAACACCGCTTAAAACACAGGGCCCAACAACATCATGAATGCATACTGACATCCAACAACTGTGATCTATGCTATTTGAACTGATTCTGTTGTAAAAGTAAAATCCATGCCAGCAAAACCACTTGAAACGCTTAAAACCCGGCCAAGAACCAATCATGAATTGCATACTGGCATCCAACATACTGGTGATTCTATGTATTTTGAAACTGATTCTGTTGTAAAAGTGAAATTCATGAGCAAATCCACTTGGAAACGCTTAAAACAGCCCAGAAACATCAATGAAAATGCATACGCATCTCCCAACAACTGTGATCTATGTATTTTAGCATGATTCTGTTGTAAGTGAAATTCATGGAGCAAACCACATGAAACGCTTAAAACAGCCAGAAACATCATGAATAGCGCATAACTGTTATCCACAACTGTGATTCCTAAGAATTTGAATGATTCTGTGTAAAAGCTGAAAGTCATCAGAAGACCACGTTAAACCAGGCAGAAACATCAAGAATTGCATAATGGGCATCCAACATCTGTGATTATATGTATTTGGAAAACTGATTCTGTTGTAAAAGTGAAATTCATGCAAGCAAAACCACTTGATAACGCTTAAAACAGGCCAGAAACATCATGAATTGCATACTGTATCCAAACAACTGTGATTCTATGTATTTGAAACTGAATTCAGTTGTTAAAGTGAAATTCATGCAGAAAACCACGTGAAACGCTTAAGACAGGCCCAGAAACATCCATGAATTGCATACCTGGCATCCAATAAACTGTGATTCTATGTATTTGAACTGATTCATGTTGTAAAAGTGAAATTCATGCAGCAAACCACTTGAAACGCTTAAAACAGGCCAGAAACATCATGAATTGCATACTGGCATCCAACAACTGTGATTCTATGTATTTGAACTGATTCTTTTGTAAAAGTGAAATTCATGCAGCAAACCACTTGAAACGCTTAAAACAGGCAGAAACATCATGAATTGCATACTGGCATCCAACAACTGTGATTCTATGTATTTGAACTGATTCTGTTGTAAAAGTGAAATTCATGCAGCAAACCACATGAAACGCTTAAAACAGGCCTCAGAAAACATCATGAATTGCATACTGGCATTCCAACAACTGTGATTCTATGTATTTGAACTGATTCTGTTGTTAAAGTGAAATTCATGCAGCAAAACCACTTGGAAACGCTTAAAAACAGGCGCAGAAACATCTTTGGAATTGCCATACTGGCTATCCAACAAAGTGTGATATTCTATTGTATTTGAACTGATTCTGTTGTAAAAGTGAAAATTTCATGACAGCAAACCACTTGAAAACGCTAAAAACAGGCCAGAAAACATCATGAATTGCATACATGGCATCCAACAACTGATCTGATTCTAATTATATTAGAACTATCTGATTGTAAAAGATGAAACTTCACATCGCAAGGCATAACCACTTGAAACGCTTAAAACAGCACCGAAAACATCATGAATTGCATACTGGCATCTTAAGCCAACTGTGATTCGATTAATTGAACCTGAATTCTGTTGTAAAAGTGAAATCATGCGCAAACCAGCTTGAAACGCAATAAAAACAGGCACACAACATCATGAATTGCATACTGAGGCATCCAACAACTCGGACTTCCTCTATTATTTGCGAACAGATTCTGTTGTAAAAGTGAAATTCATGCAGCAAACAGCACCTTGAAACGCTTAAAACAGGCCAAAACATCATGAACACTTGCATACGTTGGCATCCAACCACAGTGATTCTAATGTATTTGAACTGATTAGAATTTGTAAAAGTGAAATTCAGCGCAGCAAATCACCTTTGAAACGCTTAAAAACAGCCCAGAAACATTGTGAAATTGGCATACAGGCATAATCCAACAACTTGTGATTCTATGTATTTGAACTGATCTGTTGTAAAAGTGAAATTCCATTCAGAAAACCCACGTGAAACGCTTAAGCTGAGGCAGAAACATCATGAATTGGCATATCTGGCATCCAACAACTGTGATCTATGTTTTGGAACTGATTCTGTTGTACAAGTGAAATTCATGCAGCAAATCACTTGAAACCGCTTAAAACAGCGCCAAAAAACACTCATCGAATTGCATACTGGCATCCAACAACTGAGATTCTATGTATTTAAACTGGATTTTGTTGTAAAAGGAATTTCGATGCAGCAATCACCTTGAAACACTTAAAACAGCGCCTGAACATCAGGAATTTCCATACGGTTATCCCCAAAGCAACTGTGATTCTATGTATTTGAACTCTGATTCTGTTGTAAAAGTGAAATTCAAGCAGCAAACCACGTGAAACGCATAAAAAACAGGCCCCAGACCCATCTTGAATAGCTACTGACCATACCAACAACTGTGACATCTATGTATTTGACAACTGATTCTTGATGTTAAAGATGAAATTCATGAGCAAACCACTCTGAAACGCATTAACCAAGGCCAGAAACATCGTGAATTGCATACTGGCATCCAACAACGTGTTCAATGTATTCTGAACTGATTCTGTTGTAAAAGAATGAACTTCATGGAGAAACCACGTGAAACGCTTAAAACAGGCCAAGAAACATCATGAAATTGCATCTGTTATCCAATAACTGTGATTCTACTATTTAACTGATTCTGTTGTAAAAGTGACATTCATGCAGAAAACCACGTAAACGCTTAAGACAGGCCAGTAACATCATGAATGTATCAACTGCATCCAATAACTGTGATTCTTATGTATATAACTGATTTCTGTTGTAAAAGTGAAATTCATGCAGCCAAATCACTTGAAACGCTACTAAAACAGGCTAGAAACATCATGACTTGGCATACTGGCATCCAACAACTGTGATTCTATGTATTTTGAACAGATTTCTGATTGTAAAAGTGAAATATCATGCAAGCAAAAAAAACCACTTGAAACGCTTAAAACACGACCCAAAACATCATGAATTGCATAGCTGGCCGTCCAACAACTGTGATCTATTATTTTAACTGATTCTGTTGTGAAGAGAAATTCATGCAGCAAACCACTTGAACGTTTAAACAGGTCAGATAACATCCATGAATTCCATACATCGACATCCAACAACTGTGCGATTATATTGTATTTGAACTGATTCTGTTGTAAAAGTGCAAATTCATTTCAGCAAACCACTTAGAAACGCTTAAAACAGGCCAAACACATCAATGACATTGCATACTGGCATCCATCAACTGTGATCTATGTATTTGAACGATTCTGTTGTAAAACGTGAAATTCATGCAGCAAAACCACAAGAAACGCTTATCAACAGGCCATAAACATACATGAATTGCATACTGGCATCCAACAACTGTGATTCTATGTATTTGAACTGATTCTGTTGTAAAAGTGAAATTCATGCAGCAAAAGAAAAAAAAAACACCACGTTGAAAACGCATAAAACAGGCCGAAACATCATAATTGCATACTGGCATCCAACAAACTGTGAATTCCTATTTTATTTGAACTGATTCTGTTTGTAAACAGTGAAATCTTCATAGCCAGCAAACCACTTGACAAGACGCTTAAAACAGGCACAAAACCATCATGAATAGCATACTGGCATCCAAACACTGGATTCTATGTATTGGAACTGATTTCTGTTGTTAAAGTGAAACTTCATTGGAGCAAAACCACTTGAACACGCTTAAACAACAGGCCAAAACATCATGAACTTGCATACTGTTTATCCAACAAACTGTGGAGTCTATGTATTTGAACTGATTCTGTTGTAAAAGTGAAATTCATCGCATCAAACCACTTGAAAACGCTAAAAACAGGCCACGAAACATCATGAATGTGCATACTGACATTCCCAACAACTTGTGATCTATGGTATTTGAACTGATTCTGTTGTAAAAGTCAAAATTCATGCAAGCAAACAACACTTGAACGCTTAAAACAGGCCAGAAACATCATGAATCTATGCATACAGCCATCCAACACTGTGATTCTATTATTTGAACTTGATTCTGTTGAAAAGTGAAACATTCATGGTAGCAAATCACTACATATGAAACGCTTAAAACAGCCCCCCAAACCATCACATGAATTGCATACTGGAGCATCCAACACAACACTGTGAATCCTATCGTATTCTGAACTGGATTCTGTTGTTAAATGTGAAATTCATGGACAAACACTAGAAAACCGCTTCAAACAGCCAGAAAACATCATGACTTGCATACTCGGTTTATCCAACAACTGTGATTCTATGTATATTGAACGAATCTAGTTGTAAAAATGAAATTCCATGCAGACAGACCACGTGCGAAACGAGGCTTAAGACAGGCCAAGAAACAACCAGAATATGCATACATGGCCATCCAATAAACTGTGATTCTATGTATTTTGAACTGATTGCAGTTGTAACAGTGCAATCATGTAGCAAAATCACTTGAAAGCCACGCTTAAAACAAGGCCAGAAACATCATGAATTGCAATACTGCATCCAAACAACTGTGATTTCTATGTATTTAACTGATTACTGTTGTAAAAGTGAAATTCGATGCAGCAAACCACTTGAGACGCTTAAAACTAGGCACGAAACATCATGAATTGCCAAATAAAAAACCCCTAGGGTGGGCATCCAACAACTGTGAATCTATTATTTGAACTGCGATTCCATGTTGGTAAAAGTGAAATTCATGGGCAAACCACTTGAAACGCTTAAAACAGGCCAGAAACAAGCATCATGATTTGCATACTGGCATCCAAATCACTGTGGATTCTAGGTATTTTAAACCTGAATTCTTTTGTAAAAGTGAAATCTATGCAGTTCAAATCACTTGAAACCGCTTAAAACAGGCCAGAAAACACATGAATTGCTTACTGCATACCAACAACCGTGATTTCTATGTATTTGAACTGATTCGTTTGTAAAAGTGAAATTCATGGAGCAAACCACTTGAAAGCTTAAAAACAAAGCACGAAAGCTATATGAAGTGCATACATGAGCTGGCATCCAACAACCTGTGATTCTATGGGAATTTGAACTGATTCTGATGTTAAAGTGAAATTCCATAGGTGCCAACCTCTTGAAACTCTTAAAAACAGGGCCAGCTAAACATCATGAATTGCATACTGGCATCCAAATAACGTGATTCCAATGTATTTGAACTGTTCTGCTGTAAAAGTAAATTCAATGCACAAATCACCATTCTTGCAACGCTTAAAACAGGCCAGCAAACATCATGAATTGCTACGGCATCCAACAACTGTGACTTCTATGTATTTGAAAATGATTCTGTTGTAAAAGTGAAATCATGCAAGCAAACCACTTCTGAAAACGTTAAAACAGCCCAGAAACAACATGAATTGCATACGTGGCATCCAACAACCTCAGTGATTATCTATGAATTTGCGACACTGATTCTGTTGTGAAAGAGAAAATTCATGCCATCAAACCACTTGAACGCTTAAAACAGGTCAGAAACAATCATGAATCCATACTGACATCCAACAACTGTGATTATAAGTATTTGAACCTGATTCGTTGTAAAAGTGACATTCATTCAGCAAACCACTTGAAACGCTTAAAAACAGGCCAGAAACATCATGATTGCATACTTGGCATCCAACTACTGTGATTCTATGTATCTTTGAACGATTCCTGTCTTGGGGGGACGTAAAGTGAAATTCATGCAGCAAACCACATAAACCGCTTAAAACCAGGGCCATAATCCATCATGAATTGCAATACTGCTGGTATCCAACAACTGTTATTCCTATGTATTTGAATCTATTCTGTTGTAAAATGAAATTCTATCGCAGCCAAACCACTTAAACTCTTATAAACCATGCCAGAAACATCATGAATATGACATACTGCATCCAACCCAAAACTGTGATTCTATATATTTGAACTGATTCTGTTGTAAAAGATGAAATTCATGCAGCAAACCACTCGAAACGCTTAAAAAACAGGCACAAAAATACATGATTTTGCATACGTGGCATCCAACAACTAACTGTGATTCAATGTATTTGAACTGATTCTGTTGTTATAGTGAAATTCATGGAGCAAACCAACTTGCAAACGGCTTAATAACAAGGCCAGAAACAATCATGAATTGCATACCTGTTATCCAACAACTGTGATTCTATGTATTTTGAAGCTGATTATGTTGTTAAAGTGAAATTCATCGCAGCAAAACCACTTGAAAACGCTTAAAACAGGCCAGAAACATCATGAATTTGCAGACTGACATCCAACAACTGTGATTCTATGTATTTGAACTGATACCTGCTTGTAAAAAAGTAAAATTCCATATGCAAGCAAAACCACTTGAAGACGCTTAAAACAGGCCAGAAAACATCATGAATTGCATACTGGCATCCAACAACTTTGATTCTTATGTATTTGAACTGATTCTGGTTGAAAAAGTGAAATTCATGTACAACTCACTTGAAACAGCCTAAAACAAGCCCAGAAACATCATGAATTGCATCTGGAATCCAACAACTGTGATTCCTAAGTAATTTGAACTGATTCTGTTTTAAAGGTAAATTCAAGAGCAACCACTTGACACAACGCTTAAAACATGCCAGAAACATCATGACATTTGCATACTGTTATCCAACACTGTGATTCTATGTATTGAACTGATTCTGTTAGTAGAAAGTGAAAATTTCATGCAGAAGACCACGTGCAATGCATAAGACAGGCCAGAAACCATCATGAATTGCATACTGTACATCCAATACCTGTGATTCTAAATGTCATTTGATACTGATTCTGTTGTACAGAGAAATCTTCATGTAGCAAATCACTTGAACGCTTACAACAGGCCAAAACAACAATGAATTGCAGTTAACATGGCATCCAACAACTGTGATTCTATGTATTATGAACTTATACTGGATGTAAAAGGAAATTCATGCAGCAACCCACTTGAAACGCTTAAAAACAGGCAGAAACAATCATGAATTGCATACTGGCATACCAACAACTTCGGAATCTATGTATTTGAACTGATTCTGTTGTAAAAGTGAAATCTCATGGTGCATAAACCGCTTGAAAACGCTTTAAAACCAGGCCCAGAAACATTCATGCATTGCATACTGGCATCCAAACAACCGTGGAATTCTATGTATTTGAACTGATTCTGTTGTAAAAGTGTAATATCATGGGAGCGCAAGACCACTGAAAGGCTTAACAACAAGGCACGAAACATTATGAATTGCTACTCGGCATCCACAACTGTGATTCAATGCTATTTGAACTGATTCTGTTGTTAAAGTGAAATTCAATGGGTGCAAACCACTTGAAACGCTTAAACAGGCCAGAAACATCATGAACTTGCATACCTGGCCATCCAACAACTGTGAATCCTATGTATTTGAACTGATTCTTCTGTTGTAAAAGTTGAAATTCATGGCAGCAAACCAACTTGAAACTCTTAGGAACAGGTCACAAAACCATATGAATTAGCCTACTGTTTATCCAACAACTGTTGAGTTTCTATGTATTGAACTGATTCTGTTGTAAAAGTGCAAATTCATGCTGAAGACCACGTGAAACGCTTAAGCCAGGCCAGAATACATCATTGAATTGGCATACTGGGGCATCCAATAAACTGGTGATTCTATGTATTATGCGAACTGATTCGGTTTGTAAAAAGTGAATATCTCATGAACAAACCACATGAGAAAAACGCTTTAAAAACAGGCCAAAACATCATTAACTAGCATACTGTTATCCACAACTGTGAGTTCTATGTATTTGAACTGATTCTGTATGTAAAAGTGAAATTAGCCTGACAGAAAACCACTTGAAAACGCTTAAAAAACAGCCAGGAAACATCATGAATTGCATACTGGCATCCCAACAACTGTGGGGATATCAATGTATTCTTGGAACTGATTTCCCTGTTGTAAAAGTGAAATTCATGCAAGCAACCACTATGCGAACGGCGCTTACAACCAGGCCAGAAACATCATGAATTGCACTGCGCATCCAACAACTGTGATCTCTAGTATTTGAAACATGCGATTCTGGTTGTAAAAGTGAAATCATCCAAGCAAACGCACTTGAAATGGCTTAAACAACAGGCCAGAATACATCCAGAGAATTGCATACTGCATCCAACAACTGTGATTCTATGTTATTTTAACTGATTCTGTTGTAAAAGTGAAATTCATGCAGCAAGACCACTTGAAACGATTAAAAACAGGCACGAAACATCATGAATTGCTACTGGCATCCAACAACTGTGATTTCTATGTATTTGAACTGAACTGTTGTTAAAGTGAAATTCAGGAGCAAGACCACTTGAAAGCTTAAAACAGGCCAAAACATCATAGATTGCATCACTGCAATCCAACACTGTGATCTACTTATTTGAACTGATACTGTTGTTAAAGTGAAATTCAATGGAGCAACAACCCCACTTGAAACCGCTTAAAACAGGCCAGAAACATCATGATATTGCATACTGTTATCCTACAACTGTGATTCAATGTATTTGAACTGAATTCGTTGTAAAAAGTGAAATTCATGCAGAAAACCACGTGAAAACGCTTTAAGACAGGCCAAGAAACATCATGAAGTTGCATAACTGCATCCAACAACTGTGATTCTATGTATTTGAACCTGACTTCTGTTGTAAAATTTAATCGATGTAGCAAATCACTTGAAAACGCTTAAGAACAGCCCAGAAACATCATGAAGAATGCATACGTGGCATCCAACAACACTGTGATCTAGTATTTGAACTCGATTCTGTTGTTAAAGTGAAATTTCATGGAGACAACCACATGAAACACGCTTAAAACAGCCCAGAAACATCATGAATAGCATACTGTTATCCAACCAACTGTGATTCTATGTACTTTGAACTGAATTTTGGTGGAAAAAGTGAAATACACAATGCGGAAGCACCCAACGTGAAACGCTTAAGACAGCATGAAGCCAATAATTTCCCTTTGACTGACGCTGGCCACAATTTGATACAGAAATCACAGACAAAAAGATTCTCCAGTTTAAACATCTGCATTTAAACCCACTCTTAACAACCGCCTCATTTTGGCCTCGTGCAGCAATGTTGGGCATACCCAAATGATCTTTGCTTATTTAAAAACACCTCATACATCTCACATGCCTTGTGTGATTGCATCAATTTAAAGCTACAGAGCCTTCCTAGTTAAGTAAAAAAAACACTAAAATAAATAATGTTTGTCGGTTCCTAGTTTCCTCTGCATCTCATTTGAAGTTAGGGAAAAAACCCCAAATTTTTTATGCCTATCGTCGCCTAACATTTTTCAATGCTAAAGGCCCTAAAAAAGGCAACTTCATTGTAATTCACAATAATTCCAAACCCTCTGTTCATGTATGTTATGTTGCGACAAACACACCTTGTCTAAAGTTTCCAGACTTCGAAGTTTTATAGTTTTTATGCAGTTTCTCCTATTCACAATCAAGTAGGCACAATGCACAATTTGGCACACATGTGCCAAATTGTGCCAAAAATCTTACTACCATTGTAATCATCGATAAAAAACCATATTTTTATTCTTTGGTACTTATAAAGTTACTCAAAAATCTATGTGTGTTTTTCTTATTTAATGTCAAAGTTATTTTTTTATGAGTGTAAATACAATGCAATTCGAGAGCGGTCCTTTTATCTTCCAGTACGCACAATCTGGTCCAGGTCGCCCAAGAAAAGACAAGGACAAACCATTGTCCCCCACCCCCTTGTTGCGAAAGCTCTTCCTCATTGCTACAAAGGACATGGTAATCGCGTAAATCCCGAAGTAAACGAAAACAAGTTGGCGACCCCACACAAAACGTTCAGTCACCAATCACTCGCGCAAACAGCAGCGCTAGCGTTATTTGCGGGACCTATTGCAGACCCCACAAAATTCGGTCCTAGCTTTTCGGGAGTAGTCTCTTTGAAAGTATAAGGAGCAAGAACACGTAGATACCAGAAATGTTCGGGTGAAAAACAAAGCTAAAAGTCCGTTACAAGTGAAGAGCTAAACATCTGTGCTCTTTTTTATTCGTTTTTTTTTTTTCGCTAAAGGATAAATGCAACATTTTGCGGATTATTATCACTGCAGAATGGATTTTAAACTTTGGGAAATACGAGAGGAAGTGGATATAATTTATCCTTTGGACTGTTTCCAGAGAGAATGATGTATGCAAGCCTGGGAAGCAGAGCTGATATATTTGTACAAGCACAAGCACAAAGGAAAAGAACTATTTCCGAATTGATTTATTTTGTGCCCACATTATGTTTGTTAATAGCTTTTGAATGCAAAGATCTGATGTAGGTTTACACTTGTATGAAAATTAAGATGTGATAAGAAAATACAGCTTTAAAATGATAAACAGCTTTTGGGTTTTTTGGTTTCAAAAATACATCTCTATTGCCAGCAGAACATTTAAAAACACAAAAACATCCCGCACGTCGGCGTTGGTGGTTGCTAGTTGGTTTTAATTATCTTTTACAATCAGATACAGCAATATTCAACAAAAGAGAGCTCTTAAAACTAATCCCTTTTCCACTTCGGCCCTCCTTTCTGGTCTGGTCTGAGGCTGGTCTTCCATCTGTTTGCTCTCCTCTCCTTGGGCAGGCTGCCGATAAAGGGATTCACACAATTTCAACCTATATCTCTTCCCTTATATAGAAGAACCATTCTCCAAACAACTCTTATCTGCTGGGAGGGTCGGTCCGGGCTTTGTTCCTTCTCTGACATTCCCCTAGATCCACGGCATAATATTTCAGAGCACAAACGACATGGTAATGCAAACACCCTCCTACGAAAATCATTAGTACATACCTACATCTTTTAACTTATAACATCACAGTTTTTCCCTCTTTTCGACCTGATTAAAAATCTTAGGTCCCAATCCACAACGTCCGTTTATCTCATCAAAACTAGTGCTTAGTTCAGGCTTGATATCTGTGAATAGTTAATACAGAAAGAATACACACACATAAACAAACCAACATTTAACTACCATCTCCTTCTACAATAACATTTTGATGACTACTGCTGTGATCTTTCAGCAACCTCGTCTGAATGTATGCACTAAACACTATTCACTATAGTTTAAACTATTCTGATCTATTTACCAAATATTTTTGCATATTTTGCATTTTAATTGATACCCTTATTCTTAAACAAACAGTTTTTATCTAATAAATCAATCTATACGTGGTTTGCTTTCATTATGCAGTGGCTGGGCCATTTTGTGGGCTATTGCTCATTTTTTTTTTTCCAAGACACAGTTTGTTGAACCAGGAAGTGCTGTCACTTCCTCCTGCTCAACACCGTTTGGATAAATGTCACATCGTTAACTCAAATTTGGTATTAGTCCGTACAGAGCTAATCTTATTTTAGCAGGTATCTCTGGGGTTAGTTCCCCATACAACGGTATTTGATCTCTAGATCTGTTGCCGACCAAAATCTGACAGCTCTTAAAACTCACCGAAAATAACTAAAGATCTACTTTTGTCTGCTAAAACCCCAAATACATTAAAATGCGCATTTAAATGTTTGTTGAATCTGAGTTGGTTCTAATCGATCTCATTAATCTATCTCATGTAGCTTTTTGCATTGTCCAAATCAACCTATGTTTGAACAAGCTGAATTTGACAGTATCTAAATCACAACTGTGCATAAAACTGTAATGAACTTTATCTACCTTTGAAGTAAATACTTTTAACATAATACGAAGAAATGGTCCTTATAACCGTTTGATATTAGCCTGGCTAAAAATAATCTCCATTTTGAAAAGCAAAGTCATTGGTTGATTGCATTTATCTATTCCTATTTTCTACTCTATTGTGCTCTAAAGCTCGGTTTGCAGCTTGAGCAAAGGCAATATTCCTTGTTTGTAACTTCTGTCACTTTTATATCTCTAACCTTATTCTGATTCCAAGTATTATCTGCTCTATCAGAGATAACATTGTAATGGTACTCTTTTACAACCTGTATGTGGAAATTGTATTATGAACAACAAAGGAATGCCAATTCTCTACTTGTTTTTACTATTATCTTCAAAAGCTACAATACTGCATCCTTATCGATTTTAAAACATCTATTTTACACTGCGTACTGCTCAGTCCCCAGACTAAAAAATCAAGAACCTTTCTGTCTGCAGACTGAACCACATAACAATTTATTGCATTTGGTCACAGTTTTGGTTCTAAGAATTGTAACAAAGTGCATTGGCAATCGACGATTTTCATTGGCTGGTTCATGTTCTGTCTGCGAATACCACTATTCCTAATGTATTGTATTTTCAGACAATTCCAAAAACAACCCAGTCGGTTCTCCTCCAATATTATACGAACATACATCTAAATCAAGTTTGACCTGAAGAAAGGGATTGTTAACTAATTTAAAACGTTCTCTACGATTTATAAGTGCTAATCATTTTTAATTATTTAATAACCAAAAGCACATTCATGGCTTCCTGTCCGCGTGCTTATAACTGTTTAAAGAGTTTGTCCCAAACTTAAATATGTGTGAAATACATCTGCTTTTGTAATAACCCATAACTATTTTACACTGCTGTTCTCCAATGGAGCAGCTCAGAGGCTAGCATCAAGAGCAATGTTTATATTCGAGCTATTTTTAGATTTAAAATTGTGTTTAAAGCCTGCGTTTTCTCTATGTCTGCATTTACTACTACTCTCTATTTAACACATCTGCACTAGTTCTACAGATGAGAAACCAGAAACATCTAAAATCATGACTTCCATTTCGAATTCCTTTCTTACTTTAAGTTATTACAGAACAATTTAACCTTATTGATACTTATTTCCACAACTAGAATATTCTGATTATTCCCCGGTCCGTTGACTACACCACACCAGTGCGGAGGATCAGTGAGGGGCTGGTGCTCTGTGAACTGGGTGCAGCTCAGACTGCCACCCCCCCCCCCGACCCCAGAAACGGATTAAGGGGAAGAAAACTGCGATGGATGGATGGATGATTATTCACTACTCTAACTATTATTAACTATTGTTTATTCTGACACCTCTTCTTAGCGACCTTTTTCAACTCTAGAGCTCTTGAATCCAAATGACATAATAGCTCCAACTATTTCATTCAATTCTATTAATATTATTTAATATGATCTAATATCTTAAAGAGTAGAATCTGCTTGATTGTTATAAAAGCGCTATTATTTTCTCCTTTTGAATTTGCACAACATAAATTTTAGAATGACCCACCTATGGGACATAATATATAATTATTATTCCAGTTTGGGCAACTCCGAAAATTACATTAATAATTTTTCCCAATTATGATTGACTTGTTTAGGCTGCCCTTATCTCTTATTATTTATTTGTTCTTGTAAATTATATGTTTTACACTTCTTTCTAATGATTTAGAAGGTTAAGGACCATGACCACTCTATGACAATACAATTACTCCCTCTCTTGGATCATGGGGCCAAGTAAACACGCTGCATCTGTGTGTGTGTAAATACTGTTCCAATCAATCTCCAGCTGCTTTTCTCCCGGATCTCTCAATTCCATATTGTGGGCTTTGGCGCCAAAGTAGAGTCCTCATTTCCTCATGATCCATACTACTGTCATCCCTGAACGCAGGGGTAGTTATATCTCTCATCTGAAAAGAAATATTAGAACACAAAATGCCCACTTTCCCTGGCTGTTAGCGGCCCTGTCAGTCTTTTCCAATTGGGCAAAACATGAACTGCATTGACAGACGGTGTGTGACATCAGGGCAGAAGGCTGTACGCCAAATACAGACTTAACAATATGTTTGTTTCTAATTTTATATACTCCCTATATGGTGAGGTTCCAAACCAATGTCTGTCCTCCCGCCCATGACCCTCACGTGCGGTTGGACCGAATCACTGTCAGGACAAAACAGCAGAGTGAGGACTCCCAGTACCTTCAGCAAGGTATTTCCATCCTCAGAGTAATTTCTCCAGAGTACTCATTCCAGAGTACTCTCACTATTTACAACCTGTCAATAAAGCTTGTTATCTTTGAATCTCTAGTTACTTACACCGTATGCTGTTGACCAAAAAATTATTATCTCCATGATCACATTACAGAAAGAATTTTGTTATCCATGATTCCTTCAGCTCCCTCGTCCACATCCTCATTTCACAACAACACTCACAACACACTCAACCACAGGCCGATTCCCCACGTTAGAGTATATTGGTCCAGATTATGTTAAGGTCAACGTAGTGATACTTGACATACGCACAAGACATATAACATACACAAACAATAGCACCAACAAACATATAACACAGAAGGTCCTGTAAATTTAACTTTGTTTTTTTTTTATATTTTCCATTCCAAATACAAATAGTCTCAGTGAGCTATTTCTCTTGTTGCAACCTTTCAGAGCCTGCAGAACATGCAGAGCTCTTGAGAGATTTTTTCTTAAAATGGATCCATTTCAAACATTTAGTGATTAATACCACGTGGTTGTACTCGGGCTTATATCACAGATTGGTCCCCTATATCTATAATGAGCCCTCTTTGTTACTTTAAAATGTTTTTCCCTTCTTTTCTTACTTTTCAGTAAAGCCAGTCGGATTCATTAAAAATGTAAATTAGTCCAAACTTAATACTTCACCTTTGTCTTCACTTCATGTGGAGAAAAGTACCATCGTTTTATGTGTGTGTACTTGTACCAAATCATGTCTCTCAGGTTGAAACGGTCCAATCAGTTGTATCAAAGACATAATTGTCCTCAATTGTTATCTAATTTCGCTATTTGGGAAAAGAAACTTGTCATAAAAGATTTCCTAAATGTCTCTACATCCTTGTTTTTCAACCAATGAACTAGTGTTGCGTCTATGTGTTTTATCAGAATGATCCAATATCACCTTTAGGAGCCAAAATTCGAAAGGTTTAAATCATTCTTTCAAACTTTAATTGTCTTGAAGCAAACATTTTTGGTACAAACATTGCAGCGTCCATTAAAAGCTGCAGTTTCCCTGTTCTAGCAACCAGATTCAACTGTGCATAGTGATTGTTCTTAAATGAGAAACGAACCAGTTCAGAGGTTGAAAAATTGCCTTAAATATCCGCATTAACCAAGATCCATGCAGTCAAAATCACTAATTCTAAACTTCCTCCGCGTCTAAAACTTTTAAATAATAATACTATTTTCAATAATAGGAGCTCACACTACATTAAATATAGACTGCTGTTCTAATCCTCACTTGTGTCTCATGCAAAAGCAATATCTAATTAATATTGAACGAATTGCGTCCTGTATTTCTTTTCATGCAGCTAAATGTAGTGATATGAACGAATGACCTAAATGTGTAAATATGAACTCTAAATTCCCACATGTCTCTGTTGCGCCTTAGTTTGTCCGTATACATATTTACCTTCTGTCTGTCTCATTTAGCCCGCCACGTCTTATCTTCTTATGGCGTCTTTCAGATTGACTTTTGTCTCAAAGGTGTCCCAATGTCTTGTCTCACAGTGTCCATTGTCCCTTGTTCTCAAAGTGTCCCAATGTCTTTGCCTCAATGCCTTATTTCTTCTTCTTTCAACAATCACTTTCTTTCTTCATTTCCGATAACCTCTTTCTGCACAATGTCTTTCTTCTTCTTTCAACAGATCACTTTCTATTCTTCTTCCGATAACTTTTTCCTCATAATGTCTTTCTTTTTCATCTTCTTTCATCTCTGCACCGCACTCAAATGTGTCGTGTCCTTCTCTTCATGGTTGGTTTCCGGCGGATGCGGCCTAATTTTTTTCCGCATTTCCGCCACCCTTCTGTACCGCAGAGGGGACAACACTCAGTTAGTGAACAAGTCTGCGGTCTTTTCTTTGCTCTCCTCCAGGCAGGAGGAGTCATCTTCGAGAGTTCCGTTAGCTGCTGCAGCCGTTGCTGCCCCCTGCGACTCCACGCCGGGAGGAGGGAGGACCTGAAGGTCCGTGTTATGGACCGCTTGATGTGGTAATGTGCCAGAGACGATTTTGACCATATAAACAGACCAAGTTTTCTTTCTATTCTTTCTCCTCGGAAAAAACAGACAAACAAGAAGCACATACAGTGTGTTAAATTATCCATACCAAACCAAGTGAATAATTACAATTCAAAATAAACCTATGAAATCATTAATATAAACATTTTACACATTAGATTCTGAAAACCGAATTCTGCATTCCAACTGCTTCCTGACCCTATTTTTCCAAGAAGTTATAATCTCTCTAAGATCATTCTAAACCTTTTATATCACCACATGTAGGGAAAAAACTGTCCAGACGCCTTGGAGATAAAAAAATAAAAAATAAAATAATGCCTCTTTATAATCTAACTCCAAAGTTCTGTGATCCAATGACTCCATGTCAGTAACATTATCGTGTGTTATAAATGCGTAATTTTTCCTAAACAAAAAATTCTTCTTATCACGAGAGAGAGAGAGAGAGAGAGAGAGATAGAGAGAGAGAGAGAGAGGAGAGAGAGAGAGAGAGAGAGAGTAGAAGAGAGAGAGAGAGAGAGAGAGAAGAGAGAAGAGAGAGAGAGGAGAAGAGAGAGAGAGAAGAGACGAAGAGAGAGATAGAGAGAGAGAGAGAGAGAGAGAGAGAGAGAGAAGAGAGAGAGAGAGAGGGATAGAGAGCGAGGAAGGGGAGAGAGAGAAACAGAACAGGGAGGGGAGGGGGCCTCCTCCCTAACAAAGGAAACATGGACTTCGGAAATACTATTCCTCGTTTTTTTCCTCGGACAAGGTTTTAATAAGTGGGAAAGGTTTTTCTCACGAGTCAAACGACACTTTAACATTTTAATTCCTTAAATACGTCAAGTAATGGAAAAACATTACTATTTGCTTTGCATTTACATGAACTACTTTGCCCAGCAGAATCTCTTTTTTTTTTTTTTTTTTTTTATGATTCTCTGTAACTATTAAACATTAACATCAAATAAGAGAAAAACCCTCCATAACTGATCCTTTCTTCACATGAAACTCCGTATACTAACACTACAAGCCAAGTGCTCTCCTTTTCTCATTAATCCAGATCAATTATTAATCAGAATCCACATTTTAAAAATACTTTACTTTTCTTCGTATAAATTAATTGTACCCTTTTTCACCGCCCCCACCCCCGGGATTGGAGGTCTTCAATTATCCTATAACTTCTGACCTAACTGTCCCTTAATGTTCTAATCCTAATTTCTTACTAAACACTTGTTCCTCTTTTGCACTTTAAAACGGTGTGCTTCTTTTGCACTCAAACGGTGTGCCTCTTCTGCACTGATAAACTCTGTGGCCTCTGATTTCCATCATCTATGATCTGTTCTTTTTTTGGAGGTAACCCATGCCCTCCCCCAAGCCAAAAACGTCTAAAAAACCTGACAATTGTTCTAGTCGCGTTCCGATAGAATCCGCCCGTTCACGGCGTCGTCTGGCCACGCCTAGCAGTCCGCCGGCCCGAATTCTCTCTCTCTCTTCTTTCCATTTAAAACAATGTGGCAGATTTTCAAAAGTAACGTTCCGCTTACCTCTTCGAAGAGAAGAGATAAGAGAAGAAGAATTCCCCGGCCGACGACCCCAGTCTATATCTGAGCTCATCTTGCGTTCTTCTTTCTGTATCAAATCCGTCTCGGGTCACCAAATGAACCAATAATCCCTTTGACTGAACGTGTCCAAAATGTTGATTACAGAAATCAGACCAAAACAAGATTCTCCAAGTTTAACATCCTTGCATTTAATTAACTTACAATCAGATACAGAAAAAATCAACAAAAGAGAGCTCATTAAAAGCTAATCCATGGTCCCTCTCTGCTGGCCCTACCGTCTGTCTGGTCCCTGAGTCTGGTCTTCCAGTTTGCCTCTCCTCTCGTCCTGTGGGCTGCCGAAAAAGGGATGTCACTACATCCAACCTATAGCTTCTTCCTTATAAGGAAGAAGCTCCTTACTCCAAACAACTCTTATCCTGGCTGGGGAGGTCTGGTCCGGGGCTTGATCCATCTCTGAATTCCCCTAGATCCAGCGTAATATTTGCACAAAGACATGGTATGCCAAACGAGCCGACTGAAACATCATTAGTATACAAACATTTTAATTATACACACACAGAAACATCATGGAATTGCATACTGGCATCTCAACAAGCATGTGATTCTATGTATTTGAAACTGATTCTGTTGTAAAAAGTGAAATTCATGCAGCAAACCAACTTGAAACGCTTAAAACAGGCAGAAATCAATCATGAATTGCATACCTGGCATCCAACAACTTCTGTGATTTTGTTTATGTATTTGAACTGATTCTGTTTGTAATAGTGAACTTCACAAGCAAGCAATCCACTTGAAACTGCTTAAAACATGGCCAGAAACATCATGAATTGCATAAGGCATCCCAACCACTGTGATTCTATGTATTTGAACTGTTTTGTTTGTAAAAGTGAAGATTCATGCAGCAAACCACTTGAAACGCTTAAAACAGAGCCAGAAACATCATGAATTGCATACTGGCATCCAACACACTGTGATTCTATGTATTTGAACTGATTCTTCTGTTGCTAAAGTAAATTCATGCAAGTCAAACCAATTGAAACGCTTAAAAACAGGCCAGAAACATCATGAATATCTGCATACCTGGCATCCAACAACTGGATTCTATGTATTTTGAACTGATTCGTTGTAAAAGTGAAATTCATGCAGCAAAACCCACTTGAAACGCGGATAACAGGCCAGAAACATCGTGAATTGCATACTGGCATTCCAACAACTGTGATTCTATATGTATTTGACACTGATTCTGTTTTTGTAAAGTGAAATTCATGCAGCAAACCACTTGAAAACGCTTAAAACCAGGCCAGAATACATCATGAAATTGCATACTGGCATCCAACAACTGTGATTCTATGTATTTGAACTGATTCTGTTGTTAAAGTTGAAATTCATGGAGCAAACCACTGCAAAACGCTTAAACAAACTTGCCAGGATCAGCATGTATTGCAAACATCCAACATCTGTGATTCTATGAAAACTGATTTCTGGTTGTAAAAGTAAAATCTCATACAAGCAAACCACTTGAAACGCTTAAAACAGGCCAGAAACATCATGAATTGCATACTGGCATCCAACAACTGTGATTCTAATGTATTTGAAACTGATTCTGTAGTAAAAAAGTGAAATTCATGACTAGCAAATCACTTGAAACGCTTAAAACCAGCCCCAAAAAATCATTGAATTGCATACTGCTGTGCATCCAACACCTGTGAATTCTATGGTAATTGAAACTGATTCAGTTGTTAAAGTGAAATCATGGAGCAAACCACTTGAAACGCTTAAAAAAGACAGGCCAGAAAGCCATCATGAATTCATACTGTAATCCAACAACTGTGAATCCTATGTATTTGACCTGATTCTCTTGTAAAAGTGAAATTCATGCAGAAGACCACGGAAACGCTTAAGGACACAGGCCAGAAACAGATGATGAATTGCATACTGGCATCCAACACTGTGATTCTATGTATTTGAACTGATTCTGTAGATTAAAGTGAAATTCAACGGGATAATAACCACTTGAAAACGCTTAAAACAAGGCCAAAACATCATGAATTGCATACTGTTATCCAACAACTGTGGATTCTATGTATTTTGAACTGATTCTGTTGTAAAAGAGAAATTTCATGCGGAAGACCATCGTGGAAACGCATTAAGACAGGCCAGAAACATCAAGGAAATTTTATGCCCCATACTGCTGGCATCCCACAAATAATAACTGTGATTCATAATGTATTCTGAACTGATTCCTGTTTGTAAAAGTGAAATTGCATGCAGCAAAACACTTGACAACGCTTAAACATCCAGAAACATCATGAATTTCATACAGGGCATCGGCATCAACAACTGTGATGCTATGTATCTTGAACTGATTTCTGTTGTAAAAGTGAAAATCATGCAAGCAAACCACTTGAAACGCCTTTAAAAACAGCCAGAAACATCATGAATTGCATACTGGCATCCAACAACTGTGATTCTATGTATTTGAACTGATTCTGTTGTAAAAGTAAAAGTGAAACGTCATGCAGCAAACCACTATGAAACGCTTAAAACAGGCCAGAAACATCATGAATTAGCATACTGGCATCCAACAACTGTGATCTATGTATTGGTGAACTGATTCTGTTAGTAAAAGTGAAATTCATGCAAGCAAACCACTTGAAACGCTTAAAAAAACAAGGGGCCAGAAACATCATGAATTGCATACTGGCATCCAACAACTGTGATTCTATGTATTTGAACTGATTCTGTTGTAAAAGTGAAATTCATGCAAGCAAACCAACTTGAAACGCTTAAAACAGGCCAGAAACATCATGAATTGCATACTGGCATCCAACAACTTGTGATTCTATGTATTTGAACTGATTCTGTTGTAAAAGTGAAATTCAGCAGCAAACCACTGAAACGCTTAAAACAGGCCAGAAACACATGAATTGCATACTGGCATCCAACAACTGTGATTCTATGTATTTGAACTGATTTCTGTTTGTAAAAGTGAAATTCATGCAGCAACCACTTGAAACGCTTAAAACAGGCCAGAAACTTCATGAAATTCTGCATACTGGCATCCAACAACTGTGATTCTATGTATTTGAACTGATTACTGTTTGTAAAAGTGAAATTCATGCAGCAAACCACTTGAAACGCTTAAAACAGCCAGAAACATCATGAATTGCAATACTGGCATCCAACAACTGTGATTCTATGTATTTGAACTGATTCTGTTGTAAAAGTGAATTCCATGCAGCAAACCACTTGAAACGCTTAAAACAGGCCAGAAACATCATGAATTGCATACTGGCATCCAACAACTGTGATTCTATGTATTTGAACCTGATTCTGTTGTAAAAGTGAAATTCATGCAGCAAACAACACTTGAAACGCTTAAAACAGGCCAGAAAACATCATGAATTGCATACACTGGCATCCAACAACTGTGATTCTATGTATTTGAACTGATTCTGTTGTAAAAAGTGAAATTCATGCAGCAAACCACTTGAAACGCTTAAAAACAGGCCAGAAACATCATGAATTGCATACTGTTATCCAACAACTGTGATTCTATGTAATTTGAAACTGATTCCTGTTGTAAAAGTGAAATTCATGCAGCAAACCACTTGAAACGCTTAAAACAGGCCAGAACATGAATTGCATACTATCCAACAACTGTGATTCTATGTATTTTGAACTGATTCTGTTGTAAAAGTTAAATTCATGCAGCAAACCACCTGAAACGCTTAAAAAACAGCCAGAAAACATCATGAATTGCATACTGGCATCCAACAACTGTGATTCTATGTATTTGAACTGATTCTGGGTTGTAAACAGTGAAATTCATGCAGCAAACCACTGAAACGCTTAAAAACAGGCCAGAAACATCATGAATTGCATACTGGCATCCAACAACTTGTGATTCTATGTATTTGAACTGATTCTGTTGTAAAAGTGAAATTCATGCAGAAAACCACTTGAAACGCTTAAACAGGCCAGAAACATCATGAATTGCATACTGGCATCCAACAACTGGTGATTCTATGTATTTGAACTGATTCTGTTGTAAAAGTGAAATTCATGCAGCAAACCACTTGAAACGCTTAAAACAGGCCAGAAACATCATGAATTGCATACTGGCATCCAACAACTGTGATTCTATGTATTTGAACTGATTCTGTTGTAAAAGTGAATTTCATGCAGCAAACCACTTGAAACGCTTAAAACAGGCCAGAAACATCATGAATTGGCATACTGGCATCCAACAACTGTGATTCTATGTATTTGAACTGATTCTGTTGTAAAAGTGAAATTCATGCAGCAAACCACTTGAAACGCTTAAAACAGGCCAGAAACATCATGAATTGCATACTGGCATCCAACAACTGTGATTCTATGTATTTGAACTTATTCTGTTGTAAAAGTGAAATTCATGCAGCAAACCACTTGAAACGCTTAAAACAGGCCAGAAACATCATGAATTGCATACTGGCATCCAACAACTGTGATTCTATGTATTTGAACTGATTCTGTTGTAAAAGTGAAATTCATGCAGCAAACCACTAAACGCTTAAAACAGGCCAGAAACATCATGAATTGCATACTGGCATCCAACAACTGTGATTCTATGTATTTGAACTGATTCTGTTGTAAAAGTGAAATTCATGCAGCAAACCACTTGAAACGCTTAAAAACAGGCCAGAAACATCATGAATTGCATACTGGCATCCAACAACTGTGATTCTATGTATTTGAACTGATTCTGTTGTAAAAGTGAAATTCATGCAGCAAACCACTTGAAACGCTTAAAACAGGCCAGAAACATCATGAATTGCATACTGGCATCCAACAACTGTGATTCTATGTATTTGAACTGATTCTGTTGTAAAAGTGAAATTCATGCAGCAAACCACTTGAAACGCTTAAAACAGGCCAGAAACATCATGAATTGCATACTGGCATCCAACAACTGTGATTCTATGTATTTGAACTGATTCTGTTGTAAAAGTGAAATTCATGCAGCAAACCACTTGAAACGCTTAAAACAGGCCAGAAACATCATGAATTGCATACTGGCATCCAACAACTGTGATTCTATGTATTTGAACTGATTCTGTTGTAAAAGTGAAATTCATGCAGCAAACCACTTGAAACGCTTAAAACAGGCCAGAAACATCATGAATTGCATACTGGCATCCAACAACTGTGATTCTATGTATTTGAACTGATTCTGTTGTAAAAGTGAAATTCATGCAGCAAACCACTTGAAACGCTTAAAACAGGCCAGAAACATCATGAATTGCATACTGTGATTCTGGCATCCAACAACTGTGATTCTATGTATTTGAACTGATTCTGTTGTAAAAGTGAAATTCATGCAGCAAACCACTTGAAACGCTTAAAACAGGCCAGAAACATCATGAATTGCATACTGGCATCCAACAACTGTGATTCTATGTATTTGAACTGATTCTGTTGTAAAAGTGAAATTCATGCAGCAAACCACTTGAAACGCTTAAAACAGGCCAGAAACATCATGAATTGCATACTGGCATCCAACAACTGTGATTCTATGTATTTGAACTGATTCTGTTGTAAAAGTGAAATTCATGCAGCAAACCACTTGAAACGCTTAAAACAGGCCAGAAACATCATGAATTGCATACTGGCATCCAACAACTGTGATTCTATGTATTTGAACTGATTCTGTTGTAAAAGTGAAATTCATGCAGCAAACCACTTGAAACGCTTAAAACAGGCCAGAAACATCATGAATTGCATACTGGCATCCAACAACTGTGATTCTATGTATTTGAACTGATTCTGTTGTAAAAGTGAAATTCATGCAGCAAACCACTTGAAACGCTTAAAACAGGCCAGAAACATCATGAATTGCATACTGGCATCCAACAACTGTGATTCTATGTATTTGAACTGATTCTGTTGTAAAAGTGAAATTCATGCAGCAAACCACTTGAAACGCTTAAAACAGGCCAGAAACATCATGAATTGCATACTGGCATCCAACAACTGTGATTCTATGTATTTGAACTGATTCTGTTGTAAAAGTGAAATTCATGCAGCAAACCACTTGAAACGCTTAAAACAGGCCAGAAACATCATGAATTGCATACTGGCATCCAACAACTGTGATTCTATGTATTTGAACTGATTCTGTTGTAAAAGTGAAATTCATGCAGCAAACCACTTGAAACGCTTAAAACAGGCCAGAAACATCATGAATTGCATACTGGCATCCAACAACTGTGATTCTATGTATTTGAACTGATTCTGTTGTAAAAGTGAAATTCATGCAGCAAACCACTTGAAACGCTTAAAACAGGCCAGAAACATCATGAATTGCATACTGGCATCCAACAACTGTGATTCTATGTATTTGAACTGATTCTGTTGTAAAAGTGAAATTCATGCAGCAAACCACTTGAAACGCTTAAAACAGGCCAGAAACATCATGAATTGCATACTGGCATCCAACAACTGTGATTCTATGTATTTGAACTGATTCTGTTGTAAAAGTGAAATTCATGCAGCAAACCACTTGAAACGCTTAAAAACAGGCCAGAAACATCATGAATTGCATACTGGCATCCAACAACTGTGATTCTATGTATTTGAACTGATTCTGTTGTAAAAGTGAAATTCATGCAGCAAACCACTTGAAACGCTTAAAACAGGCCAGAAACATCATGAATTGCATACTGGCATCCAACAACTGTGATTCTATGTATTTGAACTGATTCTGTTGTAAAAGTGAAATTCATGCAGCAAACCACTTGAAACGCTTAAAACAGGCCAGAAACATCATGAATTGCATACTGGCATCCAACAACTGTGATTCTATGTATTTGAACTGATTCTGTTGTAAAAGTGAAATTCATGCAGCAAACCACTTGAAACGCTTAAAACAGGCCAGAAACATCATGAATTGCATACTGGCATCCAACAACTGTGATTCTATGTATTTGAACTGATTCTGTTGTAAAAGTGAAATTCATGCAGCAAACCACTTGAAACGCTTAAAACAGGCCAGAAACATCATGAATTGCATACTGGCATCCAACAACTGTGATTCTATGTATTTGAACTGATTCTGTTGTAAAAGTGAAATTCATGCAGCAAACCACTTGAAACGCTTAAAACAGGCCAGAAACATCATGAATTGCATACTGGCATCCAACAACTGTGATTCTATGTATTTGAACTGATTCTGTTGTAAAAGTGAAATTCATGCAGCAAACCACTTGAAACGCTTAAAACAGGCCAGAAACATCATGAATTGCATACTGGCATCCAACAACTGTGATTCTATGTATTTGAACTGATTCTGTTGTAAAAGTGAAATTCATGCAGCAAACCACTGAAACGCTTAAAACAGGCCAGAAACATCATGAATTGCATACTGGCATCCAACAACTGTGATTCTATGTATTTGAACTGATTCTGTTGTAAAAGTGAAATTCATGCAGCAAACCACTTGAAACGCTTAAAACAGGCCAGAAACATCATGAATTGCATACTGGCATCCAACAACTGTGATTCTATGTATTTGAACTGATTCTGTTGTAAAAGTGAAATTCATGCAGCAAACCACTTGAAACGCTTAAAACAGGCCAGAAACATCATGAATTGCATACTGGCATCCAACAACTGTGATTCTATGTATTTGAACTGATTCTGTTGTAAAAGTGAAATTCATGCAGCAAACCACTTGAAACGCTTAAAACAGGCCAGAAACATCATGAATTGCATACTGGCATCCAACAACTGTGATTCTATGTATTTGAACTGATTCTGTTGTAAAAGTGAAATTCATGCAGCAAACCACTTGAAACGCTTAAAACAGGCCAGAAACATCATGAATTGCATACTGGCATCCAACAACTGTGATTCTATGTATTTGAACTGATTCTGTTGTAAAAGTGAAATTCATGCAGCAAACCACTTGAAACGCTTAAAACAGGCCAGAAACATCATGAATTGCATACTGGCATCCAACAACTGTGATTCTATGTATTTGAACTGATTCTGTTGTAAAAGTGAAATTCATGCAGCAAACCACTTGAAACGCTTAAAACAGGCCAGAAACATCATGAATTGCATACTGGCATCCAACAACTGTGATTCTATGTATTTGAACTGATTCTGTTGTAAAAGTGAAATTCATGCAGCAAACCACTTGAAACGCTTAAAAACAGGCCAGAAACATCATGAATTGCATACTGGCATCCAACAACTGTGATTCTATGTATTTGAACTGATTCTGTTGTAAAAGTGAAATTCATGCAGTGTGCAAACCACTTGAAACGCTTAAAACAGGCCAGAAACATCATGAATTGCATACTGGCATCCAACAACTGTGATTCTATGTATTTGAACTGATTCTGTTGTAAAAGTGAAATTCATGCAGCAAACCACTTGAAACGCTTAAAACAGGCCAGAAAACATCATGAATTGCATACTGGCATCCAACAACTGTGATTCTATGTATTTGAAACTGATTCTGTTGTAAAAGTGAAATTCATGCAGCAAACCACTTGAAACGCTTAAAACAGGCCAGAAACATCATGAATTGCATACTGGCATCCAACAACTGTGATTCTATGTATTTGAACTGATTCTGTTGTAAAAGTGAAATTCATGCAGCAAACCACTTGAAACGCTTAAAACAGGCCAGAAACATCATGAATTGCATACTGGCATCCAACAACTGTGATTCTATGTATTTGAATGATTCTGTTGTAAAAGTGAAATTCATGCAGCAAACCACTTGAAACGCTTAAAACAGGCCAGAAACATCATGAATTGCATACTGGCATCCAACAACTGTGATTCTATGTATTTGAACTGATTCTGTTGTAAAAGTGAAATTCATGCAGCAAACCACTTGAAACGCTTAAAACAGGCCAGAAACATCATGAATTGCATACTGGCATCCAACAACTGTGATTCTATGTATTTGAACTGATTCTGTTGTAAAAGTGAAATTCATGCAGCAAACCACTTGAAACGCTTAAAACAGGCCAGAAACATCATGAATTGCATACTGGCATCCAACAACTGTGATTCTATGTATTTGAACTGATTCTGTTGTAAAAGTGAAATTCATGCAGCAAACCACTTGAAACGCTTAAAACAGGCCAGAAACATCATGAATTGCATACTGGCATCCAACAACTGTGATTCTATGTATTTGAACTGATTCTGTTGTAAAAGTGAAATTCATGCAGCAAACCACTTGAAACGCTTAAAACAGGCCAGAAACATCATGAATTGCATACTGGCATCCAACAACTGTGATTCTATGTATTTGAACTGATTCTGTTGTAAAAGTGAAATTCATGCAGCAAACCACTTGAAACGCTTAAAACAGGCCAGAAACATCATGAATTGCATACTGGCATCCAACAACTGTGATTCTATGTATTTGAACTGATTCTGTTGTAAAAGTGAAATTCATGCAGCAAACCACTTGAAACGCTTAAAACAGGCCAGAAACATCATGAATTGCATACTGGCATCCAACAACTGTGATTCTATGTATTTGAACTGATTCTGTTGTAAAAGTGAAATTCATGCAGCAAACCACTTGAACGCTTAAAACAGGCCAGAAACATCATGAATTGCATACTGGCATCCAACAAACTGTGATTCTATGTATTTGAATTTCTGATTCTGTTGTAAAAGTGAAATTCATGCAGAAAACCACTTGAAACGCTTTAAAACAGGCCAGAAACATCATGAATTGCATACTGGCATCCATGACAACTGTGATTCTATGTATTTGAACTGATTTTTATACATCTGTGTTAACCTCTTAACTCCGCCCACATTTTGGCATCGTGCAATACCCAATGTCCCTTTGCTTAAAAACACATCTTGACATTCTCACATGCTTGTGTGATGCCAACATTTTAAAAGCTAGAGCCCCCCCCCCCCCCTTTTCTAGTTTAATGTAAAAAAACACTAAAATAATGTTTGTCATTCCTATTGTCCTCTGCATCCTTTGAAGTTAGGAAAAAACCCCAATTTTTTTTAGCCTCGCCTAACATTATTCAATGTCTAAAAGGCCCTAAAAAAGGCATACTGCATTGTAAGTCACAAATCAAACCTCTGTTCATTGTGTTGTTGAAAACAATGTCTAAAAGTTTCAGACCTTCTAGTTATTTATAAGTTTTTTATGCAGTTATCTCCTTTTCAACAAGTAGTGCAACATTTGGCACAATTGGCACAAGTCGTGCCAAATTGTGCCAAATAACTTTACTTACATTTAATCATCATAAAACAATATTTTTTATTATTGGTACTTATAAGTTACTAATCTATGTTGGTTTTTCTTTTTTAAATGTCAAAGTTATTTTTTATGATGTAAATTCATTGCAGATTCAGAGCGACTTATATCTTCAGTAAAAGCACAATGGTTCCAGGCCCAAGATAACACAGGACACCATTGTCCCACCAAGCCCTTGTTCGAAAGCCTTTCCCTCATTGGGCTACAAGGACATGTCAATCGAAAATCCCGGAAGTAAACGTAAAAAGTTGGGACCCCACAAGAAGAATCATCACCAATGCGCAAAACAGCAGCCTAGCTTATGCGCGGGACCTATGCAGACCCAAAAATTGGTCTAGCATTTCGTGAGTAAGTCCCTCATTTGAAAAGATAAAGGAGCTAAGGAACACGTAGAAACCAGAATGTTCGGGTGAAAAACAAAGCAAAATCCGTTACAATGAAAGAGTAACATCTTTGCTCTTTTTTTTTTTTTTTTTTTTTTCGTTTTTTCGCTAAAGAATAAATGCACATTTTTGGATTAATGTCTGCAGAATCGGATTTTACTCACTTTGGAAATACAAGTGGTATAATTTTCCTTTGGACTGTTTCCAGAGAGAAGATGTATTGCAAGCTGGAGGAGAGCTGATATATTTGTACAGCACAAGCCCAAAGGTAAAGAACAATTTCCGAATTGATTTATTTTTTTGTGCCCACATATGTGTTATATCTTTGAATGGCAAAGTACGATGTATTTTACACTTGTATGTAAATGTAATAAAGAAAATACAAGCTTTAAAATGATATACACTTTTTGGGTTTTGGTGTACAAAATACATCTGACATCGCATATTGGCCACAAACATTTAAAAACAAAAAACAACCCCGCACGCTTTTGGTGGTTTGCTAAGTGGTTTTAATTAACTTTACAATCAGATACAGAATATTCAACAAAAGAGAGCTCTTAAAAGCGAATCCATGTCCCTCTCTGGCCCTCGTCTGTCTGGTCTGAGGCTGTTCTTTCCTGTTTGCTCCCTCGCCTTGGGGGCTGCCGAAAAATGGGATACAACACAACATTCCAACCTATAAGCTTCTTCCTTATAAGAAGCTGCCCTTCTCCAAACAACTCTATCTGGCTGGGTTAGGTCCCTGGTCCGGCGGGCCTTGTCCATCTCTGAATTCCCCTAGATCCAGGCTTAATATTTGCACAAAGACATGGTACTGCAAACACCAACTGAAAATCATTAGTTATAACAACATTTTAATTATACAACAGTTTCCCCTTTTGACCCTATTAAAAATTAGGTCACAATCCACATCGTCGTTTATTCATCAATACTTTGCATATGTTCAGGCTTGATATCTGTGAAGAGTTAATACAGAAAGAATACACACACAACAACACCACATTTTAACCATTCCTTCATACTATTTGATGACTACGGCTATGGGGGGTCTTCATCAACCTCTCTGTAATGTATGCACTAAAACTATTCACTATAGTTTAAACTATTCTGATCTAGTTACATATATGTTTGCAATATTTTGCTTTTATTGAGCCCAATTCTTAAAACATATATTTTATCTCTAAATCTATCCTATACTGTGTTTGCTTTCATTATCCATGGCTGGCCATTTTGTGGGGCTTTTTTTGCTCATTTTTCCAAACCGATTTTGTTGAAACCAGGAAGTGCTGTCACTTCCCCTCGCTCTCATACCGTTTTGGTAAAAAATGTACATCGTTAAATCAAATTGGTATTATCCGTACAGGAGCTAATCTATTTTGCAGGTTTCTCTGGGGTTAGTCCCCTAATACAACGGTATTTTGATTCTCTAATCTGTTGCTGCCAATCGACAGCTCCTTAAAATTCTCAAAAATAACCTAAAAGATCTACTTTTGTTGCTATAGATACCCAAAGCATTACAATGCTTTAAATGTTTTTGAATCTGTGTTGGTTCTAATCGATCTCAATTAATCTATCTACATTAGCTTTTTGCATAGTCAACATTCACCTATGTTTGAAACAAGTGAATTTGACAGTATTTAATAAAACTGTGGGCATAAACTGTAATGAACTTTATCTACCTTTTTGAAGTAAATACTTTTAGACATAATATAAGGCAATGGTCCTTTTACCGTTGATATTAGCCTTGCTTAAAAAAATCTCCATTTTGAAAGCATCTAGGTTGATGCCTTTTTCAATTCCTATTTTTAAACACTATTGTGACTCTAACGCTCGTTGTGCAGCTGAGCAAAGGCATATTCCTTGTTTTGTATATCTTCTGTCACTTTTAATATCTCTAACATTAGTCTGATTCTAATATTTTATCTGCTCTATAAGAGATAACATTGTATGGTAACTATTTTTAACTCTTATTGGTGGAAATGTTTTATGGAACAACAAAGGTAGGACAATTCTACTTTTTTTTTACTATTATATAAAACGCTACAATACTCATACTTTATCATTTTAAAAACATTTTAAAACGTTGCCTCAGTCTCCCAGACTAAAAATCAACCTTTCTGTCTGCCAGACTGAACCCTTAACATGGATTTGCATTTGGTCACAGTTTGTGGATCTAATTGTAACAGTTGCATTGGCAATGGACGATTTTTCATTGGCTGGTTCTTGTTCTGCGAATCACTATTCTATGTATTGGTAGTTATCAGACCATTCCCAAAACAACACAGTCGTTCTCCAATATTACAATACATACATCTAATCAAGTTGGCCCCCTGAAAGGATTTTAACTAGTTTAAAACGTTCTCATACGATTATAAAGCTATGCATTTAATTATTTAATAAACAAAAGCACATTCATGGCTTCTGTCCGCTGCTATATAACTGTTTAAAGAGTTGTCCCAAACTTAATGAGTGAAATGACATCTGCTGTTTTTGTAATAAACCATAACTTCTTAACCTGTTCTCCAATGGAGCATGCTCCGAGGCTGCATCAAGAGCAATGTATATTGGAGCTATTTTTTAGATTTAAAATTGTGTTACAAAGCCTGTCGTTCTTATGTTCGGCTTTTATACTACTCTCTATACACACAACATGCAGCTAGTTCTACAGATGTGGACAACAGAAACATCTAAAATCTGACTCCATTGATTCCTTTTTATTTAGTTATTAGAACAATTTAACCTTATTGATACTTTAATTCCACAATAGAACTATTTTGATTATTCCCATCCGGTGGACTCACCACCTGCAGGAGGATCAGTGAGGGGCTGGTGCTCTGTGTTCTGGTTGCAGCTCTGACTAGCCACCCCCCCCCCCGACCCCCAGAAATGGATTAAGGGGAAGAAAATGGATGGATGGATGGATGATTATTCACTACACTAACTATTATTACTATTGTTTATTCTGACACCGTCTTCTTTACGACCTTTCAAAACCATAGCTCCTTGAATCCCAATGACAGTTATAGCTCCAGACTATTTCATTTCTATTCTATTATTATAATTAAATGAAACTATTTCTAAAAGAAGTAGATCTGCTTGATGTTATAGCGCTATTATTTCTCCTTTTGAATTTGCACAACACTAAATTTAGAATGACCCCTATATGGGGGAAAAACAAATATGAATTTTAATTCATTTTGGCAACTCCCTCCGAAAATTACTTAATAATTTTCCCATTTTGCTTTTGTTTATAGGCTGCCCCTTCGATTATTATTTGATCTTGTAAATATATTTTAACACACCTTCATTCTAATGATTTTAGAAGGTTAAGGACCCTGACCAACTATGACAATACAATACTCCACCTATACTTGGTCATGGGCCAAGTAGAACACCTCACCTGCATCTGTGTGTGTGTAGATTACTGTTTCCAATCATCTCCAGATGCTTTTCTCCGCGGATCGTCCTCATTCCTATTGTGGGCTTTTGGCGCCAAAGTAGAGGCTCATTTCCCATGATCCAAATACTGTCATCCCGAAGCAGGGGTATTTAATCTCTCAACTGAAAAAGAAAATATTAGAACGGGACAAAAATGCCCCTTCCCTTGGCTTTTAGCGGCCTGTCAATCTTTTCCATTGGGGCAACAACATAACTGCATTGAACAGACGTTGGGTGTGACATCAGGGCAGAGGCTGTACCAAAAAAGACTTAAAACAATATGGTAAGTTTCTAATTTTATACTCCCCTAAATGTGAGTTACAAACAAAGTTTTCCTCCGCCCAATGACCGCTCACTGCGTTGGACCAGAATCACTGTCAGGACAAACAGCAGAGGGAGGGACTCCCCCAGTACCTCTTCAGCACGGATTTTCATCCTCAGAGAGTACTTTCTCAGAGTACTCCATCCCAGAGTACTCTCACTTTTACACCTGTTCAATAAAGCTTGGTTATCTTTGAATGCGTCTTGTTATTACACCGTATGCTGTTTGAACAAAAAATAATTATTCCATGTCACATTACAGAAAGAAATTTGTTATTCCCCCCAAGAATCCTGTTCAGCACTCCCTCCGACCACTCCTCATTTCACAACACACTCACAACACACTCACACAGCGACCCGATTTCCCCACGTTAGTATACATGTCCAAGTTTTTGTTAAGCGTCAATCGTAGTGTACTTGACCATGACGCACAAACATATAAACATACACAAACATATAGCACACACAAACATATAACACAGAAGGCCTGTAATTTTAACTTTGTTATATTTTTCCATGGTCCAATTACAATAGTCTCATGAGCTATTTCTCTTGTTGCAACTTTCAAGCCTGCAGAACATGCATAGCTTTGAGAGATTTTTTCCTTAACAGGATCCATTTCAACTTTTAGTGTTTAAACCACGTGGTCAGGTCACTCGGGCTTATCACTGATTGTGTCCCCTATATCTTTAATGAGCTCTTGTTACTTTAAAAATGTTTTTCCTTCTTTTTTTCCTTTTTCAGTAAAGCCAGGTCGATTCATTAAAATGTAAATTATCCTCAAACTTTAATTCTTCACCTTGTATCACACGTTCATGTGAGAAAAGACCATCGTTTTATGTGTTGGACTTGTACCAATCATGTCTCAGGTGAACGGCCAACAGTTGTATCAAAGACTAATTGTCCTAATTGTTTCTAAATTAGCTATTGGAAAAGAAACATGTCATAAAAGAATCTCCTAAAATGTCTCTACATCCTGTTTTTCGAACAATGAAAAACAAAGAGTTGCGTCATGTTGTTTTATCAGGAAATGATCCAATATCACCTTAGTGGCCAAAATTACAGAAATGCTTTAAATCATTTTTCAAACATTAATGTCTGAACAAACCATTTTGTATAAAATGCAAGCGTCCATTAAAAGCTGCAGTTCTCTAGCTAGCACCATTTCAACTGTGCATGTGATTGTTCTTCAAATGAGAAACGAGCCTCGGTTTCAGCAGGTTGAAAATTGCCTTAAAATATCCTTATTACCAAGATCAATGCAGTCAAAATCAATATATTCTAACTTCTCCGCGGCTATAACTTTAAATAATAATACTAGTTTTCAATAATAGAGCTCCTCTACTTTAAATATACTGCTGCTTCTAATTCTCCCTTGTGTCCCATGCTAAAGCAAGATCTAATTAATTTTAACGATTTTGTTCCTGTATTCTTTCATGCATCTAAATGTAGTGTTAGAAGAATGACCTAAATGTGTAAAAATGCTTAAATTCCACATGTCTCTGTGCGCCTTGTTTGTCCGTATATATTGTACCATGTCTGTCAGTCTCATTTAGCCCGGCCACGTCTTCTTCTTATGCGTCTTTCAGTGTCTTTTGTCTCAAAGGTCCAATGTCTATTGTCTCAAAGGTCCCAATGACTTTGTCCTCAAAGTGTCCAATTCTTTGCACTCAATGCCTCTTTTTCTTCTTCTTTCAACAATATCACTTTCTTTCTTCTTCCGATAACTCTTTCTCACAATGTCCTTTCTTCTTCTTATCAAACAATCACTTTCTTCTTCTTCCGATAACTTTTCCTCATAATGTCTTTTTCCTTCTCTTTCTATCGACGCACTCAATGTGTCGGTCCTTCTTCTTCTTGTTTGGTTTTCCGGCGGTTGGCGGCCAATTTTTCGCATTACCGCCACCGGTTCTGTTCCGCAGATTGGACACACACTTCAGTTTGTGAACAAGTTCGGCGGTCTTTTTCTTTGCCTCCTCACAGGCAGGAGGAGTCCTTCTTCGAGAGTTCCTGTTAGCTGCTGGCAGAGCCGATGCCTGCCCCCCAGCTACCCGCCGGAGAGGGGGAGACGTGATGGTCCGTGTTGAATGGGCGCTTGATGGTGGTTTGTGGCCGAGACGATTTGACCAAATGAAACAGACAGAAGTTTTCTCGGAAAAAACAGACAAACAAGAACACAAAACATGTGTGTTAATTACCCTACCAAACCATATGATTAATTACAATTCAAAATAAACCTATGAAAAATTAATATTAACATTTTACAACATAGATACCTGAAAACCCGAATTCTGCATTCAACTGCTATCCTGAGCCCTATTTTTTCCAAAGAAAGTATAAGTGGCTCTCTAAGATCATTCTAACTTTATATCACCAAAATGTAGGGAACAAAACTTGTCCAGACCCTTGGATAAAAAAATAAAAAATAAAATAATGGCCCTCTTTAATAATCTAACTCAAAGTTCTGTGATATCCAATACTTCCAAGTCCAGTAACTTTATCGTGAGTTTATCAAATGTATTTGTCTACAAAACAAATCCTTTAATCTTCACGAGAGAGAGAGAGAGAGAGAGAGAGAGAGAGAGAGAGAGAGAGCGAGAGAGAGGAGAGAGAGAGAGAGAGAGAGAGAGAAGAAGAGAGGAAGAAGAGAAGAGAGAGAGATGAGAGGAGAGAGAGAAGAGAGAGAGAGAGAGAGAGAGAGAGAGAGAGAGAAGAGAGAGAGAGGAGAGAGGAAGCGAGAGAGAGAGAGAAGGGAGAGAGAGCGAGAAGGGAAGGAGAGAAGGAACAGAACGATGGGAGGGGAGGGCCACCCGAACAAAGAATCATGGAGTCTGAAAATACTTTCCTCGTTTTTCCTCGTGACAAGGTTTAATAAGTGGTAAAAGTTTTTTCCTCGACGGTCAAACGACAACTTTACATTTTGATCCTTAAATACGTCAGTAATTTAAAACATTACTTATTTGCTTACATGACTAATATCCCCAGCAGAATCTCTTTTTTTTTTTTTTTTTTTTATGATTCTCTGTAACTATTAATCATTACAATCATAAAAAAAGAGAAAAAAACTATTCCATAACTCTAAATCATTTCTTCACAAGAAACTCGTATACCTACAGCCAATTGGCTCTCTCTTTTTCTCATTATCAGATCATTATTATCAGAATCCACATTTTAAATACTTGGCTTTGTTCTTCTGTTTAAATATAATTGTAACCCTTTTTCCCCCGCCCCCCCCCCGGGGATATGGAGGTTTCATTATCCTATAACTTCGAACCCTAACTGTCCCTATTTCTAAGCCTATTTCTCTAAACACTTGTGCCTCTTTTGCACTTTAAAAACGTGGTGCTTCTTTTTGTTGCACCTAAAAACGGTGTGCCTCTTACTCTCTTATAAACTCTGTGGCCTGATTCATCATCTATGTTCTGTGTTTTTTTTGGAGGACCCATGCTTCCACCCTAGGCCAAAAACGTCTAAACCTGACATTTTTCAATCGCGTCCGATAGAATCCCCTCCACGGCGGTCGATCTGGCCCACGCTGCAGTCCCCGCCGAGGCCGAATTCCCTCTCTCTCTCGTCCATTTAAACATGTTCAGATTTCATAGATCTCAAAAGTAACGATCCGCTTACCTCTTTTCGAAGAGAAGAGAGAAAGATAAGAGAGAAATTCCCCGGCCGACGACCCAGTCTATTATCATAGCTCACATCTTGCGTCTTCTTTAGTATCAAATCACGTCTCGGGTCACCAAATGAAAGCCAATAATTCCCTTTGACTGACGTGTCCACAATTTTGATACAGAAATCAGGACAAAAAGAATTTCTCCAAGTTTTTTAACATCTGCCATTGAATTATCTTTACAATCAATACAGAATATTCAACAAAAGAGAGCTCTTAAAAGCTAATCCATGTCCTTCTCTGGCCCCTCGTCGGTCTGGTCTGAGCTGGTCTTACCATGTTTGCTCTCCTCGTCCCTTGGGGGCTGCCGAAAAAGGGATTCACTACAATTCAACCTATAGCTTCTTCCTTAAAAGGAAAGAAGCCCTTCTCCAAACAACATCCTTATCTGGCTGGAGGAGGTACTGGTCCGGGCTTGGTCCTTTCTCTGAATTCCCCTAGATCCAGGCTTAATATTTGCACAAAGACATGGTATTGCAAACCCTCTGAAAATCATTAGTGATACAACATTTTTAAATTATACAACACCAAACATCATAATTGCATACTGTCATCCATAACTGTATTCAATGTATTTATGAACTGATTCTTGTTTGTAAAAGTGGAAATTCATAGGCAGCAAACCACTTGAAAACGCCTTAAAACAGTCCCAAACATCATAATTTCATACTGGCCATCCAACAACTGTGATTCTATGTATTTGAACTGATTCTGTTGTAAAGTGAAATTTCATGCAGCAAACCACTTGAAACGCTTAAAACAGGCCAGAAACATCATGAATTGCATACTGGCATCCAACAACTGTGATTCTATGTATTTGAACTGATTCTGTGTAAAAGTGAAATTCCTATGCAGCAAAACACTTGAAACGCTTAAAACAGGCCAGAAACATCATGAATTGCATACTGGCATCCAACAACTGTGATTCTATGTATTTGAACTGATTCTGTGTAAAAGTGAAATTCATGGCAGCAAACCACTTGAAACGCTTAAAAACAGGCCAGAAACATCATGAATTGCATACTGGCATCCAACAACTGTGATTTCTATGTATTTGAACTGATTCTGTTGTAAAAGTGAAATTCATGCAGCAAACCACTTGAAACGCTTAAAACAGGCCAGAAACATCATGAATTGCATACTGGCATCCAACAACTGTGATTCTATGTATTTGAACTGATTCTGTTGTGTAAAGTGAAATTCATGCAGCAAACCACTTGAAACGCTTAAAACAGGCCAGAAACATCATGAATTGCATACTGGCATCCAACAACTGTGATTCTATGTATTTGAACTGATTCTGTTGTAAAAGTGAAATTCATGCAGCAAACCACTTGAAACGCTTAAAACAGGCCAGAAACATCATGAATTGCATACTGGCATCCAACAACTGTGATTCTATGTATTTGAACTGATTCTGTTGTAAAAGTGAAATTCATGCAGCAAACCACTTGAAACGCTTAAAACAGGCCAGAAACATCATGAATTGCATACTGGCATCCAACAACTGTGATTCTATGTATTTGAACTGATTCTGTTGTAAAAGTGAAATTCATGCAGCAAACCACTTGAAACGCTTAAAACAGGCCAGAAACATCATGAATTGCATACTGGCATCCAACAACTGTGATTCTATGTATTTGAACTGATTCTGTTGTAAAAGTGAAATTCATGCAGCAAACCACTTGAAACGCTTAAAACAGGCCAGAAACATCATGAATTGCATACTGGCATCCAACAACTGTGATTCTATGTATTTGAACTGATTCTGTTGTAAAAGTGAAATTCATGCAGCAAACCACTTGAAACGCTTAAAACAGGCCAGAAACATCATGAATTGCATACTGGCATCCAACAACTGTGATTCTATGTATTTGAACTGATTCTGTTGTAAAGTGAAATTCATGCAGCAAACCACTTGAAACGCTTAAAACAGGCCAGAAACATCATGAATTGCATACTGGCATCCAACAACTGTGATTCTATGTATTTGAACTGATTCTGTTGTAAAAGTGAAATTCATGCAGCAAGACCACTTGAAACGCTTAAAACAGGCCAGAAACATCATGAATTGCATACTGGCATCCAACAACTGTGATTCTATGTATTTGAACTGATTCTGTTGTAAAAGTGAAATTCATGCAGCAAACCACTTGAAACGCTTAAAACAGGCCAGAAACATCATGAATTGCATACTGGCATCCAACAACTGTGATTCTATGTATTTGAACTGATTCTGTTGTAAAAGTGAAATTCATGCAGCAAACCACTTGAAACGCTTAAAACAGGCCAGAAACATCATGAATTGCATACTGGCATCCAACAACTGTGATTCTATGTATTTGAACTGATTCTGTTGTAAAAGTGAAATTCATGCAGCAAACCACTTGAAACGCTTAAAACAGGCCAGAAACATCATGAATTGCATACTGGCATCCAACAACTGTGATTCTATGTATTTGAACTGATTCTGTTGTTAAAGTGAAATTCATGCAGCAAACCACTTGAAACGCTTAAAACAGGCCAGAAACATCATGAATTGCATACTGGCATCCAACAACTGTGATTCTATGTATTTGAACTGATTCTGTTGTAAAAGTGAAATTCATGCAGCAAACCACTTGAAACGCTAAAACAGGCCAGAAACATCATGAATTGCATACTGGCATCCAACAACTGTGATTCTATGTATTTGAACTGATTCTGTTGTAAAAGTGAAATTCATGCAGCAAACCACTTGAAACGCTTAAAACAGGCCAGAAACATCATGAATTGCATACTGGCATCCAACAACTGTGATTCTATGTATTTGAACTGATTCTGTTGTAAAAGTGAAATTCATGCAGCAAACCACTTGAAACGCTTAAAACAGGCCAGAAACATCATGAATTGCATACTGGCATCCAACAACTGTGATTCTATGTATTTGAACTGATTCTGTTGTAAAAGTGAAATTCATGCAGCAAACCACTTGAAACGCTTAAAACAGGCCAGAAACATCATGAATTGCATACTGGCATCCAACAACTGTGATTCTATGTATTTGAACTGATTCTGTTGTAAAGTGAAATTCATGCAGCAAACCACTGAAACGCTTAAAACAGGCCAGAAACATCATGAATTGCATACTGGCATCCAACAACTGTGATTCTATGTATTTGAACTGATTCTGTTGTAAAAGTGAAATTCATGCAGCAAACCACTTGAAACGCTTAAAACAGGCCAGAAACATCATGAATTGCATACTGGCATCCAACAACTGTGATTCTATGTATTTGAACTGATTCTGTTGTAAAAGTGAAATTCATGCAGCAAACCACTTGAAACGCTTAAAACAGGCCAGAAACATCATGAATTGCATACTGGCATCCAACAACTGTGATTCTATGTATTTGAACATGATTCTGTTGTAAAAGTGAAATTCATGCAGCAAACCACTTGAAACGCTTAAAACAGGCCAGAAACATCATGAATTGCATACTGGCATCCAACAACTGTGATTCTATGTATTTGAACTGGATTCTGTTGTAAAAGTGAAATTCATGCAGCAAACCACTTGAAACGCTTAAAACAGGCCAGAAACATCATGAATTGCATACTGGCATCCAACAACTGTGATTCTATGTATTTGAACTGATTCTGTTGTAAAGTGAAATTTCATGCAGCAAACCACTTGAAACGCTTAAAACAGGCCAGAAACATCATGAATTGCATACTGGCATCCAACAACTGTGATTCTATGTATTTGAACTGATTCTGTTGTAAAAGTGAAATTTCATGGAGCCAAACCACGTTGAAACGCTTAAAACAGGCCAGAAACATCATGAATTGCATACTGCATCCAACAACTGTGATTCTATGTATTTGAACTGATTCATGTTGTAAAAGTGAAATTCAGGCAGCAAACCACTTGAAAACGCTTAAAACAGGCCAGAAACATCATGAATTGCATACTGGCATCCAACAACTGTGATTCTATGTATTTGAACTGATTCTGTTGTAAAAGTGAAATTCATGCAGCAAACCACTTGAAACGCTTAAAACAGGCCAGAAACATCATGAATTGCCATACTGGCATCCAACAACTGTGATTCTATGTATTTGAACTGATTCTGTTGTAAAAGTGAAATTTCATGCAGCAAACCACTTGAAACGCTTAAAACAGGCCAGAAACATCATGAAATTGCATACTGGCATCCAACAACTGTGATTCTATGTATTTGAACTGATTTTTCTGTTGAAAAGTGAAATTCATGCAGCAAACCACTTGAAACGTCTAAAACAGGCCAGAAACATCATGAATTGCATACTGCAACAACTGTGATTCTATGTATTTGAAACTGATTCTGTTGTAAAAGTGAAATTTCATGCAGCAAACCACTTGAAACGCTTAAAACAGGCCAGAAACATCATGAATTGCATACTGGCATCCAACAACTGTGATTCTATGTATTTGAACTGATTCTGTTGTAAAAGTGAAATTCATGCAGCAAACCACTTGAAACGCTTAAAACAGGCCAGAAACATCATGAATTGCATACTGGCATCCAACAACTGTGATTCTATGTATTTGAACTGATTCTGTTGTAAAAGTGAAATTCATGCAGCAAACCACTTGAAACGCTTAAAACAGGCCAGAAACATCATGAATTGCATACTGGCATCCAACAACTGTGATTCTATGTATTTGAACTGATTCTGTTGTAAAAAGTGAAATTTCATGCAGCAAACCACTTGAAACGCTTAAAACAGGCACAAACATCATGAATTGCATACTGGCATCCAACAACTGTGATTCTATGTATTTGAACTGATTCTGTGTAAAAGTGAAATTCATGCAGCAAACCACTTGAAACGCTTAAAACAGGCCAGAAACATCATGAATTGCATACTGGCATCCAACAACTGTGATTCTATGTATTTGAACTGATTCTGTTGTAAAAGTGAAATTCATGCAGCAACCCACTTGAAACGCTTAAAAACAGGCCAGAAACATCATGAATTGCATACTGGCATCCAACAACTGTGATTCTATGTATTTGACTGATTCTGTTGTAAAAGTGAAATTCATGCAGCAAACCACTTGAAACGCTTAAAACAGGCCAGAAACAATCATGAATTGCATACTGGCATCCAACAACTGTGATTCTATGTATTTGAACTGATTCTGTTGTAAAAGTGAAATTCATGCAGCAAACCACTTGAAAAACGCTTAAAACACAGGCCAGAAACATCATGAATTGCATACTGGCATCCAACAACTGTGATTCTATGTATTTGAACTGATTCTGTTGTAAAAAGTGAAATTCATGCAGCAAACCACTTGAAACGCTTAAAAACAGGCCAGAACATCATGAATTGCATACTGGCATCCAACAACTGTGATTCTATGTATTTGAACTGATTCTGTTGTAAAAGTGAAATTCATGCAGCAAACCACTTGAAACGCTTAAAACAGGCCAGAAACATCATGAATTGCATACTGGCATCCAACAACTGTGATTCTATGTATTTGAACTGATTCTGTTGTAAAAGTGAAATTCATGCAGCAAACCACTTGAAACGCTTAAAACAGGCCAGAAACATCATGAATTGCATACTGGCATCCAACAACTGTGATTCTATGTATTTGAACTGATTCTGTTGTAAAAGTGAAATTCATGCAGCAAACCACTTGAAACGCTTAAAACAGGCCAGAAACATCATGAATTGCATACTGGCATCCAACAACTGTGATTCTATGTATTTGAACTGATTCTGTTGTAAAAGTGAAATTCATGCAGCAAACCACTTGAAACGCTTAAAACAGGCCAGAAACATCATGAATTGCATACTGGCATCCAACAACTGTGATTCTATGTATTTGAACTGATTCTGTTGTAAAAGTGAAATTCATGCAGCAAACCACTTGAAACGCTTAAAACAGGCCAGAAACATCATGAATTGCATACTGGCATCCAACAACTGTGATTCTATGTATTTGAACTGATTCTGTTGTAAAAGTGAAATTCATGCAGCAAACCACTTGAAACGCTTAAAACAGGCCAGAAACATCATGAATTGCATACTGGCATCCAACAACTGTGATTCTATGTATTTGAACTGATTCTGTTGTAAAAGTGAAATTCATGCAGCAAACCACTTGAAACGCTTAAAACAGGCCAGAAACATCATGAATTGCATACTGGCATCCAACAACTGTGATTCTATGTATTTGAACTGATTCTGTTGTAAAAGTGAAATTCATGCAGCAAACCACTTGAAACGCTTAAAACAGGCCAGAAACATCATGAATTGCATACTGGCATCCAACAACTGTGATTCTATGTATTTGAACTGATTCTGTTGTAAAAGTGAAATTCATGCAGCAAACCACTTGAAACGCTTAAAACAGGCCAGAAACATCATGAATTGCATACTGGCATCCAACAACTGTGATTCTATGTATTTGAACTGATTCTGTTGTAAAAGTGAAATTCATGCAGCAAACCACTTGAAACGCTTAAAACAGGCCAGAAACATCATGAATTGCATACTGGCATCCAACAACTGTGATTCTATGTATTTGAACTGATTCTGTTGTAAAAGTGAAATTCATGCAGCAAACCACTTGAAACGCTTAAAACAGGCCAGAAACATCATGAATTGCATACTGGCATCCAACAACTGTGATTCTATGTATTTGAACTGATTCTGTTGTAAAAGTGAAATTCATGCAGCAAACCACTTGAAACGCTTAAAACAGGCCAGAAACATCATGAATTGCATACTGGCATCCAACAACTGTGATTCTATGTATTTGAACTGATTCTGTTGTAAAAGTGAAATTCATGCAGCAAACCACTTGAAACGCTTAAAACAGGCCAGAACATCATGAATTGCATACTGGCATCCAACAACTGTGATTCTATGTATTTGAACTGATTCTGTTGTAAAAGTGAAATTCATGCAGCAAACCACTTGAAACGCTTAAAACAGGCCAGAAACATCATGAATTGCATACTGGCATCCAACAACTGTGATTCTATGTATTTGAACTGATTCTGTTGTAAAAGTGAAATTCATGCAGCAAACCACTTGAAACGCTTAAAACAGGCCAGAAACATCATGAATTGCATACTGGCATCCAACAACTGTGATTCTATGTATTTTGAACTGATTCTGTTGTAAAAGTGAAATTCATGCAGCAAACCACTTGAAACGCTTAAAACAGGCCAGAAACATCATGAATTGCATACTGGCATCCAACAACTGTGATTCTATGTATTTGAACTGATTCTGTTGTAAAAGTGAAATTCATGCAGCAAACCACTTGAAACGCTTAAAAACAGGCCAGAAACATCATGAATTGCATACTGGCATCCAACAACTGTGATTCTATGTATTTGAACTGATTCTGTTGTAAAAGTGAAATTCATGCAGCAAACCACTTGAAACGCTTAAAACAGGCCAGAAACATCATGAATTGCATACTGGCATCCAACAACTGTGATTCTATGTATTTGAACTGATTCTGTTGTAAAAGTGAAATTCATGCAGCAAACCACTTGAAACGCTTAAAACAGGCCAGAAACATCATGAATTGCATACTGGCATCCAACAACTGTGATTCTATGTATTTGAACTGATTCTGTTGTAAAAGTGAAATTCATGCAGCAAACCACTTGAAACGCTTAAAACAGGCCAGAAACATCATGAATTGCATACTGGCATCCAACAACTGTGATTCTATGTATTTGAACTGATTCTGTTGTAAAAGTGAAATTCATGCAGCAAACCACTTGAAACGCTTAAAACAGGCCAGAAACATCATGAATTGCATACTGGCATCCAACAACTGTGATTCTATGTATTGAACTGATTCTGTTGTAAAAGTGAAATTCATGCAGCAAACCACTTGAAACGCTTAAAACAGGCCAGAAACATCATGAATTGCATACTGGCATCCAACAACTGTGATTCTATGTATTTGAACTGATTCTGTTGTAAAGTGAAATTCATGCAGCAAACCACTTGAAACGCTTAAAACAGGCCAGAAACATCATGAATTGCATACTGGCATCCAACAACTGTGATTCTATGTATTTGAACTGATTCTGTTGTAAAAGTGAAATTCATGCAGCAAAACCACTTGAAACGCTTAAAACAGGCAGAAACATTATGAATTGGCATACTGGCATCCAACAACTGTGATTCTATGTATTTGAACTGATTCTGTTGTAAAAGTGAAATTCCATGCAGCAAACCACTTGAAACGCTTAAAACAGCCAGAAACATCATGAATTGCATACTGGCATCCAACAACTGTGATTCTATGTATTTGAACTGATTCTGTTGTAAAAGTGAAATTCATGCAGCAAACCACTTGAAACGCTTAAAACAGGCCAGAAACATCATGAATTGCATACTGGCATCCAACAACTGTGATTCTATGTATTTGAACTGATTCTGTTGTAAAAGTGAAATTCATGCAGCAAACCACTTGAAACGCTTAAAACAGCCAGAAACATCATGAATTGCATACTGGCATCCAACAACTGTGATTCTATGTATTTGAACTGATTCTGTTGTAAAAGTGAAATTCATGCAGCAAACCACTTGAAACGCTTAAAACAGGCCAGAAACATCATGAATTGCATACTGGCATCCAACAACTGTGATTCTATGTATTTGAACTGATTCTGTTGTAAAAGTGAAATTCATGCAGCAAACCACTTGAAACGCTTAAAACAGGCCAAAACATCATGAATTGCATACTGGCATCCAACAACTGTGATTCTATGTATTTGAACTGATTCTGTTGTAAAAGTGAAATTCATGCAGCAAACCACTTGAAACGCTTAAAACAGGCCAAAAACATCATGAATTGCATACTGGCCAGAACAACTGTGATTCTATGTATTTGAACTGATTCTGTTGTAAAAGTGAAATTCATGCAGTGCAAACCACTTGAAACGCTTAAAACAGGCCAGAAACATCATGAATTGCATACTGGCATCCAACAACTGTGATTCTATGTATTTGAACTGATTCTGTTGTAAAAGTGAAATTCATGCAGCAAACCACTTGAAACGCTTAAAACAGGCCAGAAACAATCATGAATTGCATACTGGCATCCAACAACTGTGATTCTATGTATTTGAACTGATTCTGTTGTAAAAGTGAAATTCATGCAGCAAACCACTTGAAACGCTTAAAACAGGCCAGAAACATCATGAATTGCATACTGGCATCCAACAACTGTGATTCTATGTATTTGAACTGATTCTGTTGTAAAAGTGAAATTCATGCAGCAAACCACTTGAAACGCTTAAACAGGCCAGAAACATCATGAATTGCATACTGGCATCCAACAACTGTGATTCTATGTATTTGAACTGATTCTGTTGTAAAAAGTGAAATTCATGCAGCAAACCACTTGAAACGCTTAAACAGGCCAGAAACATCATGAATTGCATACTGGCATCCAACAACTGTGATTCTATGTATTTGAACTGATTCTGTTGTAAAAGTGAAATTCATGCAGCAAACCACTTGAAACGCTTAAAACAGGCCAGAAACATCATGAATTGCATACTGGCATCCAACAACTGTGATTCTATGTATTTGAACTGATTCTGTTGTAAAAGTGAAATTCATGCAGCAAACCACTTGAAACGCTTAAAACAGGCCAGAAACATCATGAATTGCATACTGGCATCCAACAACTGTGATTCTATGTATTTGAACTGATTCTGTTGTAAAAGTGAAATTCATGCAGCAAACCACTTGAAACGCTTCAAAACAGGCCACAATTGATACAGAAATCAGACAAAAAAGGATTTCTCCCAAGTTTAACATCTGCATTTAACCTCTTAACACCCCGCCTCATTTTGGCTCGTGCACAATGGTTGGGCTTACCCAAATGTCTTTGCTTAATTTAAAAAACACCATCTTACATCTCACTTCGCTTGTGTGATGCATCATTTTATAGCGAGAGCCTTCTAGTTTATGTAAAAAAACACTAATATAATGTTTGTCATTCCTATTTTCCTCTGCATCCTTTAAGTTAGGGAAAAAACCCCAATTTTTTTAAGCCTCGCCTAACATTTCAATGTCTAAAGGCCCTAAAAAAAAAAGGCATACCTTCATTTGTAATTCACAATATTCAAACCCTCTTTCTTGTTTGTTGACAACAACTGTCTAAAGTTTCAGACTGGCTAAGTTATAATAGTTTTTATTCAGTTATCCTTTTTCATCAAGTAGTGCACATCTTGGCACAATTTGGCACAAGTGTTCCCAAAATTGTGCCAAATATCTTACTTAACATTAATCATCATAAAAACCAATATTTTTTATTATTGGTACTTATAAGTTACTAATCTATGTGTGTTTTTTTTCTTTATTAAATGTCAAAGGTTATTTATTTATGAGTGTAAATTCATTGCAGATTCGAGAGCGTCTTTTATCTTCCAGTACGCACACTGGTCCCAGGCCCAAGATAAGATCAGGACAACCATGTCCCACCCCTTGTTCGAAAGCTTTCCTCATTTGGCTACAAGGACATTCAATCGTAAATCCCCGAAGTAAAACGTAAACAAGTTTGGGACCCCAAAAAGATCATCACCAATGCGCAAACAGCAGCGCTACGTATATTTTGCGGGACCTATTGCAGACCCAAAAATTGTCTAGCTTTCGGAGTAGTCACATTTGAAAGATAAGGAGCTAAGGAACACGTAGATACCATGTTCGGGTGAAAAACAAAGCTAAAAGTCCGTTACAAGTGAACAAGAGTAACACTGGCTCTTTTTTTTCGTTTTTTTTCGCTAAAGATAAAATGCACATTTTTGGATTATGTTCTGCAGAAATGGATTTTAACTTGGGAAATACAAGGTGGATATAATTTTCCATTGGACGTTCCAGAGAGAATGAATATTGCAAGCTGGGAGGAGAGCTGATTTTATTTGTACAAGCACAAGCCAACGGTAAAGACCAATTTCCGATTGATTTATTTTGTGCCACATATTTGTTATATCTTTTGAATGCAAAGTCTGATGTAGTTTACACTTTGTATGATAAATGAGATAAGAAATGAGCTTTTAAAAATGAGTAAACAGCTTTTGGGGTTTGGTGTTCAAAATACATCTGCTTATTGCCAGCAAACATTTAAAAACATAAAAACAGACCCGCCGGCGGTTGGTGGTTCTAAGGGTATGGGTTTTAATTATCTTTACAATCAGAATACAGAATAATCAACAAAAGAGTGCTCTTAAAAGCTAATCCATGTCCCACTCTGGCCCACGTCTGGTCTGGTCTGAGGCTGGTCTCTGTTTGCTCTCTCACGTAGCCTTGGGGCTGCCGAAAAAGGGATTCACACATTCCAACCTATAGCTTCTTCCTTATAGAGGAAGAAGCCCTTCTCTCCAAACAACTCTTATCTGGCTGGGGGAGGTCTGGTCCCCGGCTTGGTCCTTCTCTGAATTCCCCTAGATCCAGGCTTAATATTTGCACAAGAGACATGGTATGCAAACCCCTACTGAAATCATTAGTATACTCAACATTTTAATTATACAAACAGTTTCCTCTTTTGGACCTGATTTAAAAAGTAGTCACAATCCACATCGTCGTTATCTCAATACTTGTGCTTGATTCAGGCTTGATATCTGTGAAGAGTTAATACAGAAATAATACACACACAACAAACCCACATTTTTAACCAATCCATTCAAAACTATTTGATGACTACTGCAGGTGTTTCATCAACCCTCGTCTTGTAATGTAGCACTAAAAGCTATCACTATAGTTTAAACCTAGTCTGATCTTTTTACCGAATATGTTAGCATATTTTGCTTTTATTGAGCCCCTATTCTTAAACATCTGTTTTTTATCTAATAAATCAATCTCTACTGTGGGTTGCTTTCATTATCAGTGGCTGGGCCATTTTTGTGGGGCTTTGCTCATTTTCCAAACACATTTTGTTGAACCAGGAAGTGCGTGTCACTTCCTCCTTCAGACCGTTTGGATAAATGTACATCCGTTAATCAAATTGGTATTATCCGTACAGGAGCTAATACTATTTTAGAGCAGGTTTCTCTGGGTTAGTCCCTATACAACGGTATTTTGATTCTCCATAATTGTTGCTGACAAATCGATCAGCTCTTTAAAATTCCCAAAAATACCTAAAGATCTACTTTTGTGCTTATAGAACCCAAATACATTAAAATGCTTTTAAGATGTTTTTTGAATCTGTGTTGGTTCTAATCGATCTCATTAATACTATCTCATTAAGCTTTTTGCATTGTCAACATTCACCTATGTTTGAAACAAGTGAATTTACAGTATCTAATAAAACTGTGCATAAAACTGTAATGAACCCTTTATCTAACCTTTGTAGTAAATACTTTTAGACATATTATAAGAAATGGTACCTTTTAAACCGTATGATAATAGCCTTGGCTAAAAAAAATCTCCAATTTTTGAAAGCATCTATGTGTTGATGCCTTTATCTATTCCTATTTTTAACTCTATGTGAACTCTAAAGCTCGGTTGCAGCTTGAGGCAAGGCATATTCCTTGTTTGTAAACTTCGTGTCACTTTTAATATATCTAAACATTATTCTGATCTAAATATTATCTGCTCTATCAAGATAACATTGTATGGTATCCTCATTTTAACGCTTAATGTGGAAATGTGTTTATGAAACAACAAAGGAAGGACAATTCTACTTTATTTTACTATTATTAAAACGCTACAATACTCATAATTTATCATTTTAAAACCATTTTAATACTGTTGCTGTGCCTCACTCATCTCCCCAGACTAAAAATCAACCTTTCTGGTCTGCCAGACTGAACCCCTTAACATTTAGTTGCCATTTGGGTCACAGTTGTGGTTCATAATTGTAACAATTGCATTGGCAATGGATCGATTTTCATTGCTGGTTTCTTGTTCTGCGAATCCCACTATTCTATGTATTGTATTTCAGACAATTCCAAAAACAAACACAGTCTTCTCCAATATTAAAGACATACATCAAATCAAGTTGCCATAAAGGATTTTAACTATTTAAAGTGTACGTTCTCTAATTAAAAGGCTATGCAATTTAATTATTTAATAACCATAGCAACATTCAAGGCTTCTGACCCGCTGCTTAAACTGTTTAAAGAGTTGTCCCAAACTTAATATGTGTAAATACATCTGCTGTTTGTAATAAAACCATAACTTTTTAACCTGTCTCCCAATGAGCAAGAGCTCAGAGGCGCATCAAGAGCAATGTATATATTGAGCTATTTTTAGATTTAAAATGTGTTAAAGCCTGTCCGTTCTAATGTCTGCATTTTAATACTACTCTCTATAAACACATCTTCACTAAGTTCCAGACAGATGTGGAAAACAGAAACATCTAAAATCTGACTCCATTTGATTCATTTACTTTAGGTTCTTAGAACAATTTAACCTTATGATACTTATTTCACAATAAGAACTATTTTGATATTCCCTCCCCATCTCCGTGACTCACCACCTGCAGGAGGATCATGAGAGGGGGCTGGTGCTCTGTGTACTTGTGCAGCTCTGACTGCCACCCCCACCCCGCCCGACCCAGAAATGGATTAAGGGGAAGAAATGGATTGGATGGGATGGATGATTATTCACTACACTAACTATTATTACTATTGTTTATTACTGACACCTCTTCTTAGCGACCTTCTCAACCTATAGCTCCTTAAATCCAATGACATTATAGCTCCAGACTATTTCATTCTATACATTATTATTATTAAAATGATCTATTTACTTAAGAGTAGAGTCTGCTTGATGTATAAGCGCTATTATTTCTCCCTTTTTTGAATTTGCAACAACACTAATTAGAATGACCCCTATGGGACAAATATAGAATTTATTCCATTTTGGCAACTCCGAAAATTACTTAATAATTTTCCCCCATTTTTGCTTTTTTTTTTTTAGGCTGCCCTTTCTTCTATTATTTATTTGTTCTGTAAATATAAGTTTTACACTTCTTTCTATTGATTCTTGAAGGTTTAAGGACCATGACCACCTATGACAAATAAATACTCCCCTCTCTTGGTCATGGGCCCAGTATAACACCTGCATCTGTGTGTGTTAGATTACTGTCCAATCAGTCACCAATGCTTTTTCCTCCCGATCGTCCTCAATTCATATTGTGGGCTTTGGGCCGCCAAAGTAGAGGCTGCATTCCTCATGATCCATACTACTGGCCCATCCTGAAGCATGTAGTTTATACTCTCCATACTGAAAAAGAAATATTAGAACACAAAAATGCCCACTTCCCTGGCTTTTTAGCGCCTGTCCAATCTTTTCCAATTGGGCAATAAACATAACTGCATTGAACAGACGGTGTGTGACATCAGGGCAAGGCTGAGCCAAATATGACTTAACAATATGTATGTTTCTAATTTTATACTCCCCAAATGTGAGTTACAAACCAAAGTTGTCCTCCCACGCCCAATGACCGCTCACATGCGGTTGAGCCGAATCCTGTCATGGACAAACAGCAGAGTGAGGGACTCCCAGTACCTTCAGCAAGGTATTTTCATCTCAAGCTACTTTCTCAGAGTACTCATCCCAGAGTACTCTCACTTTTACACCTGTTCATTAAAGCCTTGTTAATCTTTGAATCTCTAGTACTTACAACCGTATGCTGTGACAAAAAATAATTATTCCATGATCACAATAGCAGAAAGAAATTTGTTATTCCATGATTCCGATCAGCACGTCCTCGTCCACGGGCTCCTCATTTCACAAACACACTCACAACACACACACACGAGGCCGATTCCCACGTTAGTATATTGTCCAAAGTTTGTAAAGGTCCTAACCGTAAGTACTGACATACGCACAAACATATAACATACTCAAACATATAGCACACACAAACATATAAACACAAAGGCCTGTAAATTTAACTTTTTATATTTTATCCCATTCCAATACAATAGTCTCAAGACTATTTCTCTTGTTGCATACTTTCAGAGAGCCTGCAGAACATGCAGAGCTTTGGAGAGATTTTTTTCTTAAAATGAACCATTTCAAGCTTTAAGTGTTTAAAACCACGTGGTCTGTACTCGTCGCTTATCAAAGATTTGTGTCCCCCTATATCTTTAATGAGCTCTTGTTACTTAAAAATGTTTTGTTTTCCTTCTTTGTATTTTTTCTTTTCAGTAAAGCCAGGTCGGATTCATTAAAAATGTAAATTAGTCTCGAACTTTAATACTTCACCGTTTGTTTTCAACGTTCATGTGAGAAAAGACCATTCGTTTTAGTGTGTGTGTACATGTACCAATCATGTCTCAGTTGAACGCAACAGTTTATCAAAGACATAATTGTCCTAAATTGTTTCTAATTTAGCTATTTGGAAAAGGAAACAAGTCATTAAAATTTCTAAAATGTCTCTACAATCTTGTTTCAACCAAAGAACATGTTGCGTCTATGTGTTATCAGAAATGATCCAATATGCACCTTAGCCACGAAATTCAGAAATGCTTTAATCCATTTTTCAAGTCTTTAATAGTCCTGAACAAACCATTTTGTACTAAATGCAGCCTCCATTAAAAGCTGCAGTTCCTCTTTCTACACCTGTTTCCAACTGTGCATGTGATTGTTCTTAAATGAGAACGAGCCCACCGGTTCAAGGTAGAAAAAATGCCTTAAATATCCGTATTACCAAAGATCATGCAGTCAAAATCAATAATTCTAAACTTCATTCTCCGCGTCTATAAACTTTAAATAATAATACTAGTTATCAATAATATAGCTCCCTCTACTTTAAATATACTGCTGTTCTAATCTCCATGTGTCTCATGCTAAAGCAAGAGTCTAATTAATTTTAAAGATTGTCCTTATTCTTTCATGCACTAAATGTAGTTGTTATAAACGAATGACCTAAATGTGTAAATATGACTTAAATTCCACCATGTCTCTGTGCGCTTGTTTGTCTCGTATATATTCTACCTTCTGTCCTGTCTCATTTAGCCCCCACGGTCGTTCTTCTTATGGCGTCTTTCTTGTCTTTGCTCCAAGTGTCCAATAGTCTTTGTCTCAAAGTGTCCAATGTCTTTGTCCTCAAAGTGTCCAATGTCTTTGCCCTCAATGCCTTTTTATTCTTCTACTTTCAACAATCACAGTCTTTCTTCTTCCGATATCTCTTTCTCGACAATGTCTTTCTTCTTCTTCTTTCACAATCACTTTCTTTTCTTCTTCCGATAACTTTTTCCACATAGATGTCATTCTTCTTCTTTCAAATCTGACGCACTCAAATGTGTCGTGTCCTTTCTTCTCTTGTTGGTTTCCCGCGTTGGCGGCCTACTTTTTTTCCGCATTACCGCCACATTTCTGTTCCGCAGATGGGACAACACTCGTTAGTGAACAAGTCATGCGGTCATTTCTTTGGCCCCTCACAGCAGAGAGTCTTTCTTTCGAGAGTTCCGTTTAGCTGCTGCAGCCGATGCTGCCCATGCGACCACCGGAAGAGGGGGAGACGCTGATGGTCCTGTGATGGCGCTAGATGGTGGTTTGTGGCCGAGACGATTTGAACCAAATGAAACAGAACCGAAGTTTTCTCGGAATAAAACAACAAACATGCAGCACAAACAAGTGTGTTACTTACCATATAGCGGAGGCCAAACCAATTGATTAATTACAATTCAAAATTAAACCATGAATAATTAATATTAAACATTTTACACATTAGATTCTGAAAACCGAATGTCTGCATTCAAGCTGCTATCGCTGAGCCCTATTTTTCCAAAAAGTATAATGCTCTCTAAGATCATGTCTAACTTTTATATCACACCAAATATGTAGGGAAAAAACTGTCCAGAACGCCTTGGAGATAAAAAATAAAAAAATAAAATAATGCCCTCTTTATAATCTATCTCAAAGTTCTGTGATCCTATGACTCCATGTCAGTAACATTACGTGGTGTGTAAAAGTAATTTTCTAACAAAAAAAATCTTTCTTCACGAGAGAGAGAGAGAAGACGAGAGAGAGAGAGAGAGAGAGAGAGAGCAGAGAGAGCGAGAGAGAGAGAGAAGAGAGAGAAGAGAGAGATAGAGAGAGAGAGAGAGAGAGAGAGAGAGAGAGAGAAGAGAGGAGAGAGAGAAGAGAGAGGGAGAGAGAGAGAGAAGAGAGAGAGAGAGAGAGAGAGAGAAGAGAGAGGAGAGGGAAGAGAGCAGGAAGGGAGAGAGAAGAAGACAGACGAGGGAGGGTAGGGGCCTCCCCGAACAAAGGAAACAAGGAGTCTGAAATACTTTCCTCCTCTTTTTTCTCTAGTTACAAGGTTTTAATAAGTGGTAGAAAGTTTTTCTCACGTCAAACGTCACTTTACATTTTATCCTTAAATACGTCAGTAATGGAAAACATTACTATTGTGCTTACATGACGAATAGTCCGCCAGCAGAATCCCTCTTTTTTTTTTTTTTTTTTATGATTCACTGTAACTATTAAACATTACATCAGAATAAGAGAAAAACTTCCATAACTAACTGATCATTCTTCCACAAGGAGTGAAACATTGATCGTATCCAACAGCCAATGGCCTCTCTCTTTTCTCTCATTAATCAATCATTATTATCAGAATCCAACATTTTTAAATACTTGGCTTTTCTTCTGTTTTAAATTAATTGTACCCTTTTTGCCCGACACCCCCCCCGGGATATGAGGTTTCATTATCCTAGAACTTCTGGACCCTAACTGGCCCTAATTTCTACTCCTATTTCTCTAAACACTTGAGGCCCCGTCTTTTTGCCCTTTAAACGGTGTGCTTCTTTTGCACTCTAAAACGAGTTCCTCTTCTGCACTTATAAACTCTTGTGGCAACTGATACATCAATCTATGTTTCTGTTTTTTTTTGGAGGGACCCAATGCTTCCCCCAGCCAAAAACGTCTAAACCTGACTATTGTTTCCTATCGCGTTCCGATAGAATCGCCCTCACGGCGGTCGTCTTGCCCACCGCGTGCAGTCCGCGTAGCCGAATTCTCCCCTCTCTCTCTGCCCATTTAAAACAATGTGCAGATTTTTCAGAAGTAACGATCCCTTACCTCTTTCGAATGAGAAGAGAGAAGAGAAGGAGAGAATCTCCCCGGGCCGACGGACCCAGTCCTAAATCTGAGCTCATCTTGCGTCATCTTTCTGTATCAAATCACGTCCTCAGGGTCACCAAATGAAGCCCAATAAAATTCCCTTTGACTGACGTGTCCACAATTTGATACAGAAATCAGAACAAAAAGATTCCTCCAAGATTTAACATGCTGCATTTTATTTATCTTTACAATCAGATACAGAATATTCAACAAAAGAGAGGCTCTTCAAAGCTAATAATCCATGTCCCCTCACATGGGCCCTCGTCTGGTCTGGTCTGAGGCGCTGGTCTTCCTGTTCTGCTCTCCTCGTCCCTTGGGGGCTGCCGAAAAAGGAATTCACAACATTCCAACCCTATAGCTTCTTCCTTATAAGGACAGAAGCCCTTCTCCAAACAACTCTTATCTGGCTGGGGAGGTCTGGTCCCGGGCTTGGTCCTTCTCTGAATTCCCCTAGATCCAGGCTTAATATTTGCACAAAGACATGGTTGCAAAACACCTACTGAAAATCATTAGTATACAACTTTTTAATTATACAACACCAGAAACATCATGAATTGCATACTGGCATCCAATAACTTGTGATTCTGATGTATTTGAACTGATTCTGTTTTAAAAAAGTGAAATTCATGCAGCAAACCACTTTGAAACGCTTAAAACAGTCCAGAAACATCATAGAAATTTTCATACTGACTGGCATCCACAACTGTGATTCTATGTATTTGAACTGATTCTGTTGTAAAAGTGAAATTCATGCAAGCAAACCCATCTTGGAAAACGCTAAAACAGGCCAATAAACATCAGGAATTGCATACTCGGCATCCAACAACATGAATCTATGTATTTGATACTGATTCTGTTGTAAAAGTGAAATTCATGCAGCAAACCACTTGAAACGCTTAAAACATGCACGAAACATCATGAATTGCATACGGGCATCCAGCAACGTGATTCTATTATTTTAAACTGATTTCGTTGTAAAAGGAAATTCATGGATGCAAATCCACTTGAAAACGCTTAAACAGCCAAAACTCATGAATTGCATACTGGCATCCAACAAACTAGATTTTATGATAAATGAACCTGATTCTTTTGTAAAAGGAAATTCATGATAAAACCACGTGAAACGCTAAAAGACAGGCCAGAAACATCATGAAATTGCATACTGACATCCAACAACTGTGATTCTATGTATTTGAACAGAATTCTGTTGTGAAAGGAAAGTCATGCAGCGAAACCACTTGAAACGCTTAAAACATGTCAGAAACATCATGAATTGCATACTGGCATCCAACAACTGTGATTCTATGTATTTGAACTGATTCTGTTGTTAAAGTGAAATTCATGGAGCAAACCAGCTTGAAACGCTTAAAACATGCAGAAACATCATGAATTGCATACTGGCATCCAACAACTGTGATATTCTTTGTATTTGAACTGATTCTGTTGTAAAGTGAAATTCATGCAGCAAACCACTTGAAACGCTTAAAAACAGGCCAGAAACATCATGAATTGCATACTGGCATCCAACAACTGTGATTCTATGTATTTGAACTGATTTCTGTTGTAAAAGTGAAATTCATGCTAGCAAACCACTTGAAACGCTTAAAACAGGCCAGCTCATGAATTGCATACTGGCATCCAACTGTGATTGTAATGTATTTGAACTGATTCTGTTGTAAAAGTGAAATTCATTCAGCAACCACTTGAAACGCTTAAAACTGGACCAGAAACATCATGAATTGCATTACTGGCATCCAACAACTGTGATTCTATGTATTTGAACTGATTCTGTTGTAAAAGTGAAATTCATGCAGAAACCACTTGAAACGCTTAAAACAGGCCAGAAACATCATGAATTGCATACTGGCATCCAACAACTGTGATTCTATGTATTTGAACTGATTCTGTTGTAAAAGTGAAATTCATGCAGCAAACCACTTGAAACGCTTAAAACAGGCCAGAAACATCATGAATTGCATACTGGCATCCAACAACTGTGATTCTATGTATTTGAACTGATTCTGTTGTAAAAGTGAAATTCATGCAGCAAACCACTTGAAACGCTTAAAACAGGCCAGAAACATCATGAATTGCATACTGGCATCCAACAACTGTGATTCTATGTATTTGAACTGATTCTGTTTGTAAAAGTGAAATTCATGCAGCAAACCACTTGAAACGCTTAAAACAGGCCAGAAACATATGAATTGCATACTGGCAATCCAACAACTGTGATTCTATGTATTTGAACTGATTCTGTTGTAAAAGTGAAATTCATGCAGCAAACCACTTGAAACGCTTAAAACAGGCCAGAAACATCATGAATTGCATACTGGCATCCAACAACTGTGATTCTATGTATTTGAACTGATTCTGTTGTAAAAGTGAAATTCATGCAGCAAACCACTTGAAACGCTTAAAACAGGCCAGAAACATCATGAATTGCATACTGGCATCCAACAACTGTGATTCTATGTATTTGAACTGATTCTGTTGTAAAAGTGAAATTCAATGCAGCAAACCACTTGAAACGCTTAAAACAGGCCAGAAACATCATGAATTGCATACTGGCATCCAACAACTGTGATTCTATGTATTTGAACTGATTCTGTTGTAAAAGTGAAATTCATGCAGCAAACCACTTGAAACGCTTAAAACAGGCCAGAAACATCATGAATTGCATACTGGCATCCAACAACTGTGATTCTATGTATTTGAACTGATTCTGTTGTAAAAGTGAAATTCATGCAGCAAACCACTTGAAACGCTTAAAACAGGCCAGAAACATCATGAATTGCATACTGGCATCCAACAACTGTGATTCTATGTATTTGAACTGATTCTGTTGTAAAAGTGAAATTCATGCAGCAAACCACTTGAAACGCTTAAAACAGGCCAGAAACATCATGAATTGCATACTGGCATCCAACAACTGTGATTCTATGTATTTGAACTGATTCTGTTGTAAAAGTGAAATTCATGCAGCAAACCACTTGAAACGCTTAAAACAGGCCAGAAACATCATGAATTGCATACTGGCATCCAACAACTGTGATTCTATGTATTTGAACTGATTCTGTTGTAAAAGTGAAATTCATGCAGCAAACCACTTGAAACGCTTAAAACAGGCCAGAAACATCATGAATTGCATACTGGCATCCAACAACTGTGATTCTATGTATTTGAACTGATTCTGTTGTAAAAGTGAAATTCATGCAGCAAACCACTTGAAACGCTTAAAACAGGCCAGAAACATCATGAATTGCATACTGGCATCCAACAACTGTGATTCTATGTATTTGAACTGATTCTGTTGTAAAAGTGAAATTCATGCAGCAAACCACTTGAAACGCTTAAAACAGGCCAGAAACATCATGAATTGCATACTGGCATCCAACAACTGTGATTCTATGTATTTGAACTGATTCTGTTGTAAAAGTGAAATTCATGCAGCAAACCACTTGAAACGCTTAAAACAGGCCAGAAACATCATGAATTGCATACTGGCATCCAACAACTGTGATTCTATGTATTTGAACTGATTCTGTTGTAAAAGTGAAATTCATGCAGCAAACCACTTGAAACGCTTAAAACAGGCCAGAAAACATCATGAATTGCATACTGGCATCCAACAACTGTGATTCTATGTATTTTGAACTGATTCTGTTGTAAAAGTGAAATTCATGCAGCAAACCACTTGAAACGCTTAAAACAGGCCAGAAACATCATGAATTGCATACTGGCATCCAACAACTGTGATTCTATGTATTTGAACTGATTCTGTTGTAAAAGTGAAATTCATGCAGAAAACCACTTGAAACGCTTAAAACAGGCCAGAAACATCATGAATTGCATACTGGCATCCAACAACTGTGATTCTATGTATTTGAACTGATTCTGTTGTAAAAGTGAAATTCATGCAGCAAACCACTGAAACGCTTAAAACAGGCCAGAAACATCATGAATTGCATACTGGCATCCAACAACTGTGATTCTATGTATTTGAACTGATTCTGTTGTAAAAGTGAAATTCATGCAGCAAACCACTTGAAACGCTTAAAACAGGCCAGAAACATCATGAATTGCATACTGGCATCCAACAACTGTGATTCTATGTATTTGAACTGATTCTGTTGTAAAAGTGAAATTCATGCAGCAAACCACTTGAAACGCTTAAAACAGGCCAGAAACATCATGAATTGCATACTGGCATCCAACAACTGTGATTCTATGTATTTGAACTGATTCTGTTGTAAAAGTGAAATTCATGCAGCAAACCACTTGAAACGCTTAAAACAGGCCAGAACATCATGAATTGCATACTGGCATCCAACAACTGTGATTCTATGTATTTGAACTGATTCTGTTGTAAAAGTGAAATTCATGCAGCAAACCACTTGAAACGCTTAAAACAGGCCAGAAACATCATGAATTGCATACTGGCATCCAACAACTGTGATTCTATGTATTTGAACTGATTCTGTTGTAAAAGTGAAATTCATGCAGCAAACCACTTGAAACGCTTAAAACAGGCCAGAAACATCATGAATTGCATACTGGCATCCAACAACTGTGATTCTATGTATTTGAACTGATTCTGTTGTAAAAGTGAAATTCATGCAGCAAACCACTTGAAACGCTTAAAACAGGCCAGAAACATCATGAATTGCATACTGGCATCCAACAACTGTGATTCTATGTATTTGAACTGATTCTGTTGTAAAAGTGAAATTCATGCAGCAAACCACTTGAAACGCTTAAAACAGGCCAGAAACATCATGAATTGCATACTGGCATCCAACAACTGTGATTCTATGTATTTGAACTGATTCTGTTGTAAAAGTGAAATTCATGCAGCAAACCACTTGAAACGCTTAAACAGGCCAGAAACATCATGAATTGCATACTGGCACTCAACAACTGTGATTCTATGTATTTGAACTGATTCTGTTGTAAAAGTGAAATTCATGCAGCAAACCACTTGAAACGCTTAAAACAGGCCAGAAACATCATGAATTGCATACTGGCATCCAACAACTGTGATTCTATGTATTTGAACTGATTCTGTTGTAAAAGTGAAATTCATGCAGCAAACCACTTGAAACGCTTAAAACAGGCCAGAAACATCATGAATTGCATACTGGCATCCAACAACTGTGATTCTATGTATTTGAACTGATTCTGTTGTAAAAGTGAAATTCATGCAGCAAACCACTTGAAACGCTTAAAACAGGCCAGAAACATCATGAATTGCATACTGGCATCCAACAACTGTGATTCTATGTATTTGAACTGATTCTGTTGTAAAAGTGAAATTCATGCAGCAAACCACTTGAAACGCTTAAAACAGGCCAGAAACATCATGAATTGCATACTGGCATCCAACAACTGTGATTCTATGTATTTGAAACTGATTCTGTTGTAAAAGTGAAATTCATGCAGCAAACCACTTGAAACGCTTAAAACAGGCCAGAAACATCATGAATTGCATACTGGCATCCAACAACTGTGATTCTATGTATTTGAACTGATTCTGTTGTAAAAGTGAAATTCATGCAGCAAACCACTTGAAACGCTTAAAACAGGCCAGAAACATCATGAATTGCATACTGGCATCCAACAACTGTGATTCTATGTATTTGAACTGATTCTGTTGTAAAAGTGAAATTCATGCAGCAAACCACTTGAAACGCTTAAAACAGGCCAGAAACATCATGAATTGCATACTGGCATCCAACAACTGTGATTCTATGTATTTGAACTGATTCTGTTGTAAAAGTGAAATTCATGCAGCAAACCACTTGAAACGCGCTTAAAACAGGCCAGAAACATCATGAATTGCATACTGGCATCCAACAACTGTGATTCTATGTATTTGAACTGATTCTGTTGTAAAAGTGAAATTCATGCAGCAAACCACTTGAAACGCTTAAAACAGGCCAGAAACATCATGAATTGCATACTGGCATCCAACAACTGTGATTCTATGTATTTGAACTGATTCTGTTGTAAAAGTGAAATTCATGCAGCAAACCACTTGAAACGCTTAAAACAGGCCAGAAACATCATGAATTGCATACTGGCATCCAACAACTGTGATTCTATGTATTTGAACTGATTCTGTTGTAAAAGTGAAATTCATGCAGCAAACCACTTGAAACGCTTAAAACAGGCCAGAAACATCATGAATTGCATACTGGCATCCAACAACTGTGATTCTATGTATTTGAACTGATTCTGTTGTAAAAGTGAAATTCATGCAGCAAACCACTTGAAACGCTTAAAACAGGCCAGAAACATCATGAATTGCATACTGGCATCCAACAACTGTGATTCTATGTATTTGAACTGATTCTGTTGTAAAAGTGAAATTCATGCAGCAAACCACTTGAAACGCTTAAAACAGGCCAGAAACATCATGAATTGCATACTGGCATCCAACAACTGTGATTCTATGTATTTGAACTGATTCTGTTGTAAAAGTGAAATTTTCATGCAGCAAACCACTTGAAACGCTTAAAACAGGCCAGAAACATCATGAATTGCATACTGGCATCCAACAACTGTGATTCTATGTATTTGAACTGATTCTGTTGTAAAAGTGAAATTCATGCAGCAAACCACTTGAAACGCTTAAAACAGGCCAGAAACATCATGAATTGCATACTGGCATCCAACAACTGTGATTCTATGTATTTGAACTGATTCTGTTGTAAAAGTGAAATTCATGCAGCAAACCACTTGAAACGCTTAAAACAGGCCAGAAACATCATGAATTGCATACTGGCATCCAACAACTGTGATTCTATGTATTTGAACTGATTCTGTTGTAAAAGTGAAATTCATGCAGCAAAACCACTTGAAACATTAAAACAGGCCAGAAACATCATGAATTGCTACTTGGGCATCCAACAACTGTGATTCTATGTATTTGAACTGATTCTGTTGTAAAAGTGAAATTCATGCAGCAAACCACTTGAAACGCTTAAAACAGGCCAGAAACATCATGAATTGCATACTGGCATCCAACAACTGTGATTCTATGTATTTGAACTGATTCTGTTGTAAAAGTGAAATTCATGCAGCAAACCACTTGAAACGCTTTAAAACAGGCCAGAAACATCATGAATTGCATACTGGCATCCAACAACTGTGATTCTATGTATTTGAACTGATTCTGTTTGTAAAAGTGGAAATTCATGCAGCAAACCACTTGAAACGCTTAAAACAGGCCAGAAACATCATGAATTGCATACTGGACATCCACAACTGTGATTCTATGTATTTGAACGATTCTGTTGTAAAAGTGAAATTCATGCAGGCAAACCACTTGAAACGCTAAAACAGGCCAGAAAACATCATGAATTGCATACTGGCATCCAACAACTGTGATTCTATGTATTTGAACTGATTCTGTTGTAAAAGTGAAATTCATGCAGCAACCACTTGAAACGCTTAAAAACAGGCCCAGAAAACCATCATGAATTGCATACTGGCATCCAACAACTGTGATTCTATGTAAATTTGAACTGCTAAAAGTCCCTCACTACATTACCCATGATGCACTTGTGAATATTGTAGTTCCCCAGGGGCCCTTTCCGGTAGCCGAGTTTAGAGCTATTCATTACGGTGTTAGGAGCAGAGCCTGTGCGAGTGTGTCATGCCATCTGTCCTCCATCCAGTGTATATAAGTTCTGTGTGCGTTTATACAACGTGAGTATTGTGTGCCAATGTATATTTTCTTTATCTCACTGTATATATCCCAAATTGTTGCTCCCCACCTTTAGTTATAATATGTGTCGTGTGCCACGTGCATTTGCAGTAGGAGCGTCCATCGCGTTGGAGCACGCTGTATAATAAGCTGCTTTATTATTACATTGTACATAGTTACTCATGTGTATATAGTTTAAGGAGTCCATTCCTGTTAAACAACATAATTACTTTCATTTGTCTCTTCTTAAGTCCCACGTGTGCTACGGTTTGTAGAATTAGAGCACCCCCTTGTGGGGAACGGGTGAAATTCCATTCTGTCATTACATTGTCCCTGTGTTTACCTGTGTTTATAGTCAAACGGCTATTTCTAATGTATACTATCTTTCTGTTAATTCCAGATGACCACACACACATACGCACCTATACACAGAAATCTTCACCTGCAACATACCTGTGCTCTTCCATCAATAAACATCACAACTGTGCACCTGGAGTTTGCCTGTTCCTTCTAACCGAGGAAGACTCAGCTGACTGTCGTATCCGTTATCAGCGTATCCAAACGCTCACAGTATTTCACAAGGGGTCCTTCGAGCCGGATCGACTATTGGCTGAGTTAACAAGATGGCATCTCCAATCCATACAGAAGAGGCTCATCACAGGGAGAGTCCAATGCATAGTGCCCGTCCACACAGGAGCAGAAAGCTTCCCGGACATCTGTTGCACTATGAACATGATCTACCCGATCCAGAGTCACCTTCTGACCAGCATGCAGATGAATCAGACCAAGAGAACAGGTATAGATGGGAGAAGATGGAGTGTGCGTGGGACCGAGTGCTGAATACAATGAAAGAGATGCAGGTCACCATGAGGGAAACCAGCAGTGCATTGAACAGGCGGGTGGATAAACTAGAGCGACATTGTGACTCCGTTAGTCCTCTCCCTTTGGCCAGTGCACCATCCAGAGCTGCTTCAGTTCCTCCATTGATGAGACAAGACAACATAACTCCGGTGAACCAGTTGAGGCCAGTAGAACCTGCTGCATTGAGTACCCATCATACTGTCCCGCCTTCACCACACTTGTCTCTTCCTGGCTTAAGTCCTGTTATTAAGCATCCTGCACCTCTATATGATCCACATGCACAACAGCAGAGTGCTTTCCTCTCCGTGCTCCAGCCCACATTGAGACCTTCATTCGAACCTGCCCTGCAGTCTGTAGCCCCTCCAGTGAATTCAGCTGCTCCGCAAAGGGACGTTATTCATCCTGCTCAACCTGTCCTTCGTATGGTTCAATCATCACCACTGAACAGAGTCGAACCACATCGAGCAGAACCTCTGTACATTCAGAGCGCCCAACCTCAGCCACCCCCATCTAGCTCTAACCAAGTGTCCACAGCACAGCCCTACAATCATGCAGTCTACAGCCAACATCAGTCTGCACCCCCGTATCCACCGCAGGGGGGAGAGGCCTATATACATAATGTAGCTCCGCCCACTAATGCAGGCAGTCATGGTGCTACATATCCATACGCCTCTAATTACCCTCAGCAGCCTGCTCCACATCATATCCCCCCAGTTGCAGTGGCACAACCAAACCTCATGGAGATGATAGTGGCATCTTCATATGGCATCCCTAAACCTAAGCTTGTAACATTCAAATCAGGCAGAGAGAGTGACTTTGCACTGCTAAAGAAGGGACTGGACAGTTTACTGGGGCCACACACTCATCTCACAGAGGAGTATAAATATCACATTCTGCTAGATCATTTAGAGCATCCCTGTGCTGTGCAGGTAGCCAGGCGCTACATTCATGACCACACCCCCTACAGCAGTGCGATGAGAGCGCTGCTACAAAGGTATGGGCAGCCGAGGCAATTAGTCCAGAGTGAACTGAGTGCTATACTAAACTGCTGTCCTATTAAAGCCGGTGACAGTAAAGCCTTTGAAGATTTTTCCCTATCTATTTCCAGCCTGGTTGGCCTTCTCAGTTCCATGGATGAGGTAGCAGCGAGTGAGCTCCATTGTGGTTCACATGTAGACAGACTACTTAGTAAACTCCCTCCCAGCTACCGGGACAGTTTTATTGAGTATTGTATCACACGTGGCATCATACGCTCCGGCAGCAGTCACACATACAACATGTATAACCTATCCGAATGGCTGGAGCGTAAATCACATGTTTTGCAGCTGTCCCGACAAGCCACTCAGCATCAGTATGAGGACAAGCCACGGCAGTTGCATCACGCAGGCACCGCTAGAGGCAATGCAGTACTCAAGTCACAGAGTAAGCCTACATCGATCTATTATGGCTCAGATCCATCTCAAGCACAAGCTAAAACTGAGCGCAAGACACAAGCTTTTCCTTCAGCCTCCTCCAAACAGAGGCAGAAGTTCACGCCATATTGCCCATACTGTAAAGGAACAGAACATTACCTCAACGGCTGTGAAGACTTTAAAAAGCTCAATCTTCAAGCTGTAGCTGCCTGGATAAAAGACCAATCCAAATGCTGGCGCTGTGGCCGCAAACACACTCCTGAGCAGTGCACACTGAAGAAGCCATGTAGCAGTTGTGGAGAACAGCACTTATTAGTGCTTCATGACCTGGCAGAGGCGAAGAAACAAGATCCTAACATTCTGACTGTTAGTACCAGCCAAGTCTTTTTGGGTCCACTCAGCCACTCAGGCCGTGTTATGCTTAAAGTGGTTCCCATCCAGCTGCACCATGACAAGAAGTCCCTGGACACATTTGCCCTTTTAGATGATGGATCAGAGAAAACCATCATCCTCCCAGCTGCAGTCAAATCACTGGGGCTAACGCAGGAAGAGGAAACGCTCTCACTCCGAACTATCCGTCACGATGTAATACAGATGAAGGGAGCTTATGTGTCATTTCAACTGTCACCCAGGTCCAAGCCAAAAACACGCTACAAAATAGTGCACGCTTTCACTGCCACACAGTTGAGTCTCGCTGAACAGTCATGCCCCGTGGAGCTTTTAAAGGGAAAGTATCGTCACTTACAGCATGTGCAGCTGGAGGAATTCACACAAGTGCAGCCTCTGGTGCTAATCGGCTCGGACAATGCTCACCTAATCACTCCTGTTCGGCCAGTCCTGCGCGGGCCAGCCCATGGGCCAGTGGCTGTATGCACCAAGCTCGGGTGGGCCATCCAGGGTCCCAGCAACAGTATGCCCACACAGCAGGGAGAGGTGCACTGCCTGAACATATCCTGCTGAAGCCCTGCAGAAGGATGTACAGCGTCTGTGGCAATTAGACGCTCCCCTCCACAAACCAGAGAGGGAAGTCACACGCTCCAAAGAGGACAAAGAGGCCATTTCCACACTCGAGGCTAAAACCATTAGAGTCCCTGTAAACGGTGTCCAGAGATATGCCACTCCCCTACTCCGCAAAGTTGATTTCCCACAGCTCAAAGTCCCTCCTGATGCGGTTAAAGGTCTCCTTAGGTCCACAGAACGTAGATTAGTGAAAACACCTGCTCTCGCCCTCAAATACAATCAGGAGATACAGAGGTTAGTGGACTCAGGTTATGTGGTTAAGTTAACTCCAAAGCAGATTCACAGCTCCACTGAATCCTGGTATGTGCCGCACCACATGGTACATCATAATAATAAAGCCCGGGTTGTCTTTAACTGCTCCTTTGAGTTCCAGGGAGCGGTCCTTAACAGATATCTGCTGCCCGGACCAACACTGGGGCCCACGCTACTCGGCGTCCTACTCCGCTTTCGGCAGCACCCTGTAGCAGTGAGCGGAGACATAAAGGCTATGTTCCACCAGGTCCGACTGCTCCCAGAGGACTGCCCCCTCCTGCGCTTCCTGTGGCGAGATGGTGAAACCGATCGCCCCCCAGATGTGTATGAGTGGAGAGTCCTGCCATTCGGTACAACATGCAGTCCCTGCTGTGCCACCTTTGCGCTTCAGAGCCATGTGAGGGTGCACCGAGACACTCATCCGGACATTTATAATTCTGTGCTCACAGCATATTATGTGGATAACTGCCTGCAGTCCCTGGATCAGCCACAAGAGGCCAAGGCACTCATTGACAGAATGAGGGAACTCCTGCTTCAAGGTGGATTTGAGATAAGGCAGTGGGCGAGCAACATTCCTGAAGTGGTTGCTCATCTTCCCAGCAGCGCCAGGTCTGACAGCTGTGATCTGTGGCTGAATCTCAAAAGCGTAGATCCCCAGGAATCGACTCTGGGTCTCAGCTGGCACTGCCCTACAGATGTACTGGGGTACAAGCATCGCCCCGTGTCTTACACAACTGTTACCTTGCGTAATGTTTACAAAGTGCTGGCCAGTCAGTATGACCCGCTGGGTTATATCTCCCCATACACCACCAGAGCAAAGCTGATTGTACAGGGCCTGTGGAGCACAGAGAGAGGATGGGACGAGCCCATTCAAGGCACCCTGCTCCAGTCCTGGCTTGAATGGGAGAGCGAGCTGTCACACCTGCAGCATGTCACCATCCCCCGCTGTTACTCTCCTCACCACAGCAGCTGTGTGACATATGAAGCCCACATCTTCTGCGATGCTTCGGAGAGGGCATATGGAGCTGTCGCTTATCTCAGAGTGATGGACCAACAAGAGCACCTCGCCACAACATTTGCCATTGCCAGGTCCAGAGTAGCTCCCCGGAAACAGGTGTCTATCCCACGCTTGGAGCTGTGTGCTGCAGTCGTTGGAGCCCAACTCGCCAAACTGCTCCAAACTGAACTCACAATCCCTCTCCAGTCCGTCTGCCTGTGGACAGATTCCACTACAGTCCTGCAGTGGATACAGTCCAGCTCGTGCCGATACAAGGTCTTTGTGGGCACTCGAATCTGCGAAATCCAAGAGATGACCTCCCCAGAACAGTGGCGGTATGTTAACTCTGAACATAATCCCGCTGATGACATCACCAGGGGCAAACCCCTAGCAGAGTTAACTGCCTCCAGTCGCTGGTCACAAGGCCCACATTTCCTAACACAGACACCGGACATGTGGCCCCAGTCCCCAGCTGAGCACACAGACAACAGCAGTGAGGAGCTCAGGAAAGCAGTTTTCTGTGCCCACACAACAATGTCCCAGAGCATCCCGGATTCATCTCAGTATGCCACGCTGGATGACCTGATCCTAGCCACTCATCAGTCCCTTCATGGGGCGGCCACTTCCCCCACGGCAGCAGAGCGTCTAGAGGCAGAAACGCAGCTCATTCGCTTTGCACAGACTGACAGTTTCCCAGAGGAGGTCCAAGCCCTCCAATCCGGCCGCTCTGTACACTCAAACAGCCGTCTGAGTGTACTCTCTCCTGAACTTGACCGCATCGTCGGGCTGATAAGAGTGGGAGGTTGCCTGCGTCGCGCCACAGACGTAGACCCAGACAGCCTTCACCCAATTGTGCTGTCTGGAGATCACCCTCTGTCTAAGCTCCTCATAAAGCATTATGATGCGCAGCTCCTCCATCCTGGGGCAGAAAGACTGTTTGCAGAGATACGTCGCATCTACTGGATCATCAGAGGGCGCCAGGCTATTAGGAAACATCAGCATCAGTGCGTTGACTGCAGAAGATGGCGTGCTTCTCCCACTACTCCAAAAATGGCCGACCTTCCCTCATCCCGGTTGAGGCTGTACAAACCCCCATTCTGGTCTACAGGCGTGGACTGTTTTGGTCCATATGTTGTGAAGATTGGACGCAGGAGAGAGAAGCGCTGGGGGATCATCTACAAGTGCCTCACCACCAGATGTGTGCACTTAGATCTCCTGCCTAGCATTGACACTGACTCTTTTCTTATGTCTTTACGCCGATTTATTGCACGCAGGGGGAAACCACATGAGGTGTGGTCTGACCGGGGCACAAACTTCCGAGGTGGTAGTAAAGAGCTCCAGACTGCCTTTGAGAACATGTCCCCGGATCTACAGCAGCAGTTGGCCAGCCAGACCATCAACTTCCACTTCAACCCACCTTATGCTCCTCACTTCGGGGGAGCCTGGGAGAGGGAAATCAGGTCAGTCAAATCAGCTCTGCAGGTCATCCTGAAGGATCAAGTTGTGGCTGAAGAAGTTCTACTCACCACTCTCATCGAGGTAGAAGGCATACTAAATTCAAAACCACTTGGGTATGCCTCCTCTGATGTGGCCGACACTGACCCCATCACGCCTAACCTGCTGCTAATGGGGCGGCGTGACGCAGCGCTACCACAGGCGGTGTACGGCCCTCATGATGCCCTGTCCAACCGAAGATGGAGACACAGTCAAGTGATTAGCGACCACTTCTGGAGACGCTTTATCCAAAACTACCTCCCGGGCCTCCAGCTGAGACAGAAGTGGAGGAACGTCACTGACAACGTTGCCGTCGGACGAGTGGTAATGATCGTCGATCGAAATCTCCCCAGAGGTCTGTGGCCCATAGGCACCATAACCAAAGTTTTCCCAGGCGCCGATGGGGTGGTGCGAGCTGCAGAAGTGAGGGTTAAAGACACTGACTACATTCGCCCGGTAACTAAACTGGTCGAGCTTCCTGAAGTGCCCGACGACGATGGCACTCCCACACACTAGTGGACTTTTGTATGTGTGTATTTGCTCTACAAATACAGAGGCGGCTGTTAAAAGTCCCTCACTACATTACCCATGATGCACTTGTGAATATTGTAGTTCCCCAGGGGCCCTTTCCGGTAGCCGAGTTTAGAGCTATTCATTACGGTGTTAGGAGCAGAGCCTGTGCGAGTGTGTCATGCCATCTGTCCTCCATCCAGTGTATATAAGTTCTGTGTGCGTTTATACAACGTGAGTATTGTGTGCCAATGTATATTTTCTTTATCTCACTGTATATATCCCAAATTGTTGCTCCCCACCTTTAGTTATAATATGTGTCGTGTGCCACGTGCATTTGCAGTAGGAGCGTCCATCGCGTTGGAGCACGCTGTATAATAAGCTGCTTTATTATTACATTGTACATAGTTACTCATGTGTATATAGTTTAAGGAGTCCATTCCTGTTAAACAAATAATTACTTTCATTTGTCTCTTCTTAAGTCCCACGTGTGCTACGGTTTGTAGAATTAGAGCACCCCCTTGTGGGGAACGGGTGAAATTCCATTCTGTCATTACATTGTCCCTGTGTTTACCTGTGTTTATAGTCAAACGGCTATTTCTAATGTATACTATCTTTCTGTTAATTCCAGATGACCACACACACATACGCACCTATACACAGAAATCTTCACCTGCAACATACCTGTGCTCTTCCATCAATAAACATCACAACTGTGCACCTGGAGTTTGCCTGTTCCTTCTAACCGAGGAAGACTCATCTGACTGTCGTATCCGTTATCAGCGTATCCAAACGCTCACAGTATTTCACAGATTGGTCACAATCAGAGACCCGAAACACATTCTCTTCCTTGTTTCATCAAAACTCGATCTAAAATATAATGTTACACCAGCACAAATCTGTGCTACTTTTTCTTCAAAAGGACGTATATGTCAATGCGCTGCATGGATAGCATGTTCGTAATGAATACAAAAATAAAGTCAGTTAGTGCAGCTTTAAGGATGTATATGTATACTGTATTCTGTGATTAACATTTAATGGTGTTTGTTGATAGGTATCTGTTTATTGAGCGTGGGCTAGCTTCTCTGTACAGACAGAAGTAACAGCTAGCTTTGAGGAGCCGTTTAATAAATTATAAATAAATATTCAAATATTTAAATTAATAAACAAACAAACTTTGAATATAATTTTTGTGCAAAAGTCAAAGCCCTAGTCGTGACCGATGCTAACTGAGCTAATGTTGGTTTATTGCCGCCAACCACTTTTTTCTCTTTGTTTCTTTTGGGATACGGTATAAAAATATTCCTTTTGTCTGATCACTTATCTGGTCGCATCCAACTGCACAACATCGCTCCGGTATGATAGTAAAATCTCGCTACTACCTGTAGTATCACCGGTGGTTTTGCATTTCTATACCGTCCAAATGGCGTGACGTCAGGCGGGACGTCCCTATACCTGTTTCTGTAAGGTTTGAATGTTTAGCACCGCCCCCAACTCGCTCACAGGCTTCTCATTTCCCTACACTCTCATAAAACGGAGCCATCTAGTTCAATTTGCGATCTGATATGTATGCTAACATTAGCATTAGCACAACTTCTTGTAAGCTGTACAACAATCACTGATGAAATGGTTCTAAAGCAATGCACTGCTAACACAATATATAGGTAAAAGAATACTGCTAGTTTCGCATCAGAATGTATTTATTTAAACATAAGAATATATTCGAAGATTTAATTATAATTTATTATACAGCTCCTCACAGCAGTAGAACACTCCATTGACTTGAATGTAATTCTACCGATCATTTTTTCTTGATAACAAAACTCTCAAACCAAACCAATAATGACCGCTGCCCTTTGGTCTGTTTGTAATTCAGGTGTGTACCGTCGACGCTGGAACGCTGACTAGAAGTCCTGGGCTGCGGTGGCGCCCGCCGGAAGTGGCGGAAGTAGTGGGCGGACTTTGAAGTCCAACAGAGTTAAGCTAGCAGCTTTTTGTGTAAAGTTCTTCTCCAATAATACAGCTTTGCAGCGTCTCTGTGTCTGAGACCTTCACAGACTTTATATAACAGTAGTATGTGTTCACAGAGGTGCGCCATAAGTTTATTTTATTATGAAACGGTATTTCCGCATCGGCGAACACACTCAAAGCAGTTGCATACAGTCACGGGAGCATGAGAACACATATGTTCACAAGCACTAGGTCCCCCATTGTCAACCCTGGTTTAGTCCTGGTTTAGTCCTGGTTTAGTCCTGGTTTAGTCCTGGTGTAGCTCCTGTTTTGGCTGTTTACAGTATTTTCAGTCTGCTCGCTCAGACAACTAATGTCCCCGTGACCACTTTGCGGCTCTCTGATTGGTCGCTGCACGAGCGTCCCGAGGAAACGTCCGGCAATATTTATCTCCCGCGTGCTTCAATTTACCGCTACTGCATCTCTGCTGTGCCTTTCAGATTCAGATTCAGATTCATTTATTTGCCATTTGCAGTAAAACCACATTGGAAAAACTGTGCAAGACTACCCCGGTGTGCGCCAGAAGGCGACACACACCAGAGCTCTTGCCACGGCGCCATCTTTCCGGCGCCATGCGACTTTGCGACTTTGCCGTGCAGTTTGCGCGTGCAACCGGAGACGCACATGCAGTTCCGCGCTCAAAAGTCACCATTGACATTGCATTGAAATACGCCTCAACGCATGATCCGGTCTGAACGCGGCTTAAGTGTGCACAGCTCTGAGTGGTGGATAAGGAGGTTCTGCCACTTCATCTGTGAGGGAATAATTGCAACAACAACTTTTTCCCTCTCGCTCTTTGTGTGCTCATATTTCAGCTGATCGCAGCTTGAGTCTATGCAGGATATTTTTGGGCATGTTATCTCCCCTTGCTCTCTCTCCCATGGGCATCTATATTTGACAAGTCTGACTGAATAAAATGAGGACGATTGAAACTAGAGCTACTACATCTGTTAGCCTATAGTTTTTCCAAATACGTGGTTTTGCTGAGGGCACTGTGCTTTTACGCATAATGGACACGCATATGACGTCGTTTTTGTTGTAAAACTTGAATATCCTCTTTTAGTTTTAGAGATATAATACATATTATTCTATTCAGAATGCGTGCGTCATTGTGCATTGTAGTCCCGCCTTACGTGTCACTCACAGTTAAAATGTAAATAACCAATTCAAACATAGCATTTTTACAACTTGAACTTTAAGAAAAAAATGATCAAAGGAATCAGTGTAAAATAAGATCGGAAAAGCTCAATTCATGATTGTTTAATTAGGTTTCCCATTTTTAAATACAATTGGAAACGCTCAGAATTCAAAAATATTGAAAAGTGTATTGGCTCCTACAGTGGGGGGAATAATAATAATAATAATTATAATAATAATATAACCCCCTGAGCGTCATCACGTTCCTACGTTGCTTCAAATATAGTCCTGTTTATTGGCTGAACAATTTTGTCCAATATCATATTACACAGCGTGAAGCGAGAACAACCAGCTATTCCTCGTCTTAAAGATTGACAACGCTCTCAAAACATTCACAACAGAGCAGCCTTTTTCATTTTAGTTTTAAGAAAGTTCAGCGTGAACTTTGTGAGGTAGAGGAGCCAGAGGCCCGTAGGTCCCAGAGGAGGAGGGTCAGGCCAGGCTCGCCTCGCACTGATGAGGTAAACTCTAGGCCTGTGTGAGACACACTGTGGGCCTCACTGTAGGCCTCACTGTGGGCCTCACTTTGGGCCTCACTGTGGGCCTCACTGTGGGCCTCACTGTGGGCCTCACTGTGGGCCTCATGTATGAAACCTGCGTACGGCCAAATCAGGGTAAATGAGGCGTACGAAAAATATTACACTTTTCCGCTTTTATCTATCTGGACGTGAGCGTACAATACGCAAAAAATAAACGCCAGGTCTGGAGGTGGTGTAAATCTATACGCTGATCTCAACCTTCGGCACAACACGCCAAAACACGCATGAAATTCAAGATATGTACAACAATAAACATATTCCCTCTGGAAACATTATATGCTGTGTTTTCATTGAGGATCATGTTTCAAAATTTGAATTTGCGCATCAGAAAAAGTCTAATGGAAACACGCAAACTTCGAATAAATCACAGCTCATGATGAGGACCCTCTATTAAATCTGACTTGTGTGTGTATTATTTTGATCTGTATGTTTTTAAAATGTGAAGCGCTTTGTGATCCTGGACAGTCAAAGGCTCTATATAAATACACTTTACGCAACAGGGATGTGTGACCCGTCTATTGCTGTGGCAGGCTCTGCGCTGCGTAATTACGCACGGCTATTTGTATTCCTCATTCACATCTAAAGCAATGTGCTATTTCATTAGATTTGTGTAACCCTCACACAGCCACACACCCCAATAACACATCGATGGTATTGCTCACTCACAAATGTCTCACTGCCCTGTCCAGAGTGCGCAGCGAGTGCCGTGAGAGGTCGCGCCACATGTGCAGAAGTTTTGGCTCCAGAGTTTCTTTGTGAAATCTGGACCGCAAACGCTCTCTGAAGTGTACAGCGCCTCAATGCGCACTTCTACCCCGAGCCAGGCTGCGTCCAAGACGCTGCAGACGCTTCATTCAGAGCCACCGCTGCATGATATATATGAATTATTCATTCATTCAATCAATCTATATTTATTCACTTCTACAATTCAAGAAAGATTTTTCTAATGTATCAAAACATTTTGGCAAATTTGTTCAAAACAGCTGAATATATAGCGCATATTTATTATTACATAAACATGAACAAACAAACGTGCCATTTGAGGCTTCCAAACAGTCTTTTAGGCCGGCTTCCTGCTGACCTGTCACGAAGACGTGGCGTGAAACACGCGATTGCTGCATAATTCTAGGCGTGACTAAATATGTTCGTATTCAGTCGATTTATCAACACCCGCAGCTGCGTACGCTCAGATCTGGGCAGATCTCACATGTTCATAAATCCAACAGTGGATTTTGCGTAAATGGAATATACACCCAAAATGTACTTTTTCTACGCAAGTTTCATAAATGAGCTTGTGTGTATGTGCGCGCGTGAGTGCGTGTGTGTGCGTGTGTGCGTTTGAACCATATTCTTTGAAACCCCAATTCCAGTTAGCCCTTGTAGTTTGCAAGCGAATTTGGCCTACTTACTAATCTGCAGGCCTACCCAAAATTGCAAACCTGGCGCCGCTACTGTTGCGAGGATGAACGGAGGGAGATATGTTTCCAAAAAGAAAAGGTGGTGGAGCTAATTTTACTTTTCTTATCTGCAACACGTTCTTATTCTGAGGTGGTAGGTTGGGAAAATGTAGTTGGCTACTACAATGCGAGATCTACAAGGCTTATAATATAAAGTATTCAGTAGCCCTAGACTAGTTATGAGCGAAAGCCGCTTGTTGCTCCATTATCCGCGCACAGCAATAACATGTCTATGAGCGAGGCCCGCAGTCGGGGAACACCGGCCCCTGGCGTTTGAAAGGTCCGGTGTTCCCCGGGTCCGGTGTTCCCCGCCTGGGGAACATCGGGCCGACCCCGTTTAGTGTATGTTTTAATTTGGTAGCGTTGAGTTAACCCTTTTATGTCCTGAATTGTGTCCTTTTGATTTTTGTCTACTTATCATTTACATTCCTGTTATTAAATACTTGCTTTTTCATTTAGCATCTTGTTTTTTTTATTGTTACCTCCCTTACCCTAGCCTAGCTGGGTCTTAACAACCACCTCAGTGTCCCTTTTTTCCACAGTAGGTTTAACTGAATAAAAAATGTTACAAATGTCCCAAAGATTCATTTCTAAGCCTATGTTAACAGATACAGCCGAGTGAAGCTGTATTGTGTGTGTCTTTTGGGCAATAAATCCTTTTTCTTGAGCCACTCAAAATTTCAGAGTCTGCTTTGGGGTCCAATAAACAAACCGTAACAAGACTTTTGTGGCCTCCTTTGAATCAAAAAGAACAAATGTGATAAACGTCCACAGCCATATTCATGCTAGTGCAGTTAGCAAAGGTGTTTAAGGCATATTCCTTTATGCTTTTGTCTGTGGTTTCTTCACCAGTGCTTGTAATACAGCCTTCAAATGTGGGCAGAGCAAAGATCACTGTAAAGTTTATTCCGTTGGCTTGTCCCGTTCTGATTTCATATGCTCTGTTAAGGTAGACAGAAACATTTTTTATCTTTATTGAATGCAATAAGTGCACTGTTAATCATAGCCCAGCTAAGATCTGTCTCAATTTGTGCAATTAGTTTTTTTGTTTTGACAGTTTTTTAAAATCCCATAATCCCGTGTGATATCACAGGAACTGAACGGCTGTTTGACACAAGTTCAGTGACAGGTAGTGGAGGCCTGAATAACTAGAGCATAATACAATACTTTGTTCTGATCTGGTAACTACCTGTAGCATCAAGGTATAGAGTGACAGGGCATGTTTTTTTAAGGTGTTCAGTCAAAATGTTAAGTCCACCGTCTGTGTAAAAATGTAAAGCAAACGGATCAATTTGTAGATGATGAAGATGTCCTTTAAATGATGCATTAGTTCCAGCAGCACATCATCATGAAGCCTTGAACTCTTGCTCCACCTCAGAGGGTATTTTCTTTATAACTTCCTTGGTCATGCTGCGAGTTATGTTGCCAGCTGTTAATTCGTCAACTGGTGTTTTTCAGCATGGCATAATGTTAATTTCTGACACCTTTGGTTATAGCTTTTGCTGTTTTTCCTCTTAAATTTCCTTTGTATTTTTTGGTGTAAAACCGCACCAACTCGAATTACTTGGAACCTTATTTTTTAATCAGTTAATTTTGGCTTGTTAAGCTTTGAGGAAAGATAGACAGCTTAACACTCATCAAAAGTGCATTTTGCTTTAGCATTGAAATAGTTCATATTATTTTTGTAGCTGTGGAGTTTTTTAACATGCTGGTCTTTAAAAGCAAGTTTGCAACATGGGTTCTCTTTCAAAATCTGATTGTACAATATGTCTGCCCATGGAGATCTGAGCTTAGTTCTGTCATGTTTTGGTTTTATTTTTTTCCATTGCTTCTTTGTTCAATATTTTCACTACAATTTTGTCCTGGTTTGCAATTTCTGTTCTCAATATCTTCATCCTGTGCATCCCCATCATGCAGTGTTCTGTCGCAATCTTCTGCAGCTGTGTCTCCTGTATAGCTCTTCTCCCTTTCATCCTTAGGGCACGGTCACATAGGTTTTTACAAACGAACAAGGCCAAGTGGCCCGGGTCGTCGCCACAGGAGTGTGAAAACGGCCCGTGGTCATAAGGGCGTATTTTCTTAACTACCAGAGCAAATGTGCTGCTGTTAGGGCTGGGACAACGCATCGACTTAATCGATGACATCAACGCAAAAAATACGTTGATACAAAATATGCGCGTTGATTTGTCATACTCAAAACCAAGATGGCAGCAAGGAGTAGCAGTAGCACGCGAGCGCTGTCCTATGAGCAGTTTCCGCACAGTAGACGCACTAAATTACAGAGGGTTGGGGTGTTCGGACCGGAAGTCCTGGGCTGTATCCGAATGTCCACACTATACCCTATCCACTCACTCACTATATAGTTCGGGACTATATAGCGACTGAGTGAGTGAGTCAGTGCACTCATTCTGTTGGCGATTCGGACAGCTGCACACTATTTTTAGCCGCGGCCCACATCACACCCCTGTCAGATGTCATTGGATCAATATAATTTTATATATAAATAAAAGTATATTAAAATATCAATATTTGTCTAATATACATGTATAAAATGTTTTTAAAATTTATATTCATATTTATGATTTTTGGTTGACTTATTTGCTTAACGTCTTTCATATTCCCGCCACCTGACCGGCTCCTCTAACACTGGTGAAATGGCACCTCCACTGAATTTTGCGGTGTTTTTGTTAACAATTATAAAACTTCTCATAATGCGAATTAAAAACCGCCGAACAGAGAGAAGGCGAAGACAGGCGATGAGGCGGAGGAGGAGAATGGCTCTTCGTTCATTAGCAAGGCGTCGTGTAAGTATTGTATTCGTCCTTTGTCTATATAGCATTAGCACCATCTACTGGGTAAATTATAGTACTTTTGGTGTACTTACTAATTAAAAATACTATTTTCAGTCAATGAGAAACACATTAGTCATATACATTTAGACATATTTCAACAAGAAAACACATTGTATAGACACACTCACTTAAAATTCAAGAACATTAAAATATTTTATTGGTTGAAAGAACACAAAACCATAGCAAGGGAAATGGATTAAGTACTCATTTTTTCTAAATGAAAAATGAGTACTTAATCATTAAACAATAATAGAATTTGCTTGGCCATGGGGCACAGGGCTTCTGTGATTTTTGTGTGTGTTATTAGCAGTGTTGTGCCAGTTCACAGCTTTTCTGAACTAGTTCAAGTTCAGTTCATACATGCTCAAAGTGAACAGTTCACGTTCAAAGTTCACATTTTTAATTCTGAACTAGTTCAAAGTTCAGTTCATTTTACTTTTTTCGTGAGATACTTAAATACATATTTTTTTCACACTACGAGCTATATATATATATATTATATATCTCCTGTACACCCACAGGAGGAGAGCCTCTTGACTACAAAACAGACCAGATTTACATGGTTTTCAATGGGAGCCAAACAGAGTTGCTCCATCTCTGCTCATAAACTACAGACAGTAATGCGCTGCAGTGCGTGTGTCTATACTTTATGCTCATAAACTATAGAGAGTAATGCGCTGCAGTGCGTGTGTCTATACTTTATGTTCATAAACTACAGACAGTAATGCGCTGCAGTGCTGTGTCTATACTTTATGCTCATAAACTACAGACAGTAATGCGCTGCAGTGCTGTGTCTGTACTTTATGCTCATAAACTACAGACAGTAATGCGCTGCAGTGCATGTGTCTGTACTTTATGCTCATAAACTACAGACAGTAATGCGCTGCAGTGCGTGTGTCTATACTTTATGCTCATAAACTACAGACAGTAATGCGCTGCAGTGCGTGTGTCTGTACTTTATGATCATAAACTACAGACAGTAATGCGCTGCAGTGCGTGTGTCTATACTTTATGCTCATAAACTACAGACAGTAATGCGCTGCAGTGCTGTGTCTGTACTTTATGCTCATAAACTACAGACAGTAATGCGCTGCAGTGCTGTGTCTGTACACTATGCTCATAAACTACAGACAGTAATGCGCTGCAGTGCTGTGTCTGTACTTTATGCTCATAAACTACAGACAGTAATGCACTGCAGTGCTGTGTCTGTACTTTATGCTCATAAACTACAGACAGTAATGTGCTGCAGTGCTGTGTCTGTACTTTATGCTCATAAACTACAGACAGTAATGTGCTGCAGTGCTGTGTCTGTACTTTATGCTCATAAACTACAGACAGTAATGCGCTGCAGTGCTGTGTCTGTACTTTATGCTCATAAACTACAGACAGTAATGCGCTGCAGTGCGTGTGTCTGTACTTTATGCTCATAAACTACAGACAGTAATGCGCTGCAGTGCGTGTGTCTATACTTTATGCTCATAAACTACAGACAGTAATGCGCTGCAGTGCTGTGTCTGTACTTTATGCTCATAAACTACAGACAGTAATGCGCTGCAGTGCGTGTGTCTGTACTTTATGCTCATAAACTACAGACAGTAATGTGCTGCAGTGCGTGTGTCTGTACTTTATGCTCATAAACTACAGACAGTAATGCACTGCAGTGCGTGTGTCTGTACTTTATGCTCATAAACTACAGACAGTAATGCGCTGCAGTGCTGTGTCTGTACTTTATGCTCATAAACTACAGACAGTAATGCGCTGCAGTGCTGTGTCTGTACTTTATGCTCATAAACTACAGACAGTAATGCACTGCAGTGCGTGTGTCTGTACTTTATGCTCATAAACTACAGACAGTAATGCACTGCAGTGCGTGTGTCTGTACTTTATGCTCATAAACTACAGACAGTAATGCGCTGCAGTGCTGTGTCTGTACTTTATGCTCATAAACTACAGACAGTAATGCGCTGCAGTGCTGTGTCTGTACACTATGCTCATAAACTACAGACAGTAATGCGCTGCAGTGCTGTGTCTGTACTTTATGCTCATAAACTACAGACAGTAATGCACTGCAGTGCTGTACTTTATGCTCATAAACTACAGACAGTAATGCGCTGCAGTGCGTGTGTCTGTACTTTATGCTCATAAACTACAGACAGTAATGTGCTGCAGTGCTGTGTCTGTACTTTATGCTCATAAACTACAGACAGTAATGCGCTGCAGTGCTGTGTCTGTACTTTATGCTCATAAACTACAGACAGTAATGCGCTGCAGTGCGTGTGTCTGTACTTTATGCTCATAAACTACAGACAGTAATGCGCTGCAGTGCGTGTGTCTATACTTTATGCTCATAAACTACAGACAGTAATGCGCTGCAGTGCTGTGTCTGTACTTTATGCTCATAAACTACAGACAGTAATGCGCTGCAGTGCGTGTGTCTATACTTTATGTTCATAAACTACAGACAGTAATGCGCTGCAGTGCTGTGTCTGTACTTTATGCTCATAAACTACAGACAGTAATGCGCTGCAGTGCGTGTGTCTGTACTTTATGCTCATAAACTACAGACAGTAATGTGCTGCAGTGCGTGTGTCTGTACTTTATGCTCATAAACTACAGACAGTAATGCACTGCAGTGCGTGTGTCTGTACTTTATGCTCATAAACTACAGACAGTAATGCGCTGCAGTGCTGTGTCTGTACTTTATGCTCATAAACTACAGACAGTAATGCGCTGCAGTGCTGTGTCTGTACTTTATGCTCATAAACTACAGAGAGTAATGCACTGCAGTGCGTGTGTCTGTACTTTATGCTCATAAACTACAGACAGTAATGCGCTGCAGTGCTGTGTCTGTACTTTATGCTCATAAACTACAGACAGTAATGCGCTGCAGTGCTGTGTCTGTACTTTATGCTCATAAACTACAGACAGTAATGCGCTGCAGTGCTGTGTCTGTACTTTATGCTCATAAACTACAGACAGTAATGTGCTGCAGTGCTGTGTCTGTACTTTATGCTCATAAACTACAGACAGTAATGCGCTGCAGTGCTGTGTCTATACTTTATGCTCATAAACTACAGACAGTAATGTGCTGCAGTGCTGTGTCTGTACTTTATGCTCATAAACTACAGACAGTAATGCACTGCAGTGCGTGTGTCTGTACTTTATGCTCATAAACTACAGACAGTAATGCGCTGCAGTGCTGTGTCTGTACTTTATGCTCATAAACTACAGACAGTAATGCGCTGCAGTGCTGTGTCTGTACTTTATGCTCATAAACTACAGACAGTAATGCGCTGCAGTGCTGTGTCTGTACTTTATGCTCATAAACTACAGACAGTAATGCGCTGCAGTGCTGTGTCTGTACTTTATGCTCATAAACTACAGACAGTAATGCGCTGCAGTGCTGTGTCTGTACTTTATGCTCATAAACTACAGACAGTAATGCGCTGCAGTGCTGTGTCTGTACTTTATGCTCATAAACTACAGACAGTAATGCGCTGCAGTGCGTGTGTCTGTACTTTATGTCAAATGTAAACGGTGTAAACTTTGTCGCTAACTCACCCTGTGTTTTCATCACGACTCGGGCACATGTGAAAAGCACCAGCTCACAGCGCCGCACCACAACACGGAGTCGGGGTGCGTTCACAGACGGTGGAAACCGTAGGAATTTTTAGATTTCGGCGGAAAAAGTGCGAGAATACTAGTAACTTTCTCTCGTTGCGTTTCAAAAGAGAAAACAGATTCCAACGTTCATAGTGATGTCTGCCGTTCATGACACATAAAATGAACTAATTCACGTTCAAGTTCTTTTTTTAAAAATGTGTTGCGTTCAGTTCAACGTTCACGAAAAAATGAGCGTGTTCAATGAACGCGTTCTTTTGAACTCGTTCACGCACAACACTGGTTTTAGGTGCGAGTGATGTAGTGAGGGTTTCTACTTCAGTTGTCTCAGGGCAGCTCCAGCTCCCTGCAACACACAATACATTTGGCAAAATCAATGCCAGGGCACAAAAGAACATGACTTCAGCTATATACTCTTCATTTTTATTTACATTTTTAAATCTCAAAATGAAAAATGAGTACTTATTCCTGTGTCTGCACTCATAACTAAAAGTGCAGATACAGAATTAAAAAATGAATCTAGAAGTATCATATTAAGTTTAAGAGAATTTTTGTTTTGTTTTAGGGTGAACCACCGGTGTACTGCCGACTGAACCACCATGTGCCCCTACTCAGCATGTACTTAAATGGCCAGTCTGACCTTCGCCCCGATTTTCGTCTCACTCGAACCACCATCACCCGTCTGGTTAGCCACCTGAGGAGTGCTCATCACCAGGGCTGGAGCCAGGACATGGAGGTTTTGGTCTTCCTCTTTTGGTTGGCCAGTGGCACCGCGTACCGTGTTGTCGCCAGGGCATTTGACATGCCCCAGTCCACAGTCCACGATGTGATCCACAGGGTGGCCAACCAGATCCTTCAAATGCGTGGCCAAATAATTCATTTCCCTTCCCTGGAGGAACTTCCACAAGTTGTAGCTGGGTTTCAGTTGCTGACTGGATCAGCTGCTCTCAATAATGTTGTGGGGAGCATCGACGGCTGCCACATCAGAATAAAGCCCCTTCAAGAGAATGCACAGTGTTATTTTAACAGGAAATTGTTTTATTCTATTCAAATGCAGGCTGTGTGTAATCACCGTGGCTTATTTATTGATTTGTTTGTTGGCTACCCCGGATCTGTGCACGATTCTCGAGTGCTTAAAAACAGCCCCCTCTACGTCCACCGGCTCTATCCCCCAAATGGACACGTCCTCCTTGGGGATGGGGGTTACCCTTGCCTCCGTCAGCCCATCACACTCCTCCCTCCATACAGAGAGCCTGTTCGGAGCCCAGTGGAAGCCCGCTTCAACCGGCACCATGCACGGGCACGATCTGTAACAGAAAGAGCGTTTGACATGATGAAAGCAAGATGGCGATCCATTTTTTTTAAGGCACTGGAAGTCCAACCCACCTTTGCAGTCGAGGTGACTGCCTGTTGCGCCATCCTGCACAACATCTGCGTCAGCGATGGTGATCTCTGGGAGCCAGTGGAAGAGGAGCCAGGGCCTGATGATGAGCAGGACCAGCATCAGCAGCACCAGCCTGATCAGCAGTGTGGACAGGAGCTGCGTGGACAGGAGCTGTGTGGACAGGAGCTGTGTGGACAGGAGCAGTGTGGACAGGAGCTGTGTGGACAGGAGCTGTGTGGACAGGAGCTGTGTGGACAGGAGCTGTGTGGACAGGAGCTGTGTGGACAGGAGCTGTGTGGACAGGAGCTGTGTGGACAGGAGCTGTGTGGACAGGAGCTGTGTGGACAGGAGCTGTGTGGACAGGAGCTGTGTGGACAGGAGCTGTGTGGACAGGAGCTGTGTGGACAGGAGCTGCGTGGACAGGAGCTGTGTGGACAGGAGCTGTGTGGACAGGAGCTGTGTGGACAGGAGCAGTGTGGACAGGAGCTGTGTGGACAGGAGCTGTGTGGACAGGAGCTGCGTGGACAGGAGCTGTGTGGACAGGAGCTGTGTGGACAGGAGCTGCGTGGACAGGAGCTGTGTGGACAGGAGCTGTGTGGACAGGAGCTGTGTGGACAGGAGCTGTGTGGACAGGAGCTGTGTGGACGGATGGCAGCAGCACTTTCCACCCCAAGGGCCAGGCTACCAGCTCTTCGGGACCACGACTACTAAATGTTTGAATTATCTGTTTTGTCCTATTTAAATAAGAACAAAACAATTGATTATATAAATCTAAAAATTAATTGTTGAATGTATGTATATATTGTTTTCTTTATAAACGTCTAGTTGATTACATTTATTTTGTGTTAATAGTGTTCATCATCGTATTTCAATATGCATATAGTTCAAATCACACTTATCAAAATACATTTTTATTTATAATTTCTCAACAATTCTCTCTAGCAAACAGTCTCTCCTCTCTCTCTTCCTCTCTTCTTCCCCTCTCCTCTTCTCGCTTCTCCCTTTCCTCTTCCTTCTTCTCCACCTTCTCCAAAAAACTCAACAAACTCTCCCTCCTCGGCCTCTTGGCTGCCACACTGCTTTCCTCTTCCTCGTCTGGCTGTACGGGGGGAGGGGGTTGCACCACAGATGTGGAAGCAGCATCCCCCATGGATGAGGCAATCAGGCAGGGAGGCTGCACAGATGGCCTGCTGCCTCATCCATGAGGGAGTACCACTTCCAAGATATGGCGATGGGCTCCCCTCCTTCTGTCCCTGTCCCTGTCCGTGGCTGTCTGAGCTCCTTAAAACAGTGAGTTTTGTATAATATATGCTTCACAAATTAGCTTCAAAGAAACAAACCTTGTAGGTCTTTTTCAGGTTCTCCCACTTCTTGGCCGCTCTGGCAGGGCTGATCAGGAGGCTCAGCCCCATTTCCTTTATCACTCTTTGTGACCTCATAAAGAACACAATGTCATGTTGCCGTGACAATAGTTCACGTTCTGTTGCCATGGCGATTTTGGCAGCCAACTTATGGGCTCTGTTGGCGTAGCGATTTTGGCAGCCATCTTGCGGTTTCTGTTACCATGACAATTTTGGCAGCCATCTTGCAAATGGTGGTGAAGCAGAATTCCTCATTGAAAATAACGGAAAATACTTGTTGGGAGCGCACCACAGCTCCTGGAAGTTTATTTTCAATTTCCTTCAGGTTTCAGTGGTTTGAGTTTCTTCAGACAGAACAAAGTCAGGACATGGTTTAAATAATCATTGTTACGTCGCACATAGAAAGGCAAACGTGTTGCATCAAGAGACAATCAGAACATATTAGAGTCATGACATGGAGACACAATGGAGTCCTTGTGACTGTGAGGGCCAGATAGTTAGTCTTGCATTTATCCACTGCGTAGGCCATAGCTATCTAATTCCCTTAATAATATAAAACAATAGTGATTATGATAATGATAACACCTAATAAAATATAAAATATAAAATAGTATTATGCTCCTGTGGACTCACCACCTGCAGGAGGATCAGTGAGGGGCTGGTGTTATGAGTGCAGCTCTGACTGCCACCCCCCGACCCAGAAATGGATTGAGGGGAAGAAAATGGATGGATGGAAAATAGTATTAATTCATGGAAACAACGTTAACAACAATAACATGTGTGACACATACACGATCTCTGAATGTGTGTGTGTGTGTGTGTGTTTTATGGTTGTTTAACAGTTGTGAGTGGTTAGTGTGTTCATAAATATCAGTGGATGACATTGAATTATTCGTCACTGTGTGTTGAATAAAAGTTCTCTCATCTAAATGTCCCTGGGTTTTGACACCGGCAGGACATCGTTGTTAAAACAGCAAGAAAGCCAGATAGTCGTGTGACATCATTACCAAAGGTACACTGTGTTCTGAGGCCAAGACGATGTCATCTTGCGACACTGTCGCAGGTTTAAAATATTTTGCACAACTTTAACGGCTTTTCCTTTTTTTCTTTTTACGTTTAATGTGACATTTGTAATTAGTAGTGTTGTACACCCTTTGACGGCTTTTCCTTTTTTTCTTTTTTAAGTTTATGTATGTAGTGTCTCGCCAGACCTAAACAGAAATCATTCACACACACTTACCCCTCCCTAATTCTATAGAAATATTACTTCCTTGAGATAAGGCAGGAGACTCTCAAGGCTGTCCCTCCAGATTCTGGGTCCATCTCCTTCTCCAAACAACGGAAAGGATTAGCAGAATCTAGGAATGCAGATCTTGGCCCCCCCCCCCCCCAGATTAACTATCATTAACTCATATTCTGCACTTTGGACTACTAAGGAGGAAGGGTGAGACCAGGGTCTTTTTGCTTAGGAAAGAGACAGAGTTCAAATCAGGGTCAGCCAAATTCACATCTGCTTTTAGTCTAATTTAACTACAACATTTCCCTCTCTTGACCTATATTAAACAATTAGGTCACAATCTTTCAATAACCCTTCTCGGGTGACGGGACTGGGGAGATCTTCCATCATCGCCAACATCTTAGTTCTGGCTCGATGTCTGTGAAGAATTAATACAGGGAAAACAAACAACACAAACCACATTCGAAACATATGTTTTTATCTAATAAATCCCTCTATACTATGGTTTGCTTTCATTAACAGTGGCTTTGTGCCAGGAAGTGCTGTCACTTCCTCCTCTCAGACAGTTTGGGATGAATGTACATCATTAATCAAATTGGTATTATCCTTACAGGAGCTAAGGTATTTGATTCTCTAATCTGTGCTGACAAATCGACAGCTCTTAAAATTCTCAAAAATACCTAATTATCTACTTTTGTGCTATACCCAAATACATTAAAATGCTTTTAAATGTTTTTGAATCTGTGTTGGTTCTAATCTATCTCATTAATCTATCTCATTAATCTAAGCTACACTCATGAACTTTTGCATTGTCAACATTCACCTATGTTTGAAACAAGTGAATTTGACAAGTATCTAATAGAACTGTGCATGAACTGTAATGAACTTTATCTACTTTTGAAGTAATACTTTTGGACATATTATGAAGGAAATGTGTCCTTTCACCGTTTTGATATTAGCCCTGGCTAAAAATAATCTCTATTTTTGAAAGCATCTATCTATTTCTACTTATTGTGACTCAAAGCTCGGTTGTAGCTTGAGCCAAAGCATATTTCCAATTTGTGACTTCTGTCACTTTCAATGGCTGTAAAATAATTCTGATTCTAACAGTTTAGCTGCTCTATCAGAAGGATCACATTGTATGGTACCATTTTAACTCTTACGGCTGAAGTGTGTTTATGAACAATGATCAAATTCTACTTTTTTTACTACTATTTAACATCTACCCACCCCCCCACCCCCACAAAAAAAAAAAAAAATAAAACGCTGAAATATCATACTTCATTATTTTAAACCATTTTAACAGTTGCGGTTTTAGTTGTAGCAATAGCATTGGCAATAGATGATTTTCATTGGCTGGTTCTTGTTCTGCAAATCACTATTTTTATGTATTGTATTTCAGACAATTCCAAAAACAACACAGTAAGTTCTCCAATATTAAAGACATGAATCTAATCAAGTTGCCTGAAAGGGAGCGGGAGGAAGAGAACTATTTAAAAATGTCCTCTAAATCTTCGATTATATGGCTATGAAATTAATTATTTAATAAACAAAAGCACATTCATGGCTTCTGTCCGCTGCTTATAACTGTTTAAAGAGTTGTCCCAAACTTTAATATGTGTAAATACATCAGCTGTTTGTAATAAACAATAACATTTAACCTGTTCTCCAATGGAGCAGCTCAGAGGCTGCGTCAAGAGCAATGTTATATTTGAGCTATTTTTAGATTTAAAATTTTGTTAAAGCCTGTAGTTCTTGTCTGCATTTTAATACTACTCTCTATAAAACACATCTGCACTAGATCCTACAGATGTGGAAAAACAGAAGCATCTAAAATCTGTCCCCCCTTCCCCTTACTCTATTTGATTCCTTTTTACTTTAAATTATTAGATCAATTTGACCTTATTGATACTTATTTCCACAATAGAACTATTTTGATTATTCTCTAGTCTAACTATTATTACTATTTTGGTTTTTATTCTGACACCTCTTCTTAGCGACATTTAATACCTATAGCTCCTTGAATCCAATGGACATTATAGCTCCAGACTATTTCATTCTATTCTATTCTACCATTATCTTATAGGGTAGATATGATTGATGTTATAAGCGCTATATTTCTCCTTTTGAATGTGCCACTAACACTAAATTTAGAAATGACCACCTATGGGACAAATAAAGAATTTTATTTTATTTCGGCAACTCCGAACATTTATTTTATAATTTTCCAATTTTGCTTTTAGGCTGCCCTTTCTATTATTTTATTTGCTCTTGTAAATATATGTTTTACACTTCTTTCTAATGATTTAGAAGGTTAAGGACCATGACCACCTAATTGTAAATGTTATTGTCATAGTTGGTCATGGTCCACAAAGAACATATTTAAATAATGGAAAGGGCAGCCTCAAAAGCAAAAATGGAAAATTATTATTAATTTTCGGAGTTGCCAAAATAAAATAAAAATCTTCTATTTGTCCACAGGTGGGTCATTCTGAATTTTATGTTGTGCAAAATTCAAAAGAGAAATGCTAGCGCTTCTAATGCACACATCAAAAACAGATCTACTCTTTAAAAGATAATTAGAACATATAATAATAAGATTAATAATAGAATAGAATGAATTAGTCTGGAGCTATAGGTTAAAAGTGTCGCTAAGAAGAGGTGTCAGGAATAAACAATATAAATAGTTAGACTATGATAATCAAAAAAGTTTTTAATGTTGAAAATAAATATCATAATGTCAAAGGTAAAGTAAAAAGGAATCAAATTGAGTCAGATTTTAGATGCTTCTGTTTTCCCACATCTGTAGGAAGTAGTGCAGATGTGTTTATAGAGAAGTGTATTAAATTGCAGACATAGAACAAAGCTTTAACCATTTTTTAATCTAAACATGCTCAAAATATAAACATTGCTCTGGATGCAGCCTCTGAGCCTGATCCATCGGAGAACAGGTCCAATGTTATTGTTTATTACAAACAGCTGATGTATTTACACATATTTAAGTTTTGGGACAAACTTCAAACAGTTATAAGCGCGGACAGAAGCCATGAATGTGTTTTGGTTATTAAATAATTAAAATTTCATAGTAGCCATATATTCGTAGATACGTTTTTAGAACTAGTTTTCTTTTCCGCTTCCCTTTCAGGCAACTTGATTTAGATTTATGTCTTTTTACTTGAAACTACTTGTGTTGTTTTTGGGAATTGTTGCAATACTATACATAAAATACTGATTAGCAGAACAATAACCAGCATGAAAATCAATTTTATTGCCGATGCTATTGCTACAACCAGAACCACAACTGTGACAAAAGCAATAAATGTTAAAGTATTCCAGAATCTGACTGACAAAAACTTTGACTTTTTAGCTGGGAGACTGAGCAACTGTTTAAAATGTTTTTAAAATGATAAAGTCTAGAGTAATGTGCGTTTTAGTAGATGTTAAAAGTGACAGAAGTCACAATTAGAAAATATGCCTTTGCTCAAGCTGCAATCCGAGTTTTGGAGTCACAATAGGTAGAAAAAGCTAAATGCTCAACCATAGATGCTTTCAAAAATAGAGATTATTTTTAGCCAGAGCTAATATCAACGGTTAAAAGGACCAATTTCCTTCAAAATATGTTCACAAGTATTTACTTTCAAAATTAGATAAAGTGCATTACAGTTTAAGTATACAGTTTATTAAATACTTGTCAATTCTCTTGTTTTCAAACCTTGGTGAATGTTGACAAAGCAAAAGTTCATGAGTGTAGCCTAGACTAATGTAGCTTAGATTATGAAGATAGATTAATGAGATAGATTTAGAACCAACAGAGATTCAAAAACATTTTAAAAGCATTTTTTGATCGTTTTTGGGCAGTGGTTCCCAAAGTGGGGGTCCGACCCCCCGGGGGGTGCGGGATCCCATCGTGGGGGGTCGCGAGATGATTTCCAAAAAAAAAAAAGTTAAATTTTTTAGCAATTGATTTATTTTATATTACTACTTGTTAAAATTGTGTTTGGAGAAGAACATGATACCAATATATAGGGATTTTAAATAATCTGTAATTCCCAAACATTTTGAGATTGGACAGCGTCAACTCAAAATAAAGTTACGTGCGACTGGGGAAACTTACATGTTGTTTGCTAACGCTATTTCGTTTTAACGAGGCTACAAACTACAAAATATTCCTGCTTACAATGAAACGGTGGTTAATATCCAAAAACAGAAAAACCAGACGGGGAGGAAAAGTTGTTCAGGTAGCCAGAGGCCGATGGTGAGAATGACAGCGGAGAAACAGTCGAGGGCGCACCCCGCAAGAAATGCCCTCCACCTACTGCTAAGGGGGGAGCAGCCAGACTCAGTCGTACCGGCTTACTCCAAAACAAGGACTAGTACCGAGAAGAATTCATTAATTATGGATTTGTGTGTCTCTGTCGTAAACGGAGTACAACATCCCCACGTGTGTAGTTTGCTCTGAAGTCCTCGCTCACGAACGTCTCAAGCCTGTAAAAATGCAAAGACATCTGAACACGAGCTTCCCAATCTCGCTGCTAAACCTCTCCGAGTTTTCCGCAGAGAAAAGATGGGCGAGCTAAGAGGGCAAAAGAAACCTCCTATACTACGCAAAGAACAAACCCTGCTAAAGCTCAGAGGGCTTCTACGATAGTGGACATCTGTAATTGCACGGACCAAAAAAGCTCACACAATTAGGTGAATCTTTAATTAAACCAGCGGCAATAGCCATGTGTGCATTATGCGACGGGTTTAAGCACGCGCGTAGCTTGCCAGGTGCTCACTCAGATGGTGGGCTATTGGCCGCCCGGCATCAGTGAATTGGCCACTGGGGGGGGGACATCAATCGTCAAATCATTGCGCAGTGAAGGGAGGAAAGTATTCCTTACAATTGGACCATTCCACTGGTCGTTCTCCAATACCGCCTGCTCCTTGTTTTTGATGGGAAATCTTTTGAGGGAAAGTTTAGAGAGGAAATGCTGTTTTGCTTGCAGCTGGAGGGAACTTGCACTGGCGAAGACATTTTTTACAACTGTGATGGGGCAATCTCAAAAAAGAGGGTCTCTCTTGGAGCGAGTGCGTTGTCCTGTGTGCACAGGATGGTGCATGGTGCAATGCTATCGGGAAAAAACAGGGGTTTGAAAAGCACGAGACTGCAAGTGCACACATGTCATATTTACGCACTGATCCATACACAGAGAAGCCATCGCAAGTAAATCAAAACCTTGACCCTGAGTTAAAAACACGTCCTTGACACTGCAGTAAAAATGGTCAATCATATTAAATCTCGCCACTTATAAATATTTTCAAAATCTCTGCGCAATTGGACATCAGATCCGGTTTCGACCTCCGGCGTCCCCTCCAGCTCTGCTATCGGTGGCTGTGTCCAGCTAGCCCTGATGCTGGGCACCCCCTTCCGCGTTGCCGCCCCGTCAGGATCCAGAGTCGGCGGTGCTCACAGGAGAATCTCCGCCCACTGGTCCGCGCTGTCTCGGAGCCTGTCAGCTGTGGATCTCTCTGTCTCTCTGCAGCACTGTTCAACGCCCGTTCACTCTCAAACAAGACTTTCATCATAAACGACTTCATTTCTACGCACGATCTGGATTTTTGCTTTCTGACGGAAACCTGGCAAAAATCTGGTGATAACAGCGCCTTCACTGAGCTCCTCCCACCTGGATATTCATACCTCAGTACACCGCGGCTCTCAGGCCGTGGTGGTGGCCTGGCTACTGTGTATAAGCATACATACACCTGTCGCTTTCTGCCCACCAAAGCCTACAGTAGTTTTGAACTGCAGCTCTTTTTATTTGAGTCAGCCACCCCTGTTTTGTGTGCCATTGTTTACCGCCCACCTAAGCACAATAAGAATTTTATAACTGAGTTTTCAGAATTTCTGGCCGAGTTTGTCCCATCATATGACAACATCTTAATTTGTGGGGATTTTAACATTCATGTGTGCTGTCCATCAAATACTTTAGCATCTGAGTTCCTCTGCCTGTTGGACACTGTTGACCTGTCACAATCAGTGCATAAACCCACACATAATCTTGGCCACACACTGGACCTTATTATCTCACATGATCTACCTGTAATACTACAGGAAATATCTCAGACATGCATCTCAGATCATTTCCCAATTCTTTTTAATTTTTCTGTACCCCGTTCTGCATCCGACCCTCTCACTACACCCTCCTGTCGCCGCATCATTTCCTCCTCCACCCCTGCTCAGTTTGCCACTGCCTTTAGGACCACTGCTCTGTACACAGGGACAGTTGTGGCTCCCCATGTCTGTCCAGATGATGCAGTTTCCTCCTTCCACTCTACCTGCACTGACATTCTGGACAGTATTGCACCATTTAGGTGCAAATCTACTAAAATCAAACCAGACCCGTGGCTCAATGAAACCACCCGAGCCCTGAGGCAGCAATGCAGACAGGCTGAGCGCAGGTATAGGAAGGACAAGCTTCAGGTGTCTGTGGAGATCCTGAGGGAGAGCCTAGCCAGCTACAAAAAGGCAGTCAGGGAGGCTAAATGCCAATATCTATCAAATATTGTCTCCTCCAGCTCTAGCAACCCTAGGGTGCTTTTTAACTCAATACAGTCTGTGATTAGTCCACCTGGCAGTGTGCTAAAGAATGTTTCTGAGTCTACATGTGATGGATTCCTGAAGCATTTTGTGGATAAAGTGGCATCAGTGAGGATGGGCATTGGCTGTAATGCTCACTCTGCTGTTGTTTATACTCCTCCACTGCCCCCTGCTGTTCTCGAAGAATTTGAGCCTGTGACACTGACTCTCCTCTCTGAGGTGGTCCAGGGGATGAGACCCACAAGTTGTCCTCTGGATATTGTTCCATCTAAGGTTCTCAAACATGCTTTTGACACTGTGGGCCCATACCTTCTTGCTTTGTTTAATAGCTGCCTTAGCACTGGATCTGTTCCTGCAGCCTTCAAGCATGCTGTGGTTAGGCCACTGTTAAAAAAACCTAATCTAGATCCTGCTATTCTGTCAAATTTTCGACCTGTCTCTCACCTGCCATTTTTGTCTAAGGTTTTAGAGAAACTAATCTTCATTCAGTTGCAGACCTTTTTGGAAAATAATTCTATTTTGGAGAAATTTCAATCAGGCTTCAGATCGCGTCACAGCACGGAGTCAGCTCTTCTTAAAGTGCACAACGACATTCTGCTGTCTTTGGATTCGAAGCAGCCAGTGCTTTTGATGATGCTGGACCTGACTGCGGCGTTTGACACCGTGGACCACTCAGTTCTCCTCTCCCGGCTGGCGGAGCATGTTGGTGTTCAGGGCACGGTCCTGCAGTGGTTCAGGTCCTACCTGACTGACCGGAGCTTTGTTGTGATGGTCGATGACTATTCCTCCTCCTCCACCCCGCTGTCATCTGGGGTGCCACAGGGTTCCATCCTTGGCCCGGTCCTGTTCTCACTTTACATGCTGCCGCTCGGGTCCATCATTGCCAGACATAATTTATCATTCCATCTTTATGCTGACGATGTCCAGGTTTATTTACCAGTGCTCCCTAACACTGCCACTGCCCTTGACTCCCTTCACCACTGCCTTTCGGACATTAAACAATGGCTCACGCAGAATTTCCTCCACCTCAATGAAACAAAATCCGAATTCATTATTTTTGGCTCCGGGGATGTTCCTCAGTTTCAGTCCAGGGTCGTGGGTCCAGTCCGTGATGCCGTCAGGAACCTGGGAGTTGTTTTTGACCGGGAACTGAACTTTAAACAACAAATACATGCTGTTGTCAAAGCCAGCTTTTTCCAGCTGCGCCCTTTTGACCAAGGTGAAGCCCTTTCTCTCACGCCAAGACCTCGAGAAGGCAACGCACGCATTTATCAGCTCTCGGTTGGACTATTGCAACGCTCTCTACTCTGGCCTCCCACAGTCGTCACTCAACCGGTTACAGTTGGTGCAGAATGCAGCAGCCCGTCTTCTCACCGGTTCATCTAGATACAGCCACATCACTCCTGTCCTCTCCTCCCTGCACTGGCTCCCGGTCCGTTTTCGGATTGATTTTAAAATGTTAATGCTTGTTTTTAAAGCTCTTCATGGTCTCGCTCCGTTATATTTAACTGAGTTGTTGACCGTACATCGCCCCAGCAGAGCTCTCCGGTCTGCCAATCAAATGGTTCTGGATGTGCCCAGGTCCCACTACAAACAGTGGGGCGAACGTTCCTTCAGGGTTGCAGCGCCTAAACTGTGGAACAGCTTGCCACTCAGTCTGCGTGTTCTCACGGACCTGTCCCTTTTTAAGTCCAGATTAAAGACTCATCTTTTTAAACTAGCTTTTAATACTTAGGGCACACTGAATTGTGTCTTGGTGGTTTTCATTTTGTGTTTTAAATTGTTTTAATCTGTCTGTGAAGCACTTTGGTCCTCCTGGTGTTGTTGTAAAGTGCTATACAAATAAACTTTGATTGATTGATTGATTGATAAATAAACATTACTACATTACTACTTACTTACACTTTATTGCGGTGAAATACGCGGAGAAATGGTTTTTCATCACGGACCCTTCTTGAGTGAAGGGTCCCAGGTTTTCTATGAATCTGACAGGGCCTTTCAGGCAGCAGCCCCGCGGCTCCGGAAGGCCCTCCCAGAGACCCTCAGGGCCCCATAAAGTGTGGAGCCCTGAGGGTCTCTGGGAGGGCCTTCCAGAGACCCTCAGGGCCCCATAAAGTGTAGAGGCTTTCAAGGCCTTCTAGAAGTGTACAGTATGTTTTTATGTTTCATGATGGTGTCTGTTTGATGTATTGTAAATTTTAAATGTTTAATGTTGTGTGTCTTGGGGATGTTCCCTGTTCTGTAGCACAGTTTGTTCCCCTCTGCTGTTGGACTCTTGAACACTTCAGAACCTTGTCTTCCTGCTCTTTATAAAGTATGGATTGAGTATTAAATATATTATATTTTCATTATACATATATTTTATATTTTTATTTTAATATATTTATATAGAATATTGATTGAATTATTGTAATGAATACAAAAATAAGGTGAGGTAATCCATCTTTAATTATTCATACATAGTTTTGTTTTTTGACCCAAGCTTGTAAAATCTCCTAATATGAGTTTTCACCCCATGTGTGTCCAGGTGCACCTCCTGAGGGACCAGCTGAGTGCAGAGGCCACAGCGAGGATCGAAGCCCAGGCCAGAGTGCACCAGCTGCTGCTGCAGAACAGAGACTTGCTCCAGCATATCTCTGCCCTGGTGCAGCAGATCCAGGAGCTGGAGAGGAGCAACGCACACCCCCACAACAGTGAGTGGAGGACCCCCACCCTGACATTACATACACTGAGTGCGCTGACAAAACACTCCTGAATAGTAGTGAAACCGGGGCATTCTCCGTGTCCATTGGACAAGACACAGGCCGTGTTTAAGAAATGAAGACATTTGGACGGTTAGAGGCCACTCCCTCACTGTCCTCATTGTGACGAAGTACACGTTCCCTCTCACGTATTTCTTTGTTTTGTTTTGGTTTTGTTACGTGAGGCAAAATCAGGAAACATTGTGTTAAATGAAATGACTTGTACGATTACATTTGCTAAAGGGGTTCTTACAAAGTATTTATCATTTAAAATGTATTTACCATTATTGTTCCAAAGTTTGATTGCTAAGACAATGTTACAAGATGCATTTGAGAGGCTTGATCTGCATGTAGGGCAACAGTAAGTAGTAGTAAGTCATCTTTATTTATATACCGCCTTTTCACTGCAGGTCAGAGTCTCAAATCGGTTTACAATTGTTATTTTTGGGCATTAGTCTCTGACTCCACACAGAGATGGGAGGGGCCAGTACAGGAGGCGCAGACCTATTGTACATGTTTTTAGTGGTAGGGGAATCCGGAGTACCCGGAAGAAACCTACGCAGTCACGGGGAGAACATGCAAACTCCACTCAGAAAGGCCCTGGTCCAACCGGGATTCAAACCCAGGACCTTCTTGCTGAGAAGCGAGAGTGCTAACCACTCAGTCACCGTGCCGCCCATGTGGCTCAGTTGGTAGAGTATTGGCCTTTGAGCCTGAAGGCCTTTGAGACCTTCTCCACCGACTCCCACTGATGACTGCTGTCGTTGTGTCCTTGGGCAAGACACTTAACCCCACTTTGGCTGTAGCCCCTGCTGACAGATCAAGGCTATGCCATAGAGCAGCCATCCTCTTGTGGACTCACCTCCTGCAGGAGGATCAGTGAGGGGCTGGTGCTATGTGTACTGGGTGGCATCTCTGGCCACCCCCCGACCCAGAAATGGATTAAAGGGGCGTTCACACCGGACTTAACTTCAGCGTCAAAAGCGTCAGGTTTGCATAGAAAGTGAATGGTGAAGTGCGTCAGGTGAAGCCAAGGGGCCCGGCGTCACTTGGCGCGCGTCAAAAGCTTCAAAAGTTGCACGTAATACGCGCTCACTTGAAGCTTTTGACGCGCGAAACGCTCGCGTATCACAACAATCCCTTTGACGCCGAAGTTGAGCAAAGCTGAGCTTTTGAAGCTTTGACGCGGGCTTCAACCAATCAGGAGACGAGGAGCAGCAGACGGTCTGTCTCTGTCATGGAGAGAAGTCATGTATCTGCTGCTGTTGTTTTATTGTCATTATTGTTATTAGTAATATTATGTGTATGAGTAGTAACGTTCTGAGTAACAGAATCATTGTACACATGCTGTGTAGTAAACGTAGTTTATTTAAAATAAGAACAGGCTGACGATGAGTCTGGCTCAGAGCAAGGCAGCTCCGGGCGAGAACCGGGGAGAGGCGAGCGAGAGCCGGGGAGAGGCAGGGAGAGGCGGGGAGAGGCAGGGAGAGGCAGGGAGAGGCGGGGAGAGGCAGGGAGAGGCGAGGAGAGGCGGGAAGAGGCGGGGAGAGGCAGGGAGAGGCGAGGGAGAGCCGGGGAGAGGCAGGGAGAGGCGAGGGAGAGCCGGGGAGAGGCAGGGAGAGGCGAGGGAGAGGAGAGGGAGAGCCGGGGAGAGGCAGGGAGAGGCAGGGAGAGGCAGGGAGAGGCGAGGAGAGGCGGGGAGAGGCGGGGAGAGGCAGGGAGAGGCGAGGGAGAGCCGGGGAGAGGCAGGGAGAGGCGAGGGAGAGGCGAGGGAGAGGAGAGGAGGAGCCGGGGAGAGCCGGGGAGAGGCAGGGAGAGGCGAGGGAGAGCCGGGGAGAGGCAGGGAGAGCCGGGGAGAGGCAGGGAGAGGCGAGGGAGAGGCGAGGGAGAGCCGGGGAGAGGCGGGCGAGAGCCGGGGAGAGGCGAGGGAGAGGCAGGGAGAGGCGAGGGAGAGGCGGGCGAGAGCCGGGGAGAGGCAGGGAGAGGCGGGGAGAGGCGAGGGAGAGGCGGGGAGAGGCAGGGAGAGGCGAGGAGAGGCGGGGAGAGGCGGGGAGAGGCGAGGGAGAGCCGGGGAGAGGCAGGGAGAGGCGAGGGAGAGCCGGGGAGAGGCAGGGAGAGGCGAGGGAGAGCCGGGGAGAGGCAGGGAGAGGCGAGGGAGAGGCGAGGAGAGCCGGGAGAGGCGGCGAGAGCCGGGAGAGGCGGGAGGAGAGGCGAGGGAGAGCCGGGGAGAGGCAGGGAGAGGCGAGGGAGAGCCGGGGAGAGGCAGGGAGAGGCGAGGGAGAGGCGAGGGGGAGAGGGAGAGGCAGGGAGAGGCGAGGGAGAGGCGAGGGAGGGCAGAGGCGGGGAGAGGCAGGAGAGGCGAGGGAGAGCGGAGAGGCAGGGAGAGGCGGGGAGAGGCAGGGAGAGGCAGGGAGGGCGAGGAGAGGCGGGGCGGAGAGGCAGGGAGAGGCGAGAGAGCGGGGAGGAGGAGAGGAGAGGCGAGGGAGGCCGGGGAGAGGCGGGGAGAGGCAGGGAGAGGCGAGGGAGAGAGGGCAGGGAGAGCGGAGGGCGGGAGAGGCAGGGAGAGAGGCGAGGGAGGCGGGAGAGGCCGGGGAGAGGCGGGGAGAGGCGGAGGGAGAGAGCGAGGGAGAGGCAGGGCGGGGAGAGGCGAGGGAGAGGCGGGGAGAGGCAGGGAGAGGCGAGGGAGAGGCGAGGGAGAGGCGAGGGAGAGGCGGGGAGAGGCGGGGAGAGGCGGGAGAGGCGGGGAGAGGCGGGGAGAGGCGGGGAGAGGCGGGAGAGGCAGGGAGAGGCGGGAGGCGGGGGAGGCGGGGCGAGGGAGCGAGAGGCGGGGAGAGGCGGGGAGAGGCGAGGGAGAGGCGGGAGAGGCGGGGGGAGAGGCGGGGAGAGGCGGGAGGCGAGGGAGAGGCGGGGAGAGGCAGGGAGAGGCGAGGAGAGCCGGGGAGAGGCGAGGCGAGAGCCGGGGAGAGGCAGGGAGAGGCGAGGGAGGCGGGGAGAGGCGGGGAGAGGCGAGGGAGAGCCGGGGAGAGGCAGGGAGAGGCGAGGAGAGCCGGGAGAGGCGGGAGAGGCGAGGGAGAGCGGGGAGAGGCCGGGGAGAGGCGAGGGAGAGGCGGGAGGGAGAGGCGAGGGGAGAGCGGGAGAGCGGAGGGGAGGCAGGGAGAGCCGGGGAGAGGCAGGGAGAGGCGAGGGAGAGCCGGGGAGAGGCAGGGAGAGGCGAGCGAGAGCCGGGGAGAGGCGAGGGAGAGGCGAGGGAGAGGCGAGGGAGAGGCAGGGAGAGGCAGGGAGAGGCGAGCGAGGGGAGAGGCGGGGAGAGCCGGAGAGGCAGGGAGAGGCAGGGAGAGGCAGGCAGGGAGAGGCGAGGGAGGGAGAGGCGGGGGAGAGGCGGGGAGAGGCGAGAGGCGGGAGAGGCGGGGAGAGGCAGGGAGAGGCGAGCGAGAGCCGGGGAGAGGCAGGGAGAGGCGGGCGAGAGCCGGGGAGAGGCGGGGAGAGGCAGGGAGAGGCGAGGGAGAGGCGGGGAGAGGCGGGCGAGAGGCAGGGAGAGGCGGGCGAGAGGCAGGGAGAGGCGGGCGAGAGCCGGGGAGAGGCAGGGAGAGGCGGGCGAGAGGCAGGGAGAGGCGGGCGAGAGGCAGGGAGAGGCAGGGAGAGGCAGGGAGAGGCGAGGGAGAGGCGGAGAGAGGCAGGGAGAGGCGGGGAGAGGCGGAGAGAGGCAGGGAGAGGCAGGGAGAGGCGAGGGAGAGGCGGGGAGAGGCGGGCGAGAGCCGGGGAGAGGCAGGGAGAGCGAGCGAGAGGCAGGGAGAGGCGGGCGAGAGGCAGGGAGAGGCAGGGAGAGGCAGGGAGAGGCAGGGAGAGGCGAGGGAGAGGCGGAGAGAGGCAGGGAGAGGCAGGGAGAGGCGGAGAGAGGCAGGGAGAGGCGGGGAGAGGCGGAGAGAGGCAGGGAGAGGCGGGGAGAGGCGGAGAGAGGCAGGGAGAGGCGAGCGAGAGGCAGGGAGAGGCAGGGAGAGGCAGGGAGAGGCGAGCGAGAGGCAGGGAGAGGCGAGTGAGAGCCAGAGAGAGGCAGGGAGAGGCGAGCGAGAGGCAGGGAGAGGCGAGCGAGAGGCAGGGAGAGGCGGGGAGAGGCGAGTGAGAGCCGGGGAGAGGCAGGGAGAGGCGAGTGAGAGCCGGGGAGAGGCAGGGAGAGGCGAGCGAGAGGCAGGGAGAGGCGAGCGAGAGGCAGGGAGAGGCAGGGAGAGGCGAGTGAGAGCCGGAGAGAGGCAGGGAGAGGCGAGCGAGAGCCGGAGAGAGGCAGGGAGAGGCGAGTGAGAGCCGGAGAGAGGCAGGGAGAGGCGAGCGAGAGCCAGGGAGAGGCAGGGAGAGGCGAGTGAGAGCCGGAGAGAGGCAGGGAGAGGCGAGTGAGAGCCGGAGAGAGGCAGGGAGAGGCGAGCGAGAGCCGGAGAGAGGCAGGGAGAGGCGAGCGAGAGCCGGAGAGAGGCAGGGAGAGGCAGGGAGAGGCAGGGAGAGGCGAGCGAGAGGCAGGGAGAGGCAGGGAGAGGCGAGTGAGAGCCGGAGAGAGGCAGGGAGAGGCAGGGAGAGGCGAGCGAGAGCCGGAAAGAGGCAGGGAGAGGCAGGGAGAGGCAGGGAGAGGCGAGCGAGAGCCAGGGAGAGGCAGGGAGAGGCGAGTGAGAGCCGGAGAGAGGCAGGGAGAGGCAGGGAGAGGCGAGTGAGAGCCGGAGAGAGCCGGGGAGAGGCGGGGAGAGGCAGGGAGAGGCGAGTGAGAGCCGGAGAGAGGCAGGGAGAGGCGAGCGAGAGCCGGAGCGGAGAGCCGGGGAGAGGCGGGGAGAGGCAGGGAGAGGCAGGGAGAGGCAGGGAGAGGCGAGTGAGAGCCGGAGAGAGGCAGGGAGAGGCAGGGAGAGGCAGGGAGAGGCAGGGAGAGGCGAGTGAGAGCCGGAGAGAGCCGGGGAGAGGCGGGGAGAGGCAGGGAGAGGCGAGTGAGAGCCGGAGAGAGGCAGGGAGAGGCAGGGAGAGGCGAGTGAGAGGCGGCGAGCCGGAGAGAGGCAGGGAGAGGCGAGGGAGAGCCGGGGAGAGGCAGGGAGAGGCAGGGAGAGGCGAGCGAGAGCCGGGGAGAGGCAGGGAGAGGCGAGCGAGAGCCGGGGAGAGGCAGGGAGAGGCGAGCGAGAGCCGGGGAGAGGCAGGGAGAGGCGAGTGAGAGCCGGAGAGAGGCAGGGAGAGGCGAGCGAGAGCCGGAGAGAGCCGGGGAGAGGCGGGGAGAGGCAGGGAGAGGCAGGGAGAGGCGAGTGAGAGCCGGAGAGAGGCAGGGAGAGGCAGCGAGAGGCGAGTGAGAGCCGGAGAGAGGCAGGGAGAGGCGAGCGAGAGCCGGAGAGAGGCAGGGAGAGCCGGGGAGAGGCGAGTGAGAGCCGGAGAGAGCCGGGGAGAGGCAGGGAGAGGCGAGCGAGAGCCGGAGAGAGACGGGGAGAGGCGAGCTCCGGGGTTTGAGAACTCAGACTGGGCGAGTGACATGTGGAAGTGCCGCTGAAAGCGAAACTCCTCCGTACGCAGCTCCTGGAGTAAATGACAGAACTCTGCAAACACTGCAGCCTCTCAAGTCTGTGGTGAACCCAGAACATGTTTTGTTGAAGCCCTACAACAACGTTATTTTGCTTTATATAATAAATAAAGGCTCGCTGCTCATTGAAAAATCCACCGCTGTCCTGACTACAGACAACAGAGAAGCTCCTCCCACAGACAACAGAGAAGCTCCTCCCACAGACAACAGAGAAGCTCCTCCCACCGGCGTCAGGCGCGTCACTCACGTCAAAAGCTTCAAGCACCAAAATGACAAAACTATCCCGGCGTCAGTTGAAGCGCGTCAAAAGCTTTTTGAAGCTTTTGGTCTGAACGCGCCTTAAGGGGTAGAAAATGGATGGATCCGCATGTAGATTGGGACTGGACCAATTTGGGAGCAATGTCGAATATAATCTGCCTTTAAAAAAGGCTTTGTAAACATACTCTCTGCAGCACTGAGCCAATGGTATTGACCTATTTCTGGTTTTTGCTGTAAGTGTAGATCCACGGCCACCACAATCTATCTACTGGGAGTGATATAATTATATTATATTATATATAGTTTATGCTAAACACAGCATGAACTCCATCTTTCCATCCATTGTCTTCCACTTCATCCGTTGCCGGTTCACGGAGCCAGCAGTCTAAGCAGAGACGCACAGACTTCCCTATCCACACACACTCAGACCGGCAAGGTGGCTGAGTGGTTAGCACTCTCGCTTCTCAGCAAGAAGGTTCTGGGTTCAAATCCCGATCGGAACAAGGCCTTTCTGAGTTTGCATGTTGTTCCTCTCGACGTGGAGTAGCAGCGGCTCTACTCCGAGCTCCTCCCGTGTGACCGAGCTCCTCACCCTATCTCTAAGGGAGCAGCCACTCTGCGGAGGAAGCTCATTTCGACCGCTTGTATCCGCGATCTCGTTCTTTCGGTCATTACCCAAAGCTCATGACCATAGGTGAGGGAGGGAACGAAGATTGACCGGTAAATCGAGAGCTTTGCCTTTCGGCTCAGCTCCCTCTTTACCACAACAGTCCTATAAAGTGTCCGAATCACTGCGCACGCTGCACCGATCCGCCTGTCAATCTCACGCTCCATCCTTCCCTCACTCGTGAACAAGACCCCGAGATACTTGAACTCCTCCACTTGAGGAAGGACCTCTCCACTCACTTGCAGAGGGCAAGGCACCTTTTTCCGGTCGAGCACCATGGCCTTGGATTCGGAGGTGCTGATTCTCATCCCAGCCGCTTCACACTCGGCCCTCAGCAGAGGATTCCGGACCAAGTACTTCTGGAGATGTCCCTCCAAAGGACACCATCGGTTAAAGTCTCCTCTCCAGTACCTTGGAGTAGACCTTACCGGGGAGGCTGAGGAGTGTGATCCCACGATAATTGGAACACACCCTCCGGTCCCCCTTCTTGTAGAGAGGGACCACCACCCCGGTCTGCCACTCCATTGACACTGCCCCCGATCGCCACGCGATGTTGCAGAGACGTGTCAGCCAAGACAGTCCTACAACATCCAGAGACTTTAGATAGTCAGGACGGAACTCATCCACTCCCGGCGCCTTGCCACCATGGAGGCTGCCAACCACCTTGGTGACCTCAGCCAGGGAGATGGAAGTATCCGCCCCAACATCCTCAGCCTCTGCCTCCTGGACGGAGGACGTGACGGGGGGATTGAGTAAGTAAGTAAGTAATGTTTATTTATATACCGCCTTTCACAGACAAGGGTCACAAAGCGGTTTACAATTGTTATTATTTTTTTTGGGGCACTTGTCTCTCACTCCACACAGAGATGGGAGCGGGGTCGCCGAACAGGAGGCGCATGCCAGATCTATTGTACATATTTTTAGTGGTAGGGGAAACCGGAGTACCCGGAGGAAACCTACGCAGACACGGGGAGAACATGCAAACTCCACTCAGAAAGGCCCTGGTCCGACCGGGATTTGAACCCAGGACCTTCTTGCTGAGAGGCGAGAGTGCTATCCACTCAGCCACCGAGTAGAACCTCGACGTATTCCTTCAACCACCTGACAATATCCCCAGTCGAGGTCAGCAGCTCTCCACCCGCACCGTACACGGTGTTGGCAAAGAACTGCTTCCCCCTCTTGAGGCGCCGGATGGTTTGCCAGAATCTCTTCGAGGCCGACCGATAGTCATGCTCCATGGACTCTCCGAACTCCTCCCAGTCCCGGGTTTTTGCCTCTGCAACAGCCCGGGCCGCGGCACGTTTGGCCTGCCGGTACTGGACAGCTGCCTCAGGAGTCCCCCGAACCATCATGGCTCGATAGGACTCCTTCTTCAGCCTGACGGCATCCCTTACTGCCGGTGTCCACCACCGGGTTCGGGGGTTGCCGCCGGGATCAGCACCAGAGACCTTGCGACCACAGCTACGAGCCGCAGAATCGCCGATAGAGGAAGAGAACATGGTCCACTCGGACTCAATGCCCCCCCACTCGCCGCCTCTCCCAGCGAGAAACGCCAGAAAAGTGAAGATAAGATAGACTTTATTTATCTTACACTAGATAAATTTACATGTCAAATTTGGCAAATACAGAGTCACTCAGAATGTGCAAAAAGACATAAGTGGGCAAACATTTTAAAGGTTAAAATTATAGTCTGTTCAGGATATACAATTATGCACCATAAAAAAGTGGCAATAAAAGAAAGAGTGTCAATAGTACTGCAGGTTTTCCAGTCCAAGTGCAAGTGACTTAAAGTGACTTGTTGTACGATCTGACAGCGGTGGGGATAAAGGCCCTGCTCCTTCCTACACTGAGGGTGTCTCAGTCTTCCACTGAAGGAGCTCCTCAGCTCCTCCTCAGTCATGTGCAGTGGGAGGTGTTGTTCATGATGGAGGTGGCTTTGACTAGGGGCCTCCTGTCCCTCACCTCCTCCACAGAGTCCAGGGGCCTCATGTCCCTCACCTCCTCCACAGAGTCCAGGGGCCTCATGTCCCTCACCTCCTCCACAGAGTCCAGGGGCCTCCTGTCCCTCACCTCCTCCACAGAGTCCAGGGGCCTCATGTCCCTCACCTCCTCCACAGAGTCCAGGGGCCTCCTGTCCCTCACCTCCTCCACAGAGTCCAGGGGCCTCCTGTCCCTCACCTCCTCCTGACCAGCTTGTTCAGTCTGTGTCTGTCCCGCTCTGTGCTGCCCGGGGCCCAGCACACGGCAGCGTAGTAAATGGCAGAAGCTACCACAGAGTCATAAAAGGTCCTGAGCAGAGGCCTGCTCACTCCGAAGGACCTCAGCCCCCTCAGAAGGACCTCAGCCTCCTCAGAAGGACCTCAGCCTCCTCAGAAGGACCTCAGCCCCCTCAGACGGACCTCAGCCCCCTCAGAAGGACCTCAGGCTCCTCAGAAGGACCTCAGCCTTCACAGAAGGACCTCAGGCTCCTCAGAAGGACCTCAGCCTCCTCAGAAGGACCTCAGCCTCCTCAGAAGGACCTCAGCCTCCTCAGAAGGACCTCAGCCTCCACAGAAGGACCTCAGCCTCCTCAGAAGGACCTCAGCCTCTTCAGAAGGACCTCAGCCTCTTCAGAAGGACCTCAGCCTCCTCAGAAGGAAGAGGCGACTTTGGCCCTTCTTGTGCAGGGCGTTTGTATTATGGACCAGTCCAGTTTATTGTTAATGTGAACACCCAGGTACTTGAAGCTGTCCACCAGCTCAATGTCCTCCCCCTGGATGTTCAGCAGCGTGTGGGAAAGTGGTTTTCTCCTGAAGTCGATGATCATCTCCTTGGTCTTACTGGTGTTCAAGCACAAGTGGTTGCGCTCACACCAGTCGACAAAGTCCTTGATAACCGACCGATATTCCAGTTTGTTCCCCTCAGACACACAGCCCACGATGGCGGAGTCGTCGGAGAACTTCTGCAGGTGACAGCTGTGTGTGTCGTGTGTGAAGTCTGAGGTGTAGATGGTGAAGAGAAACGGTGAGAGGACAGTGCCCTGAGGGGCCCCAGTGCTGCAGACGACCACCTCAGACTCACAGCTGCACGTACTGTGGTCGGTCCTGTGGATTTCCTCTGCTTCAGTCGCTTGAGCTCTCTCCTCACCTGGTCTGGTGTGACAAGTGTGATGCAGAGGTAGGAGTGTAATCGATATCGCACAACGTCCCCCACGAGCTCTGGCTCTTTCCAAATCTGAAATAACAAGACCCCAGATAACAACGCAGAGATATACACTCTATACACTTTAGTGATGAAGGATTCCCAGGACACATGCCACTCAAAACAAAACAAGTCAGGAGAGAGGGACAATTTTGGAAACGTTGTTGTAATCCTGTACATGCTGGATGAATATTATTTGCTTGTGCATTTTGCTCCAGCGAGTCGTTCCAAAGCCAGAGCAGATGATGAAACCCACTGAAAGAGCTGCTGTGTCGCCAAAGCAGTGCTCCCACACTTGCATTACACCGTCCCATGATTGATTAGGGTTGATGCATCACACTAATCGCCTTCAGTGAAAATGATTATTTCACAAATTATTCCTCTGCACTGCAACTCTGCATAACAATGAGACCACGTTCAGCTGGACACATTTGCATCTACTGTTATAGACTCAAAGTTTGAACTGTTTTATAAAGTTTTATATGTACTTCATCATTGGATGGCTTTTATATGTATAAGGTAGATGTAACATTGCATCAAGATTTCAGTCTGTCCAGTCAGTACGAGTGGTATTTTCAGGGTTCCCCATTTCAGGCAAAATGAAAGTAGGGGCATACACAAGATATCATATTTGTTTATAATGTCTTGCCCCCCCTTACATCTTTAGATTGGCTCAGATAATCCATCCCAAAAAGTGAGTATGCAAAAAAAAAAAAAAAAAAAGCTTGTTGAGGTTTGTTCTGTTTAATTTCTTTTACAACATTTTACTTTTGGGCATAACCAACATGCATTATTGATGTAGGTTTTCCATTTCAGTAGTTTCAGTGTTTCAGGAAAAGACACGGGGAAGACATAATCCAGCTCTGTTTCTTGCAGTGGCGTATTTATTGTGTGCACAAGTTACGCGAAGACACGCACTTGCAACAAGCTTCTCTCCCAATAACCTCAACTACAGCCTCCGCCTCTCCCAGACCTGTTAACCCACTGCACCTCCTCATATGCACACACACACAGAAGGTCCTGGGTACGATTCCAACTCTAGGCCTTTCTGTGTGAAGTTTGCATGTTCTCAATCTGTGTAGGTTTCCTCCGGGTGCTCCAGTGTCCCCCATCACTAAAAACATGTACGGTATGAATGTAATGAGTGAATGGATGGTGTTGGTTGGGGCCTGTGCGTCTCGCTTCCGTCATGACCATATGGAGAGAATGGAAAATAGCTGAACTCTGAACATTGTAAAGCACTTTGGGTGACCTTGGTCTGTAAATGTGCTATATAAATAAACTTTACTTACTCATTTTTCCCATACCTATTCATGTGTATTTGTCCCCGCACCTTGTCATGACCATGTCTCCAGTACTTCACTCTTTTTGCGAGCACAACAGCACCCTGCTGTAGAGTTATAGTTATAGTGTAGATGTAATCCACACAGTCACTCTGCATAAACTGTTTCACAGTCCATTTCACACAGCACTAGTGCCCCTAGTGGTGGCCGACAGCATTGCTTCTTAGACGTCTGCATGCGTTTCTGGCTTTATTTTAATTACAATAGCAATCAGTGATTTTGGTGGCCTTAAAACATGCTCTTCTGGCTGTCAACCCCAGTCTTCCATGCTGAGTGTGAGCACCTGTGTGTTCATAAACACTTACTGATGACTCACTGTTCTGCTGATCTGTATTCTGCTGCTGTAGCTCCGGAGTATCTCACTGTGGGATTCTCCTTCCATCTCTGTCCTCTATTTACACACCAGTCCATTTTTAACATCACATCCAAACGTGAGCAGACAGGTGCATCAGGGAGTCTCCAGGAGTCTGAACGGAGGACACGCTATGAGCCCAGATCTCTCTCAAACACACAAACATGAGATCAATCAGCTTGTTTCAGAGGACATTCTGGAGGAACTTTGTTTTCAAACTCAAGACTATGAAATGTTGACAGAAATGTTTTTTTCTGCTAATTGTTTTGGGGTTTTCATCTGTCAAATTACAGGAGCGTCATGTATTTCATCATCTCTTATTCCATGCATAATTTTTTCCCAAATGTTTTTAATGAAAACAAGTATTCTCAACATCACGTTTAAGATAAATAGACACACGCAGTCCATATTTGTTGTCTGAAGGGAGATTCTGCAAATATCAATCAATCAATATGTTTATTTCAAGACAAGAACAAAAATCAAACTATTTTGGTGAAGAGGGAGCTGAATCAAAAGGCAAAGTCCTTGACATAGCGGTCAATCTACGTTTCCACCCTCACCTGTGGTCATGAGCTTTGAGTATTGACCGAAAAAACGAGATTGCAGATATAATGGTTGAAATGAGCTTCCTCCGCAGAGTGGCTGGGCGTCCCTTACAGATCGGGTGAGGAGCTCAGTCACACGGGAGGAGCTCGGAGTGGAAGTGTGTGTGGATAGGGAAGTCTGGGTCCCTCAATCCGGCATCCTGAAAGCATAAGAAGTTACATTGATGGATGGATGGCATGAACAACACAAATCAACAGAACAAACTTGATTATCCCAAGCCCACAGTCAATAGTCTTGTTATATTGTTCAAAAGGCAAATGAAGATAAATAAATTAACATCTATTTTTTATGTAAAACCCTAATGCCCTGTTCTCCCTGTCCACAGTGGGGTCCCAGGACAGTCTGCTGGAGATCACCTTCCGCTCCACCATCCCCCCCGTCCTCTGCGACCCGTCCACCCCCAAACCGGAGGTGACCACGCCCCCCCTGAGCCTGAGCCACGCCTTCTCCTCGTCCTCCTCTTCCAACGGGACAGCGGCCAGTCCGTTAGGTAGGCCCACCACACTCAAACTGCCTCCGTACCACAGAGACACTCAAGAGGCCCAGACGCTGAGCTGGGCGAACTTTGGCCACTTCCGGGAGTCTGGAATCGCGTCTGAATATGAGTCGGACTCTGAGAACAGCGAGGACGAAGACGAGGAGGAGTTTTTGGGGTGGGGCACGGAGGCAGAGACAGTGGGACTCCTCAACTTCCTTAACAAACAGAACCGCGATTGTGTTGGGGGGGAGATCATAGCCTGACGTGTCCCTGGCGTTCACTCAGAGAGGAGTCGGTCCTGGAGAGTATTGGACACTTCAAAGGCTGTGTTGTTTATTAGGGCACAAGTTTGTTACGTCTTAGCTGAGTTGTTGTTCATTGGTTGATAAAGTAATATCTATTTTGACTTCATCTTCTAAACTAATTCAATTTGCTCCATGGCTTTTACACAGCTTTTTATCATGTTAAAGGTGTTTTGTTTTTATTATTTCATCGCGGGAAGATCCAGGACACGCTGAAGGGGCTATTGGCTCTTTCACACAATCACACAGAATTATCTAAAGAATTGGTTCTTTCTCCACTATGCAGAAAAGTAGATATTTTGTGCCTTGTAAAAGTATTAATACTTATTTTTGTCACGTTGCAGCGATGACTATTTTCAACCCCATTCAAGACATTTTTGTAATGCCCTAAATAGATAAAGCAGTCATCTCTGAGGACTTTAGTTGTCAGGAAATACAATAAGAAAAAGGTTGGGAAAAAGTGAGAAACCTTGGGGAGGCAGGCTGTAGATCCAGGTCTCAGGCTGTTGATGAGGTGCAGGACTGAAGAGGCTACCAGGTGGGAAGGGGGTGCAGTCTACCAGGTGGGAAGGGGGTGCAGTCTACCAGGTGGGAAGGGAGTGCAGTCTACCAGGTGGGAAGGGAGTGCAGTCTACCAGGTGGGAAGGGGTGCAGTCTACCAGGTGGGAAGGGAGTGCAGTCTACCAGGTGGGAAGGGGGTGCAGTCTACCAGGTGGGAAGGGAGTGCAGTCTACCAGGTGGGAAGGGGTGCAGTCTACCAGGTGGGAAGGGGGTGCAGTCTACCAGGTGGGAAGGGAGTGCAGTCTACCAGGTGGGAAGGGGTGCAGTCTACCAGGTGGGAAGGGGGTGCAGTCTACCAGGTGGGAAGGGAGTGCAGTCTACCAGGTGGGAAGGGGGTGCAGTCTACCAGGTGGGAAGGGGGTGCAGTCTACCAGGTGGGAAGGGGGTGCAGTCTACCAGGTGGGAAGGGAGTGCAGTCTACCAGGTGGGAAGGGGTGCAGTCTACCAGGTGGGAAGGGGGTGCAGTCTACCAGGTGGGAAGGGAGTGCAGTCTACCAGGTGGGAAGGGGGTGCAGTCTACCAGGTGGGAAGGGGGTGCAGTCTACCAGGTGGGAAGGGAGTGCAGTCTACCAGGTGGGAAGGGAGTGCAGTCTACCAGGTGGGAAGGGGTGCAGTCTACCAGGTGGGAAGGGAGTGCAGTCTACCAGGTGGGAAGGGGGTGCAGTCTACCAGGTGGGAAGGGAGTGCAGTCTACCAGGTGGGAAGGGGTGCAGTCTACCAGGTGGGAAGGGGGTGCAGTCTACCAGGTGGGAAGGGAGTGCAGTCTACCAGGTGGGAAGGGGTGCAGTCTACCAGGTGGGAAGGGGGTGCAGTCTACCAGGTGGGAAGGGAGTGCAGTCTACCAGGTGGGAAGGGGGTGCAGTCTACCAGGTGGGAAGGGAGTGCAGTCTACCAGGTGGGAAGGGGGTGCAGTCTACCAGGTGGGAAGGGAGTGCAGTCTACCAGGTGGGAAGGGAGTGCAGTCTACCAGGTGGGAAGGGAGTGCAGTCTACCAGCTGGGAAGGGGGTGCAGTCTACCAGGTGGGAAGGGGGTGCAGTCTACCAGGTGGGAAGGGAGTGCAGTCTACCAGGTGGGAAGGGGGTGCAGTCTACCAGGTGGGAAGGGGGTGCAGTCTACCAGGTGGGAAGGGGGTGCAGTCTACCAGGTGGGAAGGGGGTGCAGTCTACCAGGTGGGAAGGGGGTGCAGTCTACCAGGTGGGAAGGGGGTGCAGTCTACCAGGTGGGAAGGGGGTGCAGTCTACCAGGTGGGAAGGGGGTGCAGTCTACCAGGTGGGAAGGGAGTGCAGTCTACCAGGTGGGAAGGGGGTGCAGTCTACCAGGTGGGAAGGGAGTGCAGTCTACCAGGTGGGAAGGGGGTGCAGTCTACCAGGTGGGAAGGGAGTGCAGTCTACCAGGTGGGAAGGGGGTGCAGTCTACCAGGTGGGAAGGGGGTGCAGTCTACCAGGTGGGAAGGGAGTGCAGTCTACCAGGTGGGAAGGGGGTGCAGTCTACCAGGTGGGAAGGGGGTGCAGTCTACCAGGTGGGAAGGGGGTGCAGTCTACCAGGTGGGAAGGGGGTGCAGTCTACCAGGTGGGAAGGGGGTGCAGTCTACCAGGTGGGAAGGGGGTGCAGTCTACCAGGTGGGAAGGGGGTGCAGTCTACCAGGTGGGAAGGGGGTGCAGTCTACCAGGTGGGAAGGGGGTGCAGTCTACCAGGTGGGAAGGGGGTGCAGTCTACCAGGTGGGAAGGGGGTGCAGTCTACCAGTGTGGGCTGGGGAAGAGCGTAGCTGGAAGTGGGTCTAAAATGCAAGTGTAAGTTTTAGAGAATACAACCACAGACATTACTTCTATGTGTTTTATGGGAGCTGCTGTATCCAATGCAGACTTTAAGGACTCCATAGTGTTGTTTGGTTGATGACCGTGGGACTGATGCTGAGCAGGATCACCTGGAATGGTATTTAACATTGGCTGTATTAGTTCTTTGAAATTGGAGATTTATCATTTACAGTTCTTTACATTTACAGTTTAGACCCTTGGCACACAAGCGTCTTTTAGAGTGAGATTGAAAGGGATTGAGAAGTGTTCTAGTTGTGGGTTTGCAATTAATATTGGGAACCTCACTCCTATATGTCAGGACAATATCCAAGTGGTGATAATGAACGTGAGTGGCTCAACATTCTGGGTCTGTTTTATTTAGGCTGTCATTGCTGTCAATAAATCTCCAGTTATGGTTTTGTTTTCCCAATCCAAAACAATTAAACATGATAAGAATCTCGGTGCAGGGATCAGGAGGTTGGTATATTACTGTCACTAATGGACGTGGCAGCATCATGCTCTGGGGATGCTTTTCTTCAGCAGGGATAGGGAAGTGTCAGAGTTGATGGAGAAAAAAACTCTGGAGCATCTTGGAAGAAAAGCTGCTGAAGCTGGGGATTCCACATGTACTGTTTTGATAAATAATTAAAAACATATTTTTGTCTGTGGCTGTAACGTGACAAAATGTGCAAGAGTTCAAAGTGTATTTTCACTATTGCAAGACACTGTTTATCTTTCAAATTCAGATGGATTCTCAGGACTTTCCACGTGACGTTTTGGGAAAATCGAATAAGGTTCTGCCTCCAAACTGGTTTCACTCCAAAAGATAAAATCAAACAACTGTTAAATGCAAATATGGGGTTCCTTTGGTCAGGATTATTACATTTCATTCTGTCCTCTCCCCACACATTCAGAGTCAGCTTTTCTTCATAGTCCAGGGCAGCGCGGGTCCTTGTGGCCGACTCAAACATGTGTAGTTTCATAACACACATACAAGCAACAGGCTAAACAACAACAGCCTTTATTTATGTCCAAAAGATAATGTAATTATTGCTATACTTTGTCCGAGCTGTTCACACTGAAGTTTTTTGCGCGGTGGGAATGAGGCTACTATAAGCTGTGCAGGGCTTAAAGCGATACAACCCACCTTGATTCACTGCTGTATGATAAATATTCTATTGTGTGAAAGGTCCAGTGAAAGGTTACACTTTGACTGGACTGAGATCCCAACTGGAAGATGAAAAAAAGGTTTATTTGATAGGGACAATGGACGTTAATGAAGATGAAATGTAAATAAGCCAGCTACAAAGCTCATTTTCAAGCAGAGCCGCTGCAGGCACAGAAACAAGTTACAAATGCAGACAGTATGATCCAAGGATGAGAAGGATGAGTGGTGGGATTTCAGCCATTGCTTGAGTTGTCTTTTTCAGCTACAGTACGGGGCACTTCCTGAGGAAGACAATGGTCAGAATGTTAGACATCTTCTGAACAGTGCTCTGTTCTTTTCTCTAACATGAGTATCATAAGAATCAATAATACCAGTATTATTACCTCTATCAAATCTGCGCACATAAACATTTGCCGTGTAGTAATTCCAGGTAATGGTGTTTTCAAGCCTGTGCGATCACCTCGGCGTCAGAGTTAATGCGTCGTCTAAATGCGTCCCCACATGCATCTCAGATTGCTCTCAGACTTCTCTTGATTTTAGAGGAGCTCATACCTGCTGGGTTACCTCTGGGCTACTGCTCCATTTACCAAGCTCATCTGTTCACAACCCCAAACATAGAAACACTGCTGACACATTAACATATTGTACGTTTCCAACAGAACTGATCAAGCAAATGAACAATGTAATGCAAATTATTAGCCTCATTCCCATTGCATGCAAATTCAATGAGAGATCAGAGTCACTCCAAATACATGCCTCTCTCCTCCTGACGAGCAGGAGCTCTACTCCGAGCTCTACTCTGTGCCTGAGCACCCTAACTATAAAAGGTGGGCCCCACCACTCTACAGGAAAAACTCATGTGGACCGATCTACAATCTCAGACTTTTGGTCCATTCCCAAAGCTCATGGCCATAGGTTGGTCGGTCTCACGTTCATCCTCCGCTCACTGAGAGACCTCAGATCATTCTGATTTTGGCTCTGACTTGACTCTCTTCAATTTCCGGGAGGATTCAGTGTGTGAAACACATTTGGTTTTTAGGCTTTAAGGTTAAACCAAGATCTCCATAATTGTCTTTGTGGAAAGTTTGTAAATAACTCATCTGATTATTGTCTTTATTGTTTAATTATTTAGACCATTTTTGAACAAACGGATTGAACCAAAATTGGACCAAAAGTCCACCATTGTTTTGGCTTCCTTACTTGACCAATTATTGTGTGGGTTCATTGTTTTGAATAAATTAAGTTATATGGTTGTTTTCTCTGAAATTAGCTTTAAACTAATGTATAACATTAGATTACAATTGTATTAAGACGGATAAAATAAGTAGCTCATTTCTGTTTTATACAAGTAGCTCTTGAATGGAAAAAGGTGGAGACCTAAACCATTCCCCTGTAAATCCCTGTGTTCTCTTTATGATCCGCACACCTTCAGTTCAAACACTGTTTATAGCAGTATAGAGTTTATAGAGCCATGTGCAGCGGGCCACAGAGTGTTTCTCTGTAGGAAACATGTAGCAAAGGTTATGATGACTTTTCCACAGAACTGAACAAACTCTCTCCAGTAAAACATCTGTTGTTTCTGTTTTTGTTCAGTGTACAAAAGCAATAATGTACAAAGTAAATAATGTAAGTATTTTTGAAATGTTTGTTGTTTATTCGCTGATGCTCGGGTTGTGGGATAAAAGCACATCTGTAGAGTCAGCTCCTCCGGCCAAAGCATTAACCCCAGACACACTGCGTCCCGGAGCATTCGCTGCCGATGAAAAACGCCGTTTGAAAAGTCGGTCTGTGCTGCTCAACTCTGTTTTCATTTAAAGACTATCTTTTTTAGTTATGTTTCATGTCACAACATTGTTTCCTGATCAAAAAAGGTTTTAAAGCTGCACTAACTGACTTTGGGATTTTGAAGCCGCGGACTCTCTGGCCTCTCTCTTTCTGCTCCCCTCCCCGCACCCACGAAGCTATCGCCCCCCACACACACACTCACTGTTGGGACGGAGCTAGTGTCTCCCAATATGGATAATACATGGATATGGATTTGCACGTGGATGGCGTGACCATAGAACGATAGAACCGGGAAGAGCAGAGGAACGAGACTTTCTTTTGGATGGCTGTCTCGCTGAGTAAGCAGTAACCGGTGACGAAGACACACAAAGTTTCAGGTTAGCTCCGCCGCTTGTTGTGCTAACTCAGCCGTCTATGCTAACAGACCTGTAGATTTCTCACGAAAGTGGGGGTCAGTGGTCCGCTGTGATTGGTCACAATCTGCGACCTGAAACACATTCTCTTCTTTGTTTCATCAAAACTCGATCGAAAATATAATGTCACGCCAGCACAAATCTGCACTACTTTTTCTTCAAAAGGACGTATATCCCAATGCACTGCATGGACATGGATAGCATTTTAGTAATTAATACAAAAATAAAGTCAGTTAGTGCAGCTTTAAGTTTTTTTCAGCGAACACTGTGACAATTCCTCATTCTCTGACGTTGTCTTTTAAAACTAAAGTTCTGCCTCAAATTTAGTTTGGGGAATTTATTCTGTCAAATCACGTTCTTTAAAACCAGAGGTGGCAAATAATGAAATAGTTTTACTTAATTTAAGTATTTAAGTTAAGTCTTACTTTATAGTGCTGCAATGCCTCTAGCGGCTCTGTCAGGGGCAGTGGTCTCCAGAGTACAGGGCCTGGGGCTTGGGCAAGACCAGGGCTGGACCAGGGCTGTGGGGGATTACTACCCTGGTCTTATCCATCCGTACTCTCCGTTCAATCATCATCTCACTGCATGTAACGTCTGGGTCTGGTCCCTGGGTTAGCGAATACAATCGGTTTAATTTCGACCGACCAATCAGATTCAGATTCATTTTATTTGCCATTTGCAGTAAAACCACATTGGAATTCATTAGCCCCCAGTGTGCACAAGTACAGACAGAGAACATAAAACAACATTAAAAGTACAGAAAAAAAAGTAAAACATTCAGCCAGCGCGGGAGGCAGGTGTTGGAGTTAGTTGTGGGTGATGTCAAGAGTTTGCGTCGAACGGGAAGGTCGTAGTTTGGCAATGGTGAAAAATGCAAAAAATTGTGGCGCTGCTCCCCACGGGCTCCGTTAGCTGCAAAGGAGATGGCTAAAGCTAGGCTAAATGCTAAATGCTAACAACAGACTCGAGCTCATTACATACGTCACAGTAAACTCAGATCTGTTTCAATCTGCAAAAGGAGTTAGCCCCTCCCACCTGTTCACGGAGTCAATGGAGACAATTCAGACCTTAGTATGAAATGTCATTTTTACTTTGGTGTGGTACGACGAGGCTAGGGGGTTTACCAGACACAGGAAGAACATGCAAATTGGAATAAAACCCAGGACCGTTTAGCCGTGAAGTACTAGAGCTGATCAGTTTTTGTTTTGTTGTCAGTAGTTCACTTCCTAAGACTAGAACTTTTGCCACCTCTAATGTCACAACACAGTAGGACATTATTCTGACTCCATCCTTAATATTTAAATGAAAATAGATAGAATATAACCATCAAAATACAACAAAGATATTCAGCTAAACGTTCCTCGGCTGTGAAAGGGGAAGTGTGGATATTCTTCTACAGTGTGTTATTTACTAAACCTGCTGAGGCCCATCTGTATGTTTTTACAGACTGCTCCCACTTATAATTAGAGTAAATGAGAAAATCAGAGGCCAAAACTATGGTTCTCAGGCTGTGTTCACACTTCAGTTCCAAGTGCATGGTGCACCTTTTGCTGGTTTCACGTCTCCACAGATGAACTCACTTAGTCCTGGAGCAGACCTGTTTTATAAAGACATGTCTTTCTTGGTGCTATAAAGATATCACTTTATAAATTCTATAAATCTATAAATTCTATGTTCTATAAATTCTGGTATCTTGATTGGTGTGCAAGAACGCCATTTGAACAGAGAAATTCCTAAAACTTATTTTTCATGAATGCATGTTATTTAAGTTTACATTGGAGAACTTTAACACATTATTGAATCTAAAGGTGGTAGAAAATGTGTTGAAATCCAATAGTTTTAGCATTAATATTATAGCCTCATTTATATTGATACAGCAGTTTGTGTAGTGAGCGATACCAGCGACTCGCCAGGGGACAGAGGGCGTGTCTTTGTGGGATGCCAGCGACTCGCCAGGGACAGAGGGCGTGTCTTTGTGGGATGCCAGCGACTCGCCAGGGGACAGAGGGCGTGTCTTTGTGGGATGCCAGCGACTCGCCAGGGGACAGAGGGCGTGTCTTTGTGGGATGCCAGCGACTCGCCAGGGGACAGAGGGCGTGTCTTTGTGGGATGCCAGCGACTCGCCAGGGGACAGAGGGCGTGTCTTTGTGGGATGCCAGCGACTCGCCAGGGATAGAGGGCGTGTCTTTGTGGGATGCCAGCGACTCGCCAGGGGACAGAGGGCGTGTCTTTGTGGGATGCCAGCGACTCGCCAGGGGACAGAGGGCGTGTCTTTGTGGGATGCCAGCGACTCGCCAGGGGACAGAGGGCGTGTCTTTGTGGGATGCCAGCGACTCGCCAGGGGACAGAGGGCGTGTCTTTGTGGGATGCCAGCGACTCGCCAGGGGACAGAGGGCGTGTCTTTGTGGGATGCCAGCGACTCGCCAGGGGACAGAGGGCGTGTCTTTGTGGGATGCCAGCGACTCACCAGGGGACAGAGGGCGTGTCTTTGTGGGATGCCAGCGACTCGCCAGGGACAGAGGGCGTGTCTTTGTGGGATGCCAGCGACTCGCCAGGGATAGAGGGCGTGTCTTTGTGGGATGCCAGCGACTCGCCAGGGATAGAGGGCGTGTCTTTGTGGGATGCCAGCGACTCGCCAGGGGACAGAGGGCGTGTCTTTGTGGGATGCCAGCGACTCGCCAGGGACAGAGGGCGTGTCTTTGTGGGATGCCAGCGACTCGCCAGGGGACAGAGGGCGTGTCTTTGTGGGATGCCAGCGACTCGCCAGGGGACAGAGGGCGTGTCTTTGTGGGATGCCAGCGACTCGCCAGGGGACAGAGGGCGTGTCTTTGTGGGATGCCAGCGACTCGCCAGGGACAGAGGGCGTGTCTTTGTGGGATGCCAGCGACTCGCCAGGGGACAGAGGGCGTGTCTTTGTGGGATGCCAGCGACTCGCCAGGGATAGAGGGCGTGTCTTTGTGGGATGCCAGCGACTCGCCAGGGGACAGAGGGCGTGTCTTTGTGGGATGCCAGCGACTCGCCAGGGGACAGAGGGCGTGTCTTTGTGGGATGCCAGCGACTCGCCAGGGGACAGAGGGCGTGTCTTTGTGGGATGCCAGCGACTCGCCAGGGGACAGAGGGCGTGTCTTTGTGGGATGCCAGCGACTCGCCAGGGGACAGAGGGCGTGTCTTTGTGGGATGCCAGCGACTCGCCAGGGGACAGAGGGCGTGTCTTTGTGGGATGCCAGCGACTCGCCAGGGATAGAGGGCGTGTCTTTGTGGGATGCCAGCGACTCGCCAGGGGACAGAGGGCGTGTCTTTGTGGGATGCCAGCGACTCGCCAGGGGACAGAGGGCGTGTCTTTGTGGGATGCCAGCGACTCGCCAGGGGACAGAGGGCGTGTCTTTGTGGGATGCCAGCGACTCGCCAGGGGACAGAGGGCGTGTCTTTGTGGGATGCCAGCGACTCGCCAGGGGACAGAGGGTGTGTCTTTGTGGGATGCCAGCGACTCGCCAGGGGACAGAGGGCGTGTCTTTGTGGGATGCCAGCGACTCGCCAGGGACAGAGGGCGTGTCTTTGTGGGATGCCAGCGACTCGCCAGGGGACAGAGGGCGTGTCTTTGTGGGATGCCAGCGACTCGCCAGGGACAGAGGGCGTGTCTTTGTGGGATGCCAGCGACTCGCCAGGGACAGAGGGCGTGTCTTTGTGGGATGCCAGCGACTCGCCAGGGGACAGAGGGCGTGTCTTTGTGGGATGCCAGCGACTCGCCAGGGGACAGAGGGCGTGTCTTTGTGGGATGCCAGCGACTCGCCAGGGGACAGAGGGCGTGTCTTTGTGGGATGCCAGCGACTCGCCAGGGGACAGAGGGCGTGTCTTTGTGGGATGCCAGCGACTCGCCAGGGGACAGAGGGCGTGTCTTTGTGGGATGCCAGCGACTCGCCAGGGGACAGAGGGCGTGTCTTTGTGGGATGCCAGCGACTCGCCAGGGGACAGAGGGCGTGTCTTTGTGGGATGCCAGCGACTCGCCAGGGGACAGAGGGCGTGTCTTTGTGGGATGCCAGCGACTCGCCAGGGGACAGAGGGCGTGTCTTTGTGGGATGCCAGCGACTCGCCAGGGGACAGAGGGCGTGTCTTTGTGGGATGCCAGCGACTCGCCAGGGGACAGAGGGCGTGTCTTTGTGGGATGCCAGCGACTCGCCAGGGACAGAGGGCGTGTCTTTGTGGGATGCCAGCGACTCACCAGGGGACAGAGGGCGTGTCTTTGTGGGATGCCAGCGACTCGCCAGGGGACAGAGGGCGTGTCTTTGTGGGATGCCAGCGACTCGCCAGGGACAGAGGGCGTGTCTTTGTGGGATGCCAGCGACTCGCCAGGGGACAGAGGGCGTGTCTTTGTGGGATGCCAGCGACTCGCCAGGGGACAGAGGGCGTGTCTTTGTGGGATGCCAGCGACTCCCAGGGGACAGAGGGCGTGTCTTTGTGGGATGCCAGCGACTCGCCAGGGACAGAGGGCGTGTCTTTGTGGGATGCCAGCGACTCGCCAGGGGACAGAGGGCGTGTCTTTGTGGGATGCCAGCGACTCGCCAGGGATAGAGGGCGTGTCTTTGTGGGATGCCAGCGACTCGCCAGGGGACAGAGGGCGTGTCTTTGTGGGATGCCAGCGACTCGCCAGGGGACAGAGGGCGTGTCTTTGTGGGATGCCAGCGACTCGCCAGGGGACAGAGGGCGTGTCTTTGTGGGATGCCAGCGACTCGCCAGGGGACAGAGGGCGTGTCTTTGTGGGATGCCAGCGACTCGCCAGGGACAGAGGGCGTGTCTTTGTGGGATGCCAGCGACTCACCAGGGGACAGAGGGCGTGTCTTTGTGGGATGCCAGCGACTCGCCCAGGGACAGAGGGCGTGTCTTTGTGGGATGCCAGCGACTCGCCAGGGGACAGAGGGCGTGTCTTTGTGGGATGCCAGCGACTCGCCAGGGATAGAGGGCGTGTCTTTGTGGGATGCCAGCGACTCGCCAGGGGACAGAGGGCGTGTCTTTGTGGGATGCCAGCGACTCGCCAGGGGACAGAGGGCGTGTCTTTGTGGGATGCCAGCGACTCGCCAGGGGACAGAGGGCGTGTCTTTGTGGGATGCCAGCGACTCGCCAGGGACAGAGGGCGTGTCTTTGTGGGATGCCAGCGACTCGCCAGGGGACAGAGGGCGTGTCTTTGTGGGATGCCAGCGACTCGCCAGGGATAGAGGGCGTGTCTTTGTGGGATGCCAGCGACTCGCCAGGGGACAGAGGGCGTGTCTTTGTGGGATGCCAGCGACTCGCCAGGGATAGAGGGCGTGTCTTTGTGGGATGCCAGCGACTCGCCAGGGACAGAGGGCGTGTCTTTGTGGGATGCCAGCGACTCGCCAGGGATAGAGGGCGTGTCTTTGTGGGATGCCAGCGACTCGCCAGGGGACAGAGGGCGTGTCTTTGTGGGATGCCAGCGACTCGCCAGGGATAGAGGGCGTGTCTTTGTGGGATGCCAGCGACTCGCCAGGGACAGAGGGCGTGTCTTTGTGGGATGCCAGCGACTCGCCAGGGATAGAGGGCGTGTCTTTGTGGGATGCCAGCGACTCGCCAGGGGACAGAGGGCGTGTCTTTGTGGGATGCCAGCGACTCGCCAGGGGACAGAGGGCGTGTCTTTGTGGGATGCCAGCGACTCGCCAGGGGACAGAGGGCGTGTCTTTGTGGGATGCCAGCGACTCGCCAGGGACAGAGGGCGTGTCTTTGTGGGATGCCAGCGACTCGCCAGGGGACAGAGGGCGTGTCTTTGTGGGATATGCCAGCGACTCACCAGGGGACAGAGGGGCGTGTCTTTGTGGGATGCCAGCGACTCGCCAGGGACAGAGGGCGTGTCTTTGTGGGATGCCAGCGACTCGCCAGGGATAGAGGGCGTGTCTTTGTGGGATGCCAGCGACTCGCCAGGGACAGAGGGCGTGTCTTTGTGGGATGCCAGCGACTCGCCAGGGGACAGAGGGCGTGTCTTTGTGGGACACCTGACCGTCCTTCATGATCCTCTGTTGACTTTGAAGACTGCACTAAACACACATGTATGACCTTGTGTGAGTTGTCTCGCTAGACCATCTATGCCTCATGTTATTCCCCAAAAGGGTCATAACAGGAGCTCATTACAGGATTTACAAATCAATATCAAAATCCACCCCAGGATCATAGAGACGGCTAAATCCCGGTATTTTAAGCCCAAACACTGAGTGTCACTGTTCTTCAGTCTGTGTGTGCTCTATGGCTGGGTCTGGTGTTGGATCTCTGAGCTGTGTAAGGGACCAGAGCAGGGGCCAGAGCAGGGGCCAGAGCAGGGGCCAGAGCAGGGGCCAGAGCAGGGGCCAGAGCAGGGGCCAGAGCAGGGGCCAGAGCAGGAGCCAGAGCAGGAGCCAGAGCAGGGGCCAGAGCAGGGACCAGAGCAGGGGCCAGAGCAGGGGCCAGAGCAGGGGCCAGAGCAGGGGCCAGAGCAGGGGCCAGAGCAGGGACCAGAGCAGGAGCCAGAGCAGGGACCAGAGCAGGAGCCAGAGCAGGAGCCAGAGCAGGAGCCAGAGCAGGGGCCAGAGCAGGGACCAGAGCAGGGGCCAGAGCAGGGGCCAGAGCAGGGGCCAGAGCAGGGGCCAGAGCAGGGGCCAGAGCAGGGGCCAGAGCAGGGACCAGAGCAGGAGCCAGAGCAGGAGCCAGAGCAGGGGCCAGAGCAGGGGCCAGAGCAGGAGCCAGAGCAGGGACCAGAGCAGGGGCCAGAGCAGGGGCCAGAGCAGGGACCAGAGCAGGGGCCAGAGCAGGGGCCAGAGCAGGGACCAGAGCAGGAGCCAGAGCAGGAGCCAGAGCAGGGGTCAGAGCAGGGGTCAGAGCAGGGGCCAGAGCAGGAGCCAGAGCAGGGGCCAGAGCAGGGGCCAGAGCAGGGGCCAGAGCAGGGGCCAGAGCAGGGGCCAGAGCAGGGGCCAGAGCAGGGGCCAGAGCAGGGGCCAGAGCAGGAGCCAGAGCAGGGGCCAGAGCAGGGGCCAGAGCAGGGGCCAGAGCAGGGACCAGAGCAGGAGCCAGAGCAGGAGCCAGAGCAGGGGCCAGAGCAGGGGCCAGAGCAGGGACCAGAGCAGGGGCCAGAGCAGGGGCCAGAGCAGGGGCCAGAGCAGGGACCAGAGCAGGGACCAGAGCAGGGGCCAGAGCAGGGACCAGAGCAGGAGCCAGAGCAGGAGCCAGAGCAGGGGCCAGAGCAGGGGCCAGAGCAGGGACCAGAGCAGGAGCCAGAGCAGGGGCCAGAGCAGGGGCCAGAGCGGGGGCTGAGCTGGTGGTCTTTCTTTGGCATATACCCCCTGTAGCTGTGTTCTATATTTATTCTCATGAATCAGCTGATTGTGTTCATGTAAAATTCAATGAGTATGTTTACAAAGCTTCAGTTTAGTGAAATCCAAATCAAATAAAAAAAAAAGAATGTTTCTCAAACCAAAAGTTCACTGGAATCATGTGTTTTTTACTGTTTGTAAAATAGCAAGGTTTTACATTTTTGTATCAAAACAAATGCTTAACATTTAGTTTTTTTGTTGGCCGACAACCAATAGCATTGAGTTCTTATTATCGCTGACATAGTTGCCATAGCAACAGGACCTGTGCCTAGTCCCGTATACAGCTGTATGTTCAGTCCATGGTTTGATCATGGGATGTAATATGTTTTCATTACACTGGGTAACAAAAAAATATTTGTTGAAAATAGTCCAGGGTTTTCAGCTGAATTAGAAAACCCTTGGAAATTACCTTGGTTTTGCTCAATCAGGTCAGGATTTCTGATTTCTGCGGATCATCAGCTGAGAAACCCTTGACGTATCCAAAAACTCATTCAGTTTTTATTTACTCCATCAAATTTGATAAGCAGAATTCATAATAACGTAGACGTACATAATCCGTAACACTATGGCTGTATCTCACACACTTGACCTGATAGAGCAGAATGCATGTGATATTCTCAGAACACCAACATTAGACTAAATCAGCTGAGAAACCCCTGACCATTTTTTGGCTGTCAACTTGTGTTATAGATCCATTTTTTAATACCTGAAGAATAAAGAAGCTACAAAACAAATGTTTTGTACATATTTGTTTGTAAAAGGAAATGTTGGTTTTACTGACATTTGTTCAATACAAAAAGCTGCTATACTGAATATTAGGGGCTCATTTTCTTTGCAAGAACAACATAATATTTTATTCATTTAATGTCAAATTTCTTTTACTAGACAAAGCATTAAAAACCATATTTACCGTGAGTGCTGATATCACTGCTTCCCTTCACTTGCCCTTGAATGAAGCTCAGAATGTCTAAGGTGCAATCAGCATCCATGTTTAGAATTCAGTGTTTGTCTCGTTGCGGAACAGAATTGGTTAGTTATTATTTTTCATATATTTCAAGCACAAGACCAGCTTCGCCTGAGTTAATGATATGATGCCGTAAGCCGATTGCCAACACTTTTATTCCGTAAACTACTGAAAGATAACGGGTAAAAGATTGAGGTCAGGATAATTGACAGTTCTATTGTATCTAATCATTCATCCCTTTTGTCCGATCTGATGATGATCCTTCCAGATCCTAGTGTAGCTCATGGGCCAGACCTGTCAGTGGTGCCAATGGATTGCACAGTGTAATTTACTGCATGTCTGTACAGTACAGAGCCAGACCCGGAGTCACACTGTGTATCCTACATGCGTGCTCCGGAAGCTCTAAAGGACTGAAGGTGAGGGGTTCTTAACCTGAAACATTCACACTTCTGCAGGTGTGCAAATTGTTTCACTTGAATGGGGCCATTTAGAAATTACATTGTGAAACCCATACAAACTACAGCTCATGGAGGTGTAAAAACAAATGTATACAGGAAGCCATGTGTAAATTCAAACAGTAGGATCTGGACATGACTTAAGAGCGTCTTTGAGTGTCCAAAAAAGACTTTACTTGACTCAAGACTTGAAAGAAAATACTTTGATTTGCAAAAGAATCACTTGGTTCTACCTCTGTTGTTCGGTGGAGCCCATTCCCCTTGTGTTTGAACATGTTGCTTGTGCATAGGTGGACTGGCTGGAGTCTGTAGGAGAAGTGTCTGAAACCATTCATAGTAACTGTAGACTGTTGTAACGGTGAGATGTGTGAGAAAAGCAATTCTCGCACATGTCAAAACTGAGGTGGCCACTGTGGTCCTGACCCAGATTGTGTCCCTTGTGTGAAGACGTGAAGGAGCAACACAAACACTGCACACGGAGCAGTGTTTGTGTTGCTAGTTCCTGCGGTGGCTGGTGGGATGCTGATCTGCAGATTTGGATAGAAGAAGGCCAAGCGAGACAATCCACCAGTGTATATCTGAACAAGCTGTCAGCGCAGAGAGAGAGGCGGCGTGGAGACAAAAGTCTGTTATGCCGTTAGTTTAGCACCATATTTTATTCACACACGGATGAACGGAGCAGCGGCTCATGTGAGGTTTGGACGTCAACATGTCCGCCTACATCTGTCAACCTAATCCACAGAGGACTAGAAGTGAGTCCTCCACCACAGGCAACAAAACCTTATTTAACCCTCCAAGGTCCAGGGTCATTTTGGGGAACTTTCCTCGCCTGGTTTTCTTTGTGTATAATTGTTCATAAAACAGTCATCTTTTGATGCAGAGTCAAGCAGTATACTTTGTTTTTTTCAGTACAACCTGGGGTTTTAGAATATTCATATTGTAGAGCTGTCATATCAATTATATAAAAACTATGGAATCATGAAGAGAAAGAAAAAAATTAAACGGAAAATCAATTTCACAAAACTGTATTGAAAAAACACAATGAAAGGCTATAAACAACTTTTTACACTGCATAGAAATGTTATTTATGGACTTGGGGATAATGGGAAAAAAATTGAACCAGTGACTATTATAATTTTTACAAAATTCCACTATAAAAGCCAAAAACGCTGTACTCCTGATGCCCTTCCTGAAGCAGTTTGTCTATGAGGCTGTGGTTGCTTCTGTATCACTGCTGTAAAATATGTATAACACAAGAAACTAAGACAAAAAATAAATAAAACATCTAATTTATATAAATATTATATACACATAATATCATTTTACTGTATTCATTAGTGTCTATATCAATAATGCGCACAGAGGAGTCATCGTACTCTCTGACAATCTTCGTGTGAGTCCCCGTCTTTACAGTTGGCTCACGAGGCACCGCTCGAAGATCCGCTTGGACACTTTCACACATAGTTTATCCTCCGTCCCACAGACAAACCAAAGATATTTTTGTAATTCAGATTCAGATTCAGATTCATTTATTGGCCATGTGCAGTATAAAAACTACATTGGAATACATTTGCAAAAAAAAGGTACTCTGTGTGCACCGACAGAATAAAAAGCACGATACAATGTAATATAAAATACACATACACTGAATATAAAAGAATAAAAAATAAAAAAAACAGCTGACACTGTGGCACCGATCAACAAAACGATACAAGGGGTAAAAGCAGGAATTAAAGTGCTCTGTTTAGGCACCTAACAGCCTGTGGAAAGAAGCTGTTAGCATAGCGAGATGTCTTGCATCTCAGCGACTGATATCTTCTGCCAGCGGGAAGAAGCTGGAACATGGCTTTCCCAGGGTGGCCAGAAGAGTCATTAACAATCCTAAGAGCTTTGTTTAAAAGTCTGGATTTATAAAGAACCTCCAGAACAGGAAGCTCACAGCCCACGGTCCTCTTTGCAGAGCGGAGCACCTTGTTTAAAGCTCTCTTTTCTTTATCTGTGATGTTTCCAAACCACACAGACACAGAACCAACAAGTAAACTCTCAATGGTGCAGCGATAAAAGTTAAGCAGAATCTTAGAGTTAGTGGTAAATTCTCTAAGTTTCCGCAAAAAGAAGAGCCGCTGACGTGCTTTCTTAACAACCCGGTCAGTGTTTTTAACCCATTTCAGGTTAGACAGAGTTAAACCCAGAAACTTACACTCCTCTACGATCTGCACCTGGGAGTTGTCAATAACAACAGGAGTGTGAGAACTGCTACGACTGAAGTCAAAGACAAGTTCACATGTTTTTGCAGTGTTCAGCTGGAGATTGTTTACTTTACTCCACTGAAAAACATGTTCGATCTCTGCTCTATAAGAGGATTCATCATTGTCACTGATGAGACCGATGATGGTGGTGTCATCAGCATATTTGATGATCAAGTTTGAGTCAGAGGAGGACACACAATCGTGAGTGTACAAAGTAAAAAGCAAAGGACTTAAAATACATCCCTGAGGAGAACCAGTGCTCACAGAAACAACATCAGAAAAACAGTCATTGATTTTTACTCTCTGAGATCTGTCAGTTAAAAAGCTAAAAATCCATTTACACATGGCAACATTCAGACCAAGGGACATTAGTTTTTCAACCAATATGCTTGGGACAAGACAATTAAAAGCAGAGCTATAATCAATGAACAGCATTCTCGCGACAGATTTACTAGTGTCCAAATGAGTGTAGACAGAGTTCAGAGCAAAGGAGATGGCATCCTCCACACTCCTGTTCTGTCTGTAGCAAACTGGAGCGGGTCAACACTCACAGGGATCTGGCTCTTAATGAAGTCCAGCACAAGCCGCTCAAAAGTCTTCATAAGAACAGACGTGAGGGCCACAGGGCGGTAGTCATTGAGACATGTCACTGGAGACTTCTTAGGAACAGGAATAATGGTGGACCTTTTAAAGCTCACCGGCACCGTACAGTTCCTGAGTGACAAGTTAAAGATGTCCGTTAAAACAGGGGCAAGTTGCTCGGAGCACAGTTTCAGGACGCGGGGAGGAATGCAGTCTGGGCCTGCGGCTTTCCGAGCTGTGGTCCTGGACAAGACCTGCCGTACTTCATCCTGAGTCACTGTGAAGGCACCCTGACATTCGGGGAAGACAAAAGGCAGGGGATCAGCAGATTCAAAGCGGCAGTAAAAGTCGTTGAGCTCGTTTGGCAGAGTTTGGCCAGCAGCAATTTTCCCTGCACTTGGTTTCCAGGACGTGATAAGACTGATCCCCTTCCACATGCGTCGAGGGTCCTCTTCCCCAAAGAAGCCCTCTAACCTGTCCCCATAGGAACGCTTAGCAGCTTTTATAGAGCGTTCCACAGCGTAGCAGGACAGCTTGTAAGCACCCTCGTCACCGGATTGAAACGCCAGTGTCCGCTCATTCATTCTTAATTTTACGTCAGTGTTCATCCAAGGTTTTTGGCCGGAGTGTTCTTTGATAACTTTATAGGGGACACAACAGTCAATGCAAAATTGTATGTATCCTGTCACAGCCTTACAGAATTCATCAACATTCTCAGAGTTAAAAACAGACCAGTCTGTGGCATCAAAGCAGCCCTGCAGCTTCATGTTAGCCTCCTCAGACCAGCACTGCACAGTGCGGGAAGTAGGTTTGTGCTGTTTGTTCCTCTGTGTATAAGAAGGAAGAAGGAGAACAGAGGAGTGGTCAGACTTCCCAAAAGCAGGTCTGAGACTGGACCTGTAAGCTGCCTTCACGTTACTATAGCAGTGATCCAGGATGTGAGCTCCCCTGGTAGGCTGACTCACATGCTGATAAAAGTTCGGTAATACAGACTTTAAGTTACATTTATTAAAATCACCACCAACTATAATCACAGCATTGGGGTGAGCAGCTTCATGTTTATGCAAAATGTCACTTAAATCATTCAGTGCAGCTGTACAGTCAGCCCGAGGATGAATATATACAGCACATAAGAAAATCACTGAGAATTCTCGGGGAAGATAGAACGGGCGGCATCTCAAAACCAGACACTCCAGGTTAGCAGAGCATGTTTTGTTAACAATACAACTGTCAGTGCACCAGCGCTGGTTAATTAAAAGACACACACCTCCACCTTTCGATTTCCCCGTGCTCTCCTTCTCTCTGTCCGAGCGGAAAATGGCGAATCCCGGCGGCTGAACAGCTGAGTCCGGGATATTCGGATGCAGCCACGTCTCGCTGAGGCAGTAAACTGCGCAGTCCCGAGCCTCGCGCTGGTACTGGATACGGCTCAGGAGATCATCCGACTTGTTCGGGAGAGACTGAACGTTCGCCAGGTAAATAGGTGGCAGTGGGACCCTGGGGGCGCGACTCCGCACGAGAAGCCCGCCTCGCTTTCCCCGGTGTCTGCGCTTCCTCCGTCGGCGAGAGACACCCGGCTCCGCACGGCGGTGAACACGGGGGAGGCGCCCGGCCTCATCGCCCTGTTCCCAGTCTCTGTCGCGGTCCGCACGCCGCTCTCCTCGAGCTGGGCACTCGTCAAAGCCCTCACACCTCAGAGCAGGCAACACTGACTCACAAGCCAAGTCCCGTAAGTCCAGGAGAGTCTGTCGATCATATGCCACAGTGGCAAGTGTGGATAAAAACAATCACGGTGCAACACGGAGCTCTTGCAGCGGCGCCCTGGCACGGCGCCATCTTTTCTCACCGCCTGTCCCTGTATGGATCTATGGATCTATAATGCCAATGTTCTTCACGCAGAAAAAAGTAAGTCTCTGTCTTTTACCGTTCGTGAGAAATTTGTGTAACTTATGCGGCGATGTATCCGACGCTCTCGATGCAGAAGGGTTAAGAAGACATGCTCCGAGCACAGACCTGTGGGGGCCACATACGCCTTAGACCTGCGGGGGCCACATACGCCTTCATCGGGGCCACATACCCATTAGACCTGCGGGGGCCACATACGCCTTCATGGGGGCCACATACCCATTAGACCTGCGGGGGCCACATACGCCTTCATGGGGGCCACATACCCATTAGACCTGCGGGGGCCACATACGCCTTCATGGGGGCCACATACGCCTTCATGGGGGCCACATACCCCTTAGACCTGCGGGGGCCACATACGCCTTAGACCTGCGGGGGCCACATATGCCTTAGACCTGCGGGGGCCACATACGCCTTAGACCTGCGGGGGCCACATACGCCTTAGACCTGCGGGGGCCACATACGCCTTAGACCTGCGGGGGCCACATACGCCTTAGACCTGCGGGGGCCACATACGCCTTAGACCTGCGGGGGCCACATACGCCTTAGACCTGCGGGGGCCACATACGCCTTAGACCTGCGGGGGCCACATACGCCTTAGACCTGCGGGGGCCACATACGCCTTAGACCTGCGGGGGCCACATACGCCTTAGACCTGCGGGGGCCACATATGCCTCAGACCTGCGGGGGCCACATACGCCTTAGACCTGCGGGGGCCACATACGCCTTAGACCTGCGGGGGCCACATACGCCTTCATGTGGCCCTGGCACTGTTTCCCAAACTTCATACTGTCGGCCCCTGGTTAAATGAATGGAAATCAATCCCCACTTCATGAGTGCTATGGTGACATTTTACACCTCATGCTAATTCACAGCCGACCCCTCTCACCTGCACATGGACTATTCCAACCACTCCCCTCTCACCTGCACATGGACTATTCCAACCACTCCCCTCTCACCTGCACATGGACTATTCCAACCACTCCCCTCTCACCTGCACATGGACTATTCCAACCACTCCCCTCTCACCTGCACATGGACTATTCCAACCACTCCCCTCTCACCTGCACATGGACTATTCCAACCACTCCCCTCTCACCTGCACATGGACTATTCCAACCACTCCCCTCTCACCTGCACATGGACTATTCCAACCACTCCCCTCTCACCTGCACATGGACTATTCCAACCACTCCCCTCTCACCTGCACATGGACTATTCCAACCACTCTCCTCTCACCTGCACATGGACTATTCCAACCACTCCCCTCTCACCTGCACATGGACTATTCCAACCACTCCCCTCTCACCTGCACATGGACTATTCCAACCACTCCCCTCAGGCAGGAGGCTGCGGTCCATCAGGACTAGAACCTCCCGCCACAAGAACAGTTTCTTCCCCTCTGCTGTTGGACTCTTGAACACTTCTTAACCTGTCCCCCCGCCCTTTATAAAGTCACTTTACTGCCCATCATACGTCACTTTACTTCACTGTACTGCTGTCACCTTACATTGTGTGCACTGTCACCATATGTGCACTTGTATGTTGTAAATAGTAACTGTAACTCTATTTTAAATTTATTCTTTAGAAGTGTTTTTTATTCTTATTTTTATTATCTCTTTTTTTTTTGTTTTTTGTTTTTTTTGTTTTTTTTTTTTTATTATTTATTTAACACCATGTGATACAGATTCCATAAAAAACATAAATTACTATGTGCAACATAGTAGTGCAGAATATATTGGTGGAGGAGGGAAGGGGGAGTGGGGGGGGGGGGGCATTTTTAAGGCATCCAGAGCATGAAACGAAGAAATACAAAATACTAAATAAAAAAAATAAAATAACAAGCAAGTACTGTCGTGGAAATATTTAGATGCTAATGTGTAAGTGTGGGTGTTAATGTATTTGAATGTTTGTGTATATGTATAAATGTGTGACCATGTGTGTCTGAAGAAGAAATAGAAAAAATAGAAAAACAGAGCAATAACAGTGAATAAAACGGAAAAAAAACAAAATAAAAAAAAACCAATGAGTGCTGCCACTTGCTGTCTCCACAGATCCCAGCAACGTATTTTGGCTGTTTATGTGACAATATATTTATTTGCTTATTTTGTATTATTATTATTATTTGTATTTTTTCATTTATTTATTTTTTGTGCGCGTCTACACATCGACAGCAGGGCCACTTCCTTGTTTAATCTTGTATGTATTGTATGTGTGTGTTGAGTGTGGCTTATGTTATGCATTAAAAATCCAGGGTTCTGTGGGAGGTCTGCGCTCCAGGGGAGTCATCTCTAGAGCGCATGCCTCCCCTCCTGAATGGCCTGATCTAGTAGGTGTGAGTCTGTTGTTGGTTTTTATCATTTTTTCAGTTTTTCAGTTTTGGTTTGGTAAAAAGGGCTTTGGTTACTGTGGTGACAGGGTTAGCAGCATAATACTAATGGTGTTAGGGTTCTGTGTGTGTGTGTGTTGTGTGTTGTGTGTTGTGTGTTGTGTGTGGTGTGTGGTGTGTGGTGTGTGTTTTTATTATCTCTTTCTGACTGTTGCACTGAACCAAAGCAATTTCCAAGTCTGTGACTTCTGTTACTTACGTGGCAATAAAAATGATTCTGATTCTGATGATTCTGATTCATCAAAAACATCTGTCCCCAATACCTCAATGGTTCAATTCAATAAACAATGTAAATATAAAAATATTATCCATATCTGATAAAATTACAATAATCAAGTACATCCCAAAGTGTGAAACGTTAGCAAAAATGAAGCTGCAGATGTAAAAGATGAGCTAACACTTTACACAAACACATAACTACAGTTTGTGTAAGCCCTCAGTCGTACAGGGATTAGTCAAAGCAAAGGAAGGTTTCTCACCCATCATCTGTACTTCTTAGCAAGTTTTCCCGACGTTTCGTCCTCAAACTAGCGGACTTCTTCAGGGAATGAATTCTCGGACCGCGCGTTGGAGATTTATAACCTATGGGTGTGGTTAGCTACACCCTAATCCTGATACTAACTCATAAACAATCTAAGGTCTGATGTAGAAGGGAGCAGGTCTAACGACCCTGCTGAGGCTAACGACCCTAACTCATTAGCATGTCACAGACCTATTGTCTGCTGGGATGCTCAAGTGGAGTGCAGGTCTCACCCCTCCTAACTCATTAGCATGTCACTGACCTATTGTCTGCTGGGATGCTCAAGTGGAGTGCAGGTCTCACCCCTCCTAACTCATTAGCATGTCACTGACCTTGTCCCAAGTTAGGGCGTTGTTTTTAGGATGTCGTCATAGATGCGAGGCAAAACAAATCTTAACCCTCCTCCTCTGTTAAGAGAAGGTTTTTGTTTCCTCACAAAAATGGCTTCTTTCACTCCTCTCTCAAACCAATTCTTCTCCCGAGCCCAGAATTTTAACCTCTGTGTCATCCACCGTGTGGTTGGAGGCCTTGAGGTGGAGATGAACAGCCGACTGTGGCCCACTAGAGTTTTCTCTACGATGTTGGTAAAGTCGTTTCTGTAGAGTTTGTTTGGTTTCTCCAATATAGTGGTCAGTGCACTCCTCTTCACTACATTTAATTGAATACACCACATTGCTCTGTTTGTGTCTGGGTGTTTTGTCTTTGGGATGCACTAATTTCTGTCTTAACGTGTTGAAAGGTTTGAAATACACAGGGATAGGCAACACAAATTCCCTGGATGACACAGAGGTTAAAATTCTGGCTCGGGAGAAGAATTGGTTTGAGAGAGGAGTGAAAGAAGCCATTTTTGTGAGGAAACAAAAACCTTCTCTTAACAGAGGAGGAGGGTTAAGATTTGTTTTGCCTCGCATCTATGACGACATCCTAAAAACAACGCCCTAACTTGGGACAAGGTCAGTGACATGCTAATGAGTTAGGAGGGGTGAGACCTGCACTCCACTTGAGCATCCCAGCAGACAATAGGTCTGTGACATGCTAATGAGTTAGGGTCGTTAGCCTCAGCAGGGTCGTTAGACCTGCTCCCTTCTACATCAAGCAGACCGTAGATTGTTTACGAGTTAGTATCAGGATTAGGGTGTGGCTTACCACACCCATAGGTTATAAATCTCCAACGCGCGGTCCGAGAATTCATTCCCTGAAGAAGTCCCCAGGTTGAGGACGAAACGTCGGGAAAACTTGCTAAGAAGTACAGATGATGGTGAGAAACCTTCCTTTGCTTTCACATAACTACAGGTTTCCGCCTTCTTCAAAAACCCTCATTTTGTAAAAATGTTGTTCTAAATGAAATTATAAATGGTAAACACAGGTAAACAAGTCCGACCCTGCTTAAAATAACAATATCCCAATGTGGTGGCTTCTGTTTGGTGAGGTTTGACGACACCTGTGGCACATTTTCAATTATTTAATTTCTATTTTATTTCAGAACAATATTGGTCTGAAGCGTGGCCAAACATTTTAGTCAGAGGACCACTTTAGTTCAGAGTTTCCCAGGGGTCAACAACACAGATTGTAAAACTGTTTTGAGAGGATTCAGGCAATTCATGATTTGGTGGCACTCAGTGCCAATCAGGGCCAATCAGTGCCAATCAGGGCCATAGACTGTAAATATTAACATAGTCACGCCTATCTCCGCCGTTCTAACAAATGGGCCAGAAATTATGCTCTACTGGAGCTATCCAAAATGGCCGCGAGTGGTCCCGACCACCAGAAAATTGTGAAAAAAAAACGCATCTGTGCATACGTCACGGCGCAGCTCCTTTCATTTAAACGAGAGACTTCTAAAGTCCACAGCGACTAAACTAGACTGGTCCAGAACACTCAGCATTGACACACATGTGGAACGGAGCTTTGGGCCAAGAGACAACTTTTGGACCATCCTGTAAAGACGTTTTCCAGAGGTAAGAAGATGCTATATGTTAGCATTGGCTAATTGTTATTCCGGGTCCACCCCCACAGGCCCGGGGTGGTACTGCAGCATGTCAGCGCACGTCATTTTGGCCACTTTTGAGCCGGGACCTGCCCCCTCTGGCCAGGACTGGTGCCAGTCCGTCCCCACTCATGCCACGGACTAGCTTAAACCAAATTCGGCAACACAAGGCTCCTGATTGGTCAGTTGTTTTTGCTCTTATCTGGATTTACAAAGACAATATCACAATACACACTAGGATGGCACAGAGCACAAAACCATGGATTTTGGTGTGGTTTGGAATGGTTGGTGGTGGTGGGAGGGGCCTCGCTTCTGTCAGTGTGCCCCAGGGCAGCTGTGGCTACATCCATCCATCCATTTTCTACCCTTTAATCCATTTCTGGGTCAGGGGGGTGGCAGTCAGAGATGCCACCCAAGTCTCATAGCACCAGCCCCTCACTGACCCTCTGCAGGTGGTGAGTCCACAGGAGGCTGCTCTCTGAGTGAGAGCATAGCCTTGATCTTTCAGCGGGGGCTTTGGGCGAAGTGGGGTTAAGTGTCTTGCCCAAGGACACAACGACAGCAGTCATCAGTGGGAGTCGGTGGAGAAGGTGTAGAGGTGGGAAATGAACCCACGACCTTCAGGCCTGAAGGCCAATGCTCTACCAACTGAGCTACTGTCGCCCCTATGTGGCTACAGGGGCGACAGTAGCTGTGGCTACAGTAGTACTTTATCACCTCTGTGTATGGATTGAAAGAATGATGACGTCTTTGAGTGTCTTAAAAGCACCATGTAAAACCGATGTATTATTATTATTATTAATATTATTATTAATATTATAGAGTCAGATTTTAGGAAACTAAATTACGAAATTGTTCAGAAATAGATAGATATAAATAAATTACTAATTAATCCCAAAGGAAAATTCTCAGCTGCTAAATACCATCAAACTGTAAACTCACCAGCACCGTCGTTATCCTACCTCTGTCTGAGGAATGGCCACGAAACATGAGTACAACTTCATGAAGACGTCCACTTCACGCGTGGACAGAGAATCACGCGTGGACAGAGAATCACGCGTGGACAGAGAATCACGCGTGGACAGAGAATCACGCGTGGACAGAGAATCACGCGTGGACAGAGAATCACACGTGGACAGAGAATCACGCGTGGACAGAGAATCACGCGTGGACAGAGAATCACGCGTGGACAGAGAATCACACGTGGACAGAGAATCACGCGTGGACAGAGAATCACGTGTGGACAGAGAATCACGCGTGGACAGAGAATCACACGTGGACAGAGAATCACGCGTGGACAGAGAATCACGCGTGGACAGAGAATCACGCGTGGACAGAGAATCACGCGTGGACAGAGAATCACGCGTGGACAGAGAATCACGCGTGGACAGAGAATCACACGTGGACAGAGAATCACACGTGGACAGAGAATCACGCGTGGACAGAGAATCACGCGTGGACAGAGAATCATGGCCAAAGCAGTTTTCCCGTGTGTGGGCACATTTATCTTTCCACACGGTGACAGGAGAAGATGTAATGGGGCAGATGTTTCTTTAAGTGTGGAAAAGCCCTGTGCTGTGTGAATCCGCAGCACACATACACAATTCCTTCAAATGGAGTCAAACACGTCTCCAATGCCCGGGATAATGGATGTGCTCAGGTCCGTGTTTGAAACAGAAACTCGCTGAAGCACATCTAGGGCAGCATCTGAAAGATTTCCGATACACATGTCTAAACTAACATCTTTTTATCTTCCACTTTTTACAGTTGAAATCTGGTGCCTTTAAGCCCAGCCCAAAGTCTTTGAACTGACGAGATCAAATCATCAAAATAACCCAACTCACAAACGCTCTGGAACATCCGCTTTGATTGCTCCATTTAAATAGGGAAGTCTGAACGTCTCTGCTTTGACTGCTGCCCCCACGGAAACCCATATATATTATATATATACTGTAAATATATATATATATATATATATATATATATATAATGTTCCTTTTGTAACAAAGTACTGATTAACTTTTTAGAAGATAAAATAAAACAAAATTAAATCCAATTATCATAAAACTATGGATAGACCCGCCTCTGCTCACACTGTTTAGAAACTAACATCTGCATTAGCGCTGTACCAGGCGTCCTCCGCATTTCAAACTATGCGACTGTGTGAAAGAGTATTTAAAAAGACTTTAGTCGGATCAGATGGCGGCGTGCAGACGGGCACAGTTCCCGGGGCGCTTCCTCTGATGGCTTTCCTTTTCTGGCTGTGCCTTGTTCTTTGTGCGAGCTTTGACAAGTATAAAGGCAGACGGCTGTGGTCGGCGGGGGACGCAAACATCGGTAATAACGAGCGCATGTACTAACAAATCAAACGTGTATCTGACAAATGCATATGCTGGAGATTATAAGAGCAGGAATCAAAATAAATACAAAACATAAAGTGTTTTGACATGGCTGTTATTTTACAATTGAAATAAAGTAGGTTTGTTAGATCGCGGATACAAGCGATCGAAATGAGCTTCCTCCGCAGAGTGATTCAGATTCAGATTCAAATTCATTTATTTGCCATTTGCAGTAAAACCACATAGGAAAAACTGTGCAAGACTACCCCAGTGTGCACCAGACGACACACACCAGAGCTCTTGCCACGGCGCCATGCGACAAACAGTAGAATAAACAGCAGAGAGCAATAACACACAGTTTCACAGACAATTGGATAGACACATTGTGCTTTGTATAAACCACGGATTTTTGGCTGCTCCCTCAGAGATAGGGTGAGGAGCTCAGTCACACGGGAGGAACCAGTTGAGGTGGCTCGGGCATTTGTTCCGGATGCCTCCTGGACGCCTCCCTGGGGAGGTGTTCCGGGCACGTCCCACCCATGGATCTATTATATTACCTAGATAGGGTATTACTAGCTTGTAGCTGAAGAACTCATGTGCTCGGGGATTCTCGCGGTACTGCAGACTGAACCAGATTAAATTCACGTGGGCTACCCAGAAATGTTCCCCATAGAACTCAATGTAAATTAAAACAGCTCGACCTCAACTGACAGAGAACCTACAGCTTTCATAAAGATCAGATTTTGTGGAGATTTTAGTGTTCCTTATCATCCTGAATGTTTTTTCTTCTTAAATCCTTTGGTTTTCTTTAAATCCACACTTTACTGCCACAAACTCGCGCGGCCGAGCCCCTCTGTGCAGCTGCTGTAGCCATCCATGCACTGCAATTTTGTAAAAGATAGAAATATATACAATTATATGATAAAGCTTTTTTATTCCAAGAAACAACATCATATTTGTAGACATTAAAAAAGCTGGGTTAAGTGTCTGTCCATTGACAACCTGCAGCATGACTGCAGCATTTCAAGGATCAATGCCCTTCTTACTGCTTGGCCCACAGTAAAGTGCCACCTGCTTTTCTAAAAGTTTGGGAGATCAGACGAAGCAGCTCTGAGAACAGCCTGACATGGGTGAGATCATTAACACTTTGGACTAAAGCACTGGAGCTACACTCAGGCTCATGGGGAGAGAGCTCTGCCTGTCTGCTCCCTGAACCAAACTAATGATTTTCAGCATTTTAGGACATGTACTATTCTCAGCTGGACTTTCTTCAAACAATATTAAAGTGTAGATTTGTCAGAGGATCTGGACCTTGGTTGGGAATAGCCATTAACATTGTTGAAGGATGTGTAAGTGTGAATGGGGATTGTGTTGTTAAGCCCAAAGCCTAACTATGTTTCTTGGTCTGGGTAGGTCCTGGGTTTGAGTTCTGATGGATTCTACAAGTTGACTCTATTTCTAAGATCAGAGTGGCATTTTCATACCAGACACTGACAGTTTTGACTGGTGCCGACAAACACTGAGGAGCCATTGGTCCATAGTGAGCGGGAGGAGTTTCGGATCTTCTACATTGACATGAAACTACTCAAAAAACCCATTGGTAAAAAAAGAAACCTTGGGGAGGCCCACAGTGAGGGGGATCCGTTCCCATGGACTACAGTCTATAGATCCAGGACTCAGCACCCAGGTGACAGGTGCAGGTCAAAGAGGCCGGTTCAGAGGTTCTTCATCACGCCATAAAACAGACAATGGGGAAGTGGGTGAAATGTGCTAAAGGCTTGTGGCTAATTTGGAGCGTGCAGAGCCTCTGATTTGAGGGGCAGAGCTCAGAGTGAGACGGCGGGACTGAATACAGACACTGGTCATTTTTGATCAATATTGTTATTTTACATGTTGTAATTATGTGATATCTAGCCCTCAGGTACCTAACCTTTTGTTTTTCTTTCCTACTTTAAATAACACATGTAGTTTGTAGCAACAGAAATAGTCTTGTAAAAATCCAATGTACACAATCCAGACCACAATATTATCTTATTTTTTGAGAGTATTTAGACGGAAGAAGGCGGGGGAGTAGCCTGGCCTTATCCATCTGTACTCTCAGGTCAATCATCATCTCTTGCATGTAACGTCTGGGTCTGGTCCCTGGGTTAGCAATTACATCGGTAGAATTCCATCCGACCAATCAGAGAGCGCGGGAGGCGGGTGTTGTAGTTAGCTGTGGGTGACGTCAAGAGAAAAATGCGATAGTAAAGTAATCCGGTCTGGTTCTATCAAGAAACTGAAGCCGGAGCAAGAGGAATGTTTAGCAAATGTAATCGCTGGCAAAGATTGTGACGCTACTCCCCACGGGCTCCGTTAGCGGCAAAGGAGATGGCTAATGCTATGCTAAATGCTAAAGCTAGGCTAAATGCTAAATGCTAACGACTCACTCGGGTGCATTACATACGTCACGGTAAACTCAGATCCAATCGTTTCAATCTGCAAAAGGAGTTAACAGTGTGGATGGCACTTTATGTTGTGACATGATTATAAAGTCAATGAATTTGATTTGGCATAATACTGTATGTGTGTGTATATATATATATATACACACACATGTTTATCTGCACTTACACTGTGTTTCTGATTCAAATGCTTTCGGAGTGTTTGCTTTAAGGTAAGTCACTGCTCTTGTCTTGTGCATGATTGTGTGTGCTCCATCTCCTTTTTATGTCAAAGTTGTTTTCTCCCAAAGAGCCTGAAATAGAAGTTAATAAAGGTTTTGGGAATTTTCTGATCTTATCTGACATGTTTGAGAATGACGGGTGCTTCAGTGGGTCAATTTTTGTCAGGTGCTCATCAGGAAATAGAAAATCCTTTAACCCTTGTGCTTTCCTCTGTGTGTGAGGTCAGTTTGACCCGAGGATAGCCCAAGAAACAGGGGAACAGGACTGAAATCCTTTTAGGGCCAGTGTGAATGGGAGGCACACCTCATCAAGGACAGGACAAACTAAAGCAGTTAGTGCTGCAAGCGTAAGGCCATATTTAAACAGTGTCAGGGGTCAGACCAATCAGCTGTCTGGCAGTAAAGTTCCTCTTACGGCTGGGCGGAGCTGCATACGAGAAATCAACCGGACCTCTGCTTGTTTTTGATTATGTTGGAAATCATTCTCCCTCTGAGTTTTATGGGAGCTGATATGAAACGTAATCAGGAGCTCAGTGGAAAATGCCCAAATGTGTCCTGAGGCTCACATTATGTTTACACCACACGGCTCTCCATGTGCTTTTCATGTTTGTGGCTGAAAACTCCAAGTAAACTTTCCATTGTGATTTATTATTTACAAAGAGAAAGAACAGTTGCAATAAGCAAATTCAGGATCCATGAACATTACAACTGTCCAAAAACCTACAGCTGCATCCAAATGTCTGAGCAACACCTGCTTCCTCATCCTTTACTAACCTTGGCTGCACATTTGACCATAGTGGCATTAAAAAACACCTTAAAGGTCTTGAATATCACTGACTGGTGTCTTAATAGGTACATTTAAAAAAATAATATCAATTTGAAAGCAGCCTTTATCAGATTGAATTGTGTGTATTGTATTTGAGGGCACAGTAAGTCCTGTTTATTATTTATAAGGAAGATATTGTATGTACTTTAACTCATTGACTGCTGCTGTTTTTGAATATTTCACTGATTCTCAAGACCTACAGAATATTATCTCCTAAGACTATGTGAAATATGAAACCTGATTCTGAAAGACTGGATTGTCTGCTTTGATCAGCAAAAATAAGTTTGTTTCTAGCTGTTTTTATTGTCCTGTAATCCCCAGTCCAATAGAGGGTCTCAGACAAATACGTCAATGGCACTAACAATGTGCCATTTGCATGTTCTGTCTGCTACAGTTTCCCCCACCACTAAAACATTACATTCTGAATTCTCTGCTGTGCAATAGAAGGAGATACATCTATAAATAAAAAGGGTCCCAGCGCCAAAGGTCTGACTCTTCCTTAGCTACTGTCATGTGTACCCAATTCTAAACAGAACGAGCCCCACACGAGTCTCTCCTTTTGGTGTTGCCAAGAGACTAAAACTAATAATTATGATGTGAAAAGTAACACTGCAAAGCTTCTTAACCTGGGACTTAAAAAAGGTGACTTAAATGTACTGTAATGTTAAATAGCATGATACTATGATGTAACCTTGGACAACACAGCTAAACCAGGACTAAAGCAGGACATTGGTGTTGGCAGCTAAATTATAAAAAAAAACTGTAAACATCAATATTATAACTCTTTTATGTCATGCTGTTTGTCCCAATGCCTCTTTAGTGTTTAATGAATGATGGTGAATGAGAAAGTAGATCCATTTTGTGCAAACACTGTACATCCATGACATACTTCCATCGTAGCAGCTCCTCCAGCCTAACCCCTGCTTCCCTCAGACCCACTGACCGAACACTTCTGCCACTTCTGTCTCCACAGTGGACCAGAGCATGTTTGAGAATTGCAGCGCACACAGGCAGAGTCCACAGGGGAGCAGACCCAGCACCACCCGCCGCTCCCCTGCCGCAGCGAGCCACGGCCTGGGCAGCAATAACACAGACATCTCCTCTGCCGGAGGTCAGCAGAGGCTCAAGAATGCCATCAACCTGGGGAAGGCCAAGGTGAGGAACAGCCTGGGAGTTCAGCTCTATACGAACGTGAGGTGCACTCTTCTACGTAAAGGTCTATATTTGTGTGTCAGGGGAACATGTCTAACCTTGTGGATGTTGGCGTGTGGCGGTCTTGAGAACGCCCTTCCCTCCAGAGTTTCCGGTTTTTGCTCAGAACGACTGTCATGGAATCCCATATAAACATTCTCCTATACTTTCAAACAGAGGATTCCCCCAGTTGTAAACACTGCATCACGTTTCCAATATTCAAAAGAAAGTCAAAAGTGAAAAATAACAACGGATTGAATGCGGAGGCGTTTGGTTTCACCACATCCTACAGTCTGAATTAAGGGATAATGCCAGACCGAAGAGATTCGATAGACAGAAGTACCACGGAAATCATTCTAGAGAAAATGGTGGTATTCCCATAATCTGACCATGGATGATTTTGTGGCACAAACACGCCACTGAGCCCCCGACCTGTTTAGAATGATGTCCAGTCGTCCCTCAGGGGTCCCTCATTTATCGGCTGCTAGCTTAACTCCGTTAGCATCAAAGTCCGCCGGCTACTTCCGCCTCTTCCGGCGCGCACCACCGCAGCAGGACTTCTGGTCTGAACACCCCTGCGTCTGGCGAGCGCGGATTCTGCGTTCCAGCGTCGGCGGTCTGAACTTAAAGCCTTACTTTAACCCAAACTTGAATCAAACTGTTTTATTTGAATGTCTGTTTCCCTCGGCAGGAGCAAAATACCTAGATTCTAATAAAGACCTGGAGCAGGCTTCTTACCTTAGGTGTTGTCCATGTCGGCAATGAATAGAGTTCGAGGGTGCGGAACAGGCACTTGCGGAACAGGCACTTGCGGCAGCCTGCTAAATCAAGACCCTGCTCTCCATGCTTGTTTTATGTAGGGTGAGAAAATGTCGATATCACACATAACTTAAGTTATGTACCTGATATCGGAGAATTGGATAAAAACAATCATGTAATAAATACAATAATTGATAATAGCTTTATTTAGGGGCACCAAGGAATAACTCCCAACTGATAACGTGCATATGACGTCACAATATCAATTAATTGGCTCATTTATTGATTAAGTAATCTCATGAGTCCTTTCATTATTTAATTAGCTAATTAGTCCAATTCTCTTCAATAGAATCTGAAGGTAGTGAATTCTTTTACAAATCAGTGACCCAATTTCTGGAGTTAAAAGTACAAATATCACTTTCAGACAAAGATGGTTTTGTAGATTTAATGAAGTATACACCATACAGACTAGATATGAAATATGCAAATTGTCAAGAATAACATGAAGGAAACGTTGATTTCAAGATACATTGTTAAAATGCTAGGCTAAAGTGAGCTAAGAAAGACCTTTGTCTATGAATGGATTGGTATAGGCTGAGGCCTGCATGTGTTCAGCCTTGGTAAGAGAAGTATTCTTTGAAGTATAGATTTTAATAAAGCCAACAGCTGTGTGTAGCAAGAGAGCAGATCATACAACCAGAATAGCCTTTGGTGAATAGCAGTCCTTGGGTCTTGATGGTGTTGGATGGAGGCTTCTTGTCCACGGGGCCTGGACCATGCGGCTGCATCATGTGGTCCTCCCACGATCCACAGTCTAGGTGCCAAAACTCAGCAACTTCTTCAGGTTGAAGCTGGAGGCTATTGAAGGGTTGTGGAAGTCCTCTCAAATGTGGAGCTGAGGTTTGAGGCCATCTAAGAGGCCCCAGGCCCCTTGGTTGCCTGAGCAGAGCCCAGGGCAGAGCCCAGGGAGGTCTGGTCACTCCGTGGTTCCAAAGCAGACTGGTTTGTCTTCCCTTGTTGTAGAGTTGTTGGGGGAAGGGTGTTGCCATGGCACTTATCTCAAGACATTCTTGCCCACAATAAAACCTGAACCATAAGGATTTACACACAGTGGAGACATAAGTTATAATATGTCTCAATATACAACAAAATGTCTTTGATTGAGGAAAGAGGTCATTTTAATTGATCCTACATTTAGTAACGGAAAACAAAGACTCTCTCTTTGCGATATAAACTGTGGACTTTGAGGCACTTGACATCAGTTGTGCCTCATAATCCCGGTCATGTGTGTCTGTATCCTGTGACTCAGATGAGTGACTTGCTGAGGAGAAAGGAGTCCACCCACATCGAGGACATCGGAGTGACGGAGGTGAACAAGAGCGTGGAGCTTGGCTGGAGTCTGGGTCCCACCAGGTGAGTCTGCAGCAGACTCTTTCTACAGGAGACAGGGGAATCGGACTCATGTTGAGTCCAGTTTTAAGCTGGAGTTCCTGATGTTGACTTTTGTAAACATGGAAGAAAATGGTTACTCTACGATGACGTCTTGCTTCGTTGTATATAGAGGCCAAGTTTCCCCACAGAATCAAAATACCAACTCCTGTGTGTGGGAACCTGATAAAGACCAACGGGAAATGCTTGACCTCTGTCATTGCCAACAAAGGTACCTTTACAATAGGTCCTGGGTTCAAATCCCAGCCGGAACAGGGCTTTTCTGAATGGAGTTTGCATGTTTTCCCCGTGTCTGTGTAGGTTTCCTCTGGGTGCTCCGGTTTCTCCTACCACTAAAAACATGTACAATAGGTACTGCATTCGTAACGAGTGAGTGAATGGAAAGTGTTGGTTGGAGGCTTTGATGTTTTGGCGTCTCACTTCTGTCTTCACTGCGTGTGGAGGTAAATAAACAATATTTGAACTCTGTAAAGCACTTTGTCAAAGCCACTAAATTAATGCTAAATCTTACCTGAGAGCAAGCATTGCCTTGTATTATCCTCATATTGTGCAGGAAGCTTTCATTCAGAAAAAGCTTCCTGAATGAGACCCAAAGCGTGGCCTTGGTCCTCGCTCAATTTGGACCTCTCCGAGGTTTCTAGCTTTTTCCCACTGGGTTTTAGAGTTTTTCCCTAGCCTATGCAGAAGGGTCTGTTCGACCAGTGTGTTTCAACCACTGTGCCGTATGATATTGTCCGGTGTGCCGTGAGAAGTTCGCCTACTTTGTGTAAAAATAAATGCATCCACCGTTGGCAAGTGCTGACTTGTTTTGACCTTTGGAGTAACCACAGAATACTTTTTCCCTTGAAAAAGTTCTTTGGAGTGGGTGTGAATTGCGAATTTAAGTTATGGATTAAATGTATTGGGACAGAAAATGGTGGGACAACTGTTTTTTGTGATTTGAAAGTAAGGCACACCCACTTTAAGATGATTTAAGATTAGGTTTAAAATTCTCCCAAACAAGCATATGGCCATAACTGTGTGAATGTGTTTCGCAGCCCCCTCTCCCCCCTGGAGGCCTTTCCTCGGTTGCAGCCGCCCCCTGCCTCGGGAAAGAAGCGTGTCCTCCGTGCTCTCAAGACAACCCAGGACATGATGATCTCCTCTGTGCCTGTGGTAAGATCCCCCGAGCAGGCTGAGGCCGGATCCACCCCGGACACACCAAAGAAGGCTCTCCCTACAGCTGAGAAGGACCCGCCCATGGCTGAGGAAGACCACCCCACGACTGAGAAGGACCCCCCCATGGCTGAGGAAGACCACCCCACGACTGAGAAGGACCCACCCATGGCTGAGGAAGATCACCCCACGACTGATAAGGACCCCCCCATGGCTGAGACGGACCTCCCTATGACTGAGAAGGAACTCCAAACAGCTGAGATGGACCCCCCCACTCCTGAGAAGGACCTGACCACAGCAGAGAACACCCCATCGCCCATCATCAGCCCAGACACAGGATTTGAGAAAATAACAGAAAGCACAGGTGAGTCATTGTATATATGTATAAGAACAGGCTGTAGACCCAGGACTGAGGCTGTAGACCCGGGACTGAGGCTGTAGACCCGGGACTGAGGCTGTAGACCCAGGACTGAGGCTGTAGACCCGGGACTGAGGCTGTAGACCCGGGACTGAGGCTGTAGACCCAGGACTGAGGCTGTAGACCCAGGACTGAGGCTGTAGACCCAGGACTGAAGAGGTGGTTCAGTCCTCAACCATAGTGCATGCATTATCCATAACAGTACATTGTGTGTTCGCAGCCCTGCCCTTGCCTCCCGAGCTGGATGAGCCCAGTTGTCTGCTGGATATGGCTCTGGAGCAGTCCATCCCAGACCTCATCCACCAGGACCCCCCGGACCCCGCCCTAACCCACCTCACAGTTGGGCACAGTGCGGGCGAAGATAGCAGCCCAGACCTGCTCTCGTTTGAGTGAAGCAGCAAAGAGACCTCTCTGTCCTGTGCCAGAACAAGACAAACTATGACAACGATGCAAAACTCCACATCTGCATCTGCATTTGTGTCCTTTGATTGTCTGAGCTATATTTATTATTACAAAGTTTCATATCCAAAGATTCCCATATGTTTGAATATTCCTGAATTATCTGACCTCAGAAAATGTATGTTTCCCCTTCCACCTATCCCCGCCCCTTTCCTCTGCTTCATTATTCTGGCCATTTCCACGGGCTCGACTTGACTCTCCCCGGTTTGCCAAAATAATCGAATGTCGGCGAGCGTCAATTGGGATTGGTCGGAGGCTCTGTCAATCACTCTTCAGCTGTTGCAAAAAACATATACAAGTTGCCTCAAGTTTCCTGACTGAAAACTAGAAAGACGTCCGTACGGAAAAGCATTCCTTGGAGCAGCCAGTGTTGTGCCAAATCACAGCTTTTCTGAACTAGCTCAAGTTCAGTTCATTTCACTTTTTTGTAAGATATTCAAATAACTACTTTTGTTCACACTAAGAGTAGAAATCACTATTGAAGCTGCTGATTGTAGACATTTGCTCATGACACTGCAACTGTGGGTTTCTTACCAGGCGATGAAACTAGTACAGACAAGGTAGAGCAGTGCTATACTTAGTGCAATGACATCTACCAGCATTTCATTAAAAAATAATATATATATATTTATATACTATATAAACGCCTGCAAACTGGGGAGAGTCGAGTCGCCCTCTGTTCAGCTCCACCATATTCAGGTAAAATCAGTTCTTAGTGTCTTTGGAAGCAGCAGTTCATACGTTGTAGAAATATCATAATAGTGCAACAAAGTGAAGGAAACACAACAAAAGATGATCTCTCTCCAGTTATGAAGCTAATAAAACACTAACATATAAAGTTTCCATTATTCAACTCTTATTATGAAATATCAGAAGCATTGACATTGGCACAAAAAAGAAGTAGAAAAGCACATAGAGCACGTATCCTTTAAACTGAGCTGAATCACTTTTCCATTGTTCCTGTTTAACTTTCTTTAAGACACAAATGTCTGTGATCCCTTCACCTCCAGGACGGAGCTAAACATTTATTTTTCTGGACTAAAGATAGAGTTGTAACCCCAGAACCATTGACTTTAGATGTTATATGGATGTGTTCATGACAGACTGCTGCAGACGATGACATGAACAGAATATTCTTTAAAGGTCGACGTCAGGACTAACTTGGGCAGTTTTACAATGTATAACTTGGAATGTCCCACTTTTTTTGATATATTTTGTACACCGTAATTGGATGATGAAACATGAGCTGAAGTCTCAATGTCAAAAGTTAAAACGACTGAAATCAAGAACATTCGGAGGAAAAACGCTGAAGCGGTTAAAATCATTTCCATTCAAATGTTTTTTTGTAACAAGGACAGTCTTTACAGCGAAGACTGAAGGGAAGCTTTTATTAACTCCTGAATAATTGGATTATTTTAATGTGTATATAATGTTTCTAATCTCATTGTTACAGATGTTGCCTTAATGAATGTATCTGTGATCAGATGTTTTAACAATACAGTAGTTATTAATGATGACACTCGAGAGCATGAAGCCGACGTGTTTCTGTTTCACTGTAATGCTTTTCTACCAAAACCAGCCATAGGCACTTTGAGCACGACGCTGGGCTGAGGCCTGGTCACTCTGAAAAAGGAGAAATATTATGCAGTTTGTTTGTTGTCCCGTCATCCGTCTGACCTGTTCTCGTTGGCTCCATCCAAACATGTCCCCACCCCTTCTGTCTAAATAAGTGGTGTTCAAACTTTTCAGTCAGCGGGCCTCTTTTGTGTGTGACTGTATTCAGACCTTTCTGAGCTTTAAAATGAGGTATAACATCATGTCCATATTCATTCACCTTTGACGGAGCTGAAGTTGACTAAATGACATATTCTTACTTTCTCATCAGCTACATTAGTGTAAGTAAGTTAATCATCTTTAATGTGCCACAATCAAATATTATGAAAGTCAGATCAAGATGTAAAGAATCATTTTAACGTCTATAACGTTAGAGGAACGGTATAATTTCCAAATACTAAATTAGAGGCAAAAAGAATGATTTTGTTTATGATAAGTTTGAGACATAGGCTGAATGACAGAAGGGGCGGGGGGATGTGTTTGTGCCAGAATGTCCTGATATCAGTGTAAACGGCACTAAAAACTAAAGTTAAATGAAAACGGGTCTGTTTTTAAGTTAATGTTTAAGGCGTGGATGGTAATTTCTCATATACGAGTAGAATATATGATTATATATGTGTTTTATAATATCAAACACATATAAATTATTACAAACAAATATCATAATTAATAATTGTCTTAAATCCAAATGATCTTTTCTCTGTGGAGTATTTTTGTCGCAGTGGCATTTGACTTTATGGACATTATTTCGCATTTCTCATTTGCTGCTGTTACCACTTCCTCTAAATGAATGTCCGCAGGTTTTTCAGATGAATTATTACTTTTAGTTTGGGGAGAAAGGAAGAATGCATGTGGAAAAATGGAGGAGCAGAGAACACAATGACTTTTGACTTCATAGAATAAATTGGCTCACCTCAAATGCATTTGGAGCGTGGGTTTGGACCCTCTGCGGCCGCCGCTGAGAAGAGCTCAGCCTCAGAATGGAGTTACTCTGGGAGGTGGAATTTAATTAGAATTCTATTAACGAGGAAGGCATTATGGTCATTCACAGAGATAGGCCCGGATTATTCTGTGTAAAGGATTTTTCAGCAGGTAACGGTTGGATAAGAGACTCCAGAGAGCATCATCCTGTAACCAATAGCAACAGTGCCTTAAACATGTGTCAAAAATACAAAATGTGCAAAAGTTTAATCTGTAAAAACACTTTACAGAGTTCCAGCTGTGTGCGGAGTCGCTCTGTGGCGGATTAAACCAAAGTATGGTTAAGTTAAACAGTTTTTATTTTGTTTTGTTTATTTATTTCAAGTAAAGAAAAAATAACATTCAGTCAATTCTCTCTGACCATACACCCCTCTGCCCAAACACACTGACCATACACCCCTCTGCCCCAACACACTGACCATACACCCCTCTGCCCCAAACACTCTGACCATACACCCCTCTGCCCCAAACCTCTGACCATACACCCCTCTGCCCCAAACACACTGACCATACACCCCTCTGCCCCAAACACTCTGACCATACACCCCTCTGCCCCAAACACACTGACCATACACCCCTCTGCCCAAACACTCTGACCATACACCCCTCTGCCCCAAACACACTGACCATACACCCCTCTGCCCCAAACACACTGACCATACACCCCTCTGCCCCAAACACACTGACCATACACCCCTCTGCCCAAACACTCTGACCATACACCCCTCTGCCCAAACACTCTGACCATACACCCCTCTGCCCCAAACACACTGACCATACACCCCTCTGCCCAAACACTCTGACCATACACCCCTCTGCCCAAACACTCTGACCATACACCCCTCTGCCCAAACACTCTGACCATACACCCCTCTGCCCCAAACACTCTGACCATACACCCCTCTGCCCCAAACACTCTGACCATACACCCCTCTGCCCCAAACACTCTGACCATACACCCCTCTGCCCAAACACTCTGACCATACACCCCTCTGCCCCAAACACTCTGACCATACACCCCTCTGACCATACACCCCTCTGCCCCAAACACACTGACCATACACCCCTCTGCCCCAAACACTCTGACCATACACCCCTCTGCCCCAAACACACTGACCATACACCCCTCTGCCCCAAACACTCTGACCATACACCCCTCTGCCCCAAACACTCTGACCATACACCCCTCTGCCCCAAACACTCTGACCATACACCCCTCTGCCCCAAACACTCTGACCATACACCCCTCTGCCCCAAACACTCTGACCATACACCCCTCTGCCCAAACACTCTGACCATACACCCCTCTGACCATACACCCCTCTGCCCAAACACTCTGACCATACACCCCTCTGCCCCAAACACACTGACCATACACCCCTCTGCCCAGAGGTGGGACAAAGTCATTGTTTAGCAAGTCACAAGTCAGTCTCAATTCATTGCCCTCAAGTCCCGAGTCAAGTCACGAGTCAAGACAGGCAAGTCCCGAGTCGAGTCCAAGTCAAAGGCCAACAAATCTCAAGTCAGTCCCAAGTCCTACGGTTTGACTTTCGAGTCCTCTCGAGTCTTTTTGACCGCGATTTGTTTCTTGTTGGTCTCCACGTACTTTTGTAGGCAAACAAAATAATGTTAGGAATCATTTTGCTGGTGCATTCTCGTTGGTCTCTGACCCATGGACTAACAGTTTGTTCCATGTCGTTGGCTGCTGGTAAATCAAAACTATCTACGTGATCTAATTGGATGTTGTGCCAGATGCAGGCTCAGTTACACATGCACAGACCACACATAAAATCAGAGCAGTCCGTGTCAACATACTTTTTATCTTTGGGGTTTTTAATGGGAAGTAGCAAGTGCAGCATATATGAATATGAGTATTGGGCTAGGACCTGTATCTATATAATCAGTTTAATGTCCATAGTGGTTATTGTTCCAAAGGACTGAAGGGACCAATGGAGGGGAAGGACCCAGGCCTGTATGAACTGGACCAGCATTAGTAATATCTCATAATTACCAATATATCATTACATAATAAAATGTCTCATATAAATTAATTCAATCAGTCAAAGCACTGATTCTCATATCAATGCACCATAAACAATAGTGCAAATATTAATCTAGCTTAGTGCACATAATCAAAACAACTATCTAATGTATGCAAACTTTAGCAGGAGGAGCACAGCAAAAATATACTCATAATAATAGGCCTCTGCGCCCACACAGAAAAATATAAGAAAGAGCCAACAGAGCAGCGCAGGCTAGCGCTAGTTTGACTCACCAGTTCCTCTTTAAAACACGGCACACAGTGTGACAACTGTGTCGATTCAATTGTATGAGGCGCCTGTAGTGAAAGCATATCAATTACGGTTTGTAGAACAAAGTATGACGTTAGGTCGCGATAAATACCTGCAGCTCGCTCATTTCCAGCTCCCCTACGACAAAACACACCCACCGGTGAATGCAGTCCGCTTGTTTAGGGAAGTGTTGCTGCGCGAACTGCGGGGAACTCACGTTCGAACTCTCGCGCGAGCGCTACAACTACCGCGAGGCTTTGTTTCTTCAGAGACGGCATAGATAGAAAGAGAGTTACGCAAGTCTTTGCAAGTCAATTGGCGCAAGTCCAAGTGAAAGTCAGAGTCATTGATGTTAAAGTCCAAGTCGAGTTGCAAGTCTTTTTACATTTGGTCATGTCGAGTCTAAAGTCATCAAAATCATGACTCGAGTCTGACTCGAGTCCAAGTCACATGACTCGAGTCCACACCTCTGCCTCTGCCCCAAAACACTCTGACCATACACCCCTCTGCCCCAAACACTCTGACCATACACCCCTCTGCCCCAAACACACTGACCATACACCCCTCTGCCCCAAACACTCTGACCATACACCCCTCTGCCCCAAACACTCTGACCATACACCCCTCTGCCCCAAACACTCTGACCATACACCCCTCTGCCCAAACACTCTGACCATACACCCCTCTGACCATACACCCCTCTGCCCCAAACACACTGACCATACACCCCTCTGCCCCAAAACACTCTGACCATACACCCCTCTGCCCAAACACTCTGACCATACACCCCTCTGACCATACACCCCTCTGCCCCAAACACACTGACCATACACCCCTCTGACCATACACCCCTCTGCCCCAAACACACTGACCATACACCCCTCTGCCCCAAAACACTCTGACCATACACCCCTCTGCCCCAAACACTCTGACCATACACCCCTCTGCCCCAAACACACTGACCATACACCCCTCTGCCCCAAACACTCTGACCATACACCCCTCTGCCCCAAACACATGATAAACACAATGATAGAACTCAAAAGGAGTCACAATCGCACATATTTACAATAAAGTCATTTACAGTCTTGACATTTGAAATGTATGAAGTGAAATTCATTATAAAGTAGATTCACAATAGAGTCAAAAATCACATCCCTGCCCCTTTTGTCTTAATACTTTGTTTTCAGACTTTTCATTACAGCCGTTCTCTCTCTAGCAGCTTATACGGCTGAACGGGCTGATTGTAGAGTAGCAAAGAAGAACCCTGAGGACAAAGACCAAAGAAAGAGTGTGTGTTAAATGTTTGAAAACAGTCAAATCCAATCATTCAAAACTATTATTTATATTGTAAAAGCAAAGGTTAATCTGTGTTAATGTTTGTTCTTGTTCAGATGGAGGCAGAGGATTTTAAAGCTGGGGTACGTTACTATCAAACCACCAATAAAGTAATAAATCTATGTCCTTTCTCTCAAAACATGTTTGGCCCTCGCCCCAACTTTAAATCAGCGTCACCGAGTATGCAAATGAGCACATGTCGTTGCCTGATCTGTATAAACATTTTACTGACCCCAGCTTTAAGGGACCAAATGAAGTGAAACATCGCACCATATTTGTTTTTATATGTAAAATATGAGGTTACATTGACCACAACAGTCTTGGTACCGCAGAGATGTTAATATCCCAGACTTAACTGAACATGTTTTTTGCTCTTCTTATGATTTTACCAATGAAGGAATGTCGACTGGATAATGACTTGTATTATGTCATTTTGCACATGTTTGATGTAATCCACTGTTTTCTAATACAACTCAAACTGACACTGTGTGAAAGCTGTGCTCATTTATTTACCCCTTTTCAGCCTCATTAATAACTTTTACAGCAGGTTGAATATATGTGTTGATAATAATAAAGACAGTGAGTGAAAGGGACTGAGGAATAAAACAGGGAACACTTTGTTAAAGTTCAAATTCTTGTGCATTAGTCCAAACCCAGCGTGTTTATTATAAATCCCTGCGTGCTTGTGGTTGGTTGTGAGTTGATAGCCGCTTTCATGGTTAAAGGATTGTCTAATACATCCATCCATTGTCTTCCCCTTAATCCGTTTCTGGGTCGGGTCGGGGGGGGGGAGGCCTCTGGGTGCACTCAGCCCACAGAGCACCAGCCCCTCACTGATCCTCCTGTAGGTGAGATCTTTCAGTGGGGGCTTCAGGCAAAGTGGGGTTAAGTATCTTGCCCAAGGACACAACGGTAGCAGTCATCAGTGGGAGTCGTGAAGTAGGTCTTGAGGTGGGCTCGAACCCACAACCTTCAGGCCTCTAACAACTGAGCTACTGCGTTGTCAAACCCATTTCTTTCGTTCCTTTAAAGGCGTTTTCATAAAAATCAACAGCCGTTAGAGACATATATATTTAGAAAAACTCCATTCTCCAGTTGATACGAGCAGTTGCCACATCTGTAAACAGCACAGAAAATAAGCTTTTGACTCTGAATCAGTGAAGATTTACAAGGTTCTTAATGTGGAGATTTACTTCCTGTCCCTCGGAGGATTTTGCACCATTGCGAGACATCAGCTGCAATATAGATATACTCGAGGCAGATCATGATCGTGTGTTTGTGAGTGTGACTGTGTGTAATTCTGATCTAACTACAACACCTGCTGTTCATGAATACACACTGTCCCAACCAAATAAACAATCAGAATCAGAATCAGAATAGCCATTAGGATCATTGTGGACCTTGAAGAGTGATGTTGCTCTAAACAGTTGCCATTATTTGCCGTAACTGTTGCTGTTATTATCTGTTCTTTTCTTGTTTTGTCATTTTATACATTTTGCATAGTTGCTGTTCTAGGTAAAATGTCTAAATGTGTTTCTGTTAATGTAGTGTTTTTGGGGGTGGGCACCAATAAGCTCTTGCTTCGGCCCACTCCTTTTGGGCAGTACTTGTCTGCTCAAATAAAGAAGAACAAAAGAACAAAAAAAAGAATAATTTTTAGTGCCACGTAAGTAACAGGAGGTCACAGACTTGGAAATTGCTTTGGCTCAGTGCAACAGTCAGAGAGAGAGAATAAAATAAAATAAATAGAATAAAAAACACTTCTAAGGAATACATTTAAAATTAAAATAGAGTTACAATTCTAACACGCTAACTCCCCATACACACCCCACGCATCTTTTGAACCAGAAAGACTTGTGCAGCGACTGTTGTAGAAGCCTGGAGCATGCATGCCAACAGGTGAGGCCCCATGTGAGGCCCCATGTGAGGCCCCATGCTGGAACAGCGCAGTCCACATTGACTGGGAGTGGGGATCGTGTGTGCGGTGGTCGTGTCCTTGCCGTGGGGACAGGGTAGAGGCCGGATCGGTGACTCCACGGCCCAGAGACAGACTGGTGCAGAATCAGCCAAAACAGACTGATTACCATGTGCCTGTTTAGCTTCTTTTACTGTTTTCATCATTTTTATTAAACATGTATTTATTATTTTAAAGTCCTTTTTATTGGTCCCACCCCATCAATAGACACTTTTATACCTAAAACATGTATTTTGTCTTATGGGTAATGAACAGATGCCAACAATTTAGTTTGACATCCAAGGTTAGTGGACAGGGAGAGTTGGTGGCTCTAAACCCTTTGTGCTCCAGGAGATCTATGCCACTATAGACTGGCATTCCTGCAGATGTTTGGGGAGATGCAGGAGACGATGAAATACAGGTCGGTCAGAAGCAATGCACTCTTAGAAAACATAAGAGTATGGCAGTATGGATATTTCTTACGTAAGCAACTTGGCCTTGATGGCTGCATTAGACAAAGGATAACTGGACAATTACAGCCACAGAACAAGATGGCCTAACCCCGAGCATTTTGCAAAAATCAAGCTCAGATCCCCCAGTATCTGTTTGTCACCTGTTTCATACACATCCTTGAGACATGGTGTATCCCAGATGTGTCATCACAAATATATGAAATAATTATGATATGAAGATATTCTGATACGTTTTTCAGGAATAGACCGTATGGTTTCGGTCAACTATATTAAACGTTTATTTATAAAGGGCTATAGTTCACATTACGTGTGAGCCGACTTTTTAATGCTTTGGATGAGAAGTGATTGTTTTTAATTTTTCTGTCTGAACAAGCTGAAGATATGACAGAAATCAAACGTATATGCATCACTCACCGTGTACAAGTCCAATGCATAGCTCTGTTTTTGTGGTTTGAAAGTTACATACCCCAGCAGTAAGCTGTTTCTTTGGGTTGGAAGAAAGCATTCAAAAAGTCAAACTCACTAATATCCAGCGCAAATCCTCAGTTTAAAGATGCAAACAATTAGAAGTCATGAATAATAATGTGGCTCCTTCACATTTGCACATTAATCAGTCTGTTTGTGTTTACTGCCGTTATGGGCTGTATCCTCAGCCTCATGACAAACTGTAATTATTACATTATCTAATGAGCCGCGTGCAAAAACAAAGCTGCTGAAATAAAAAGTAAACTGTATCTGAACGTCATGAGGCTGAGGACACAGCCCGTCATGGCAAACATCACTGCTCTAGACCTTTCTTGTGTTTGGATCTTACATTACAATGATCCTGAGAGTCCACTCGAAGGCCGTGCTTCTACAGTGTGCCATTAGGGCTGGTAGTTCATAGAAGTGTGTCACTGAAATGAGTGCATTTAACATGGTTTTTGTTTGTCTGAAACCTTGACCACTGCAGAACCTTTCACAGATTGATGTTCTAATGTGTTTAACAGAGATGTCCTAGGGCTGGGCGATATCAACGGCATAAGAAGTATGTGATAAAAATGTGTCCAATGATAGAGATATGTTTGTGCATGTTAAAAGTGTGAATAAACATGTAAACAGTTTGTGTTGTTATATACAGATTATATTATTGATTTGTGCTCATATGTATCAAGGTTTATTACAGGAAATGGCGGAGAAAAGCTCAGAGAAACAAATACTTTTAGTAGCCGTGCAGCTACTGCTCAGATGCGTTCAAAGGCTCGCAGACAGTTTTATTCTGGATTAGATTAGTCCTTTACTTGTTTAACTAATGAAGACATGTGTTCAACCAGACTTTACTATGTTTGTTTGAATGTACTGAAGAGGATGACAAAGTTTGGGATTGCGTCTTAAATTCAGACAGAAGACATGTTTTATTGTCGATGGTAGAGACAGCACGAACAACACGAACACAGATACAACAGAATGCAAGTGTATTATACAGAGCGTTGGCATGGAGACCTCCAATCAGCAGCTGCCACGGTGCCATGTAGCTTGGCCTTCAGATAGACACAACAAGGGAAAAGTACTGGCTTCTGCACATTGATAGAATGATGAGTTTAACTTTAACAAAAGTTGCTTCAAAGTGTTATGAAATCTCACAGTACGATAACTCACAAATGGGTGGTTTTATAGCGCCCTCTCTTGGTCACTCACTAAATGTCAAGGAATTGCTAAAAGTATCAAATAAATAAACATTATCCAGCTCTAAAATTGAACATTTTAATAATTAAAAATCTTGACTATTTTATGCAAGAACCTGCTAGACCTACAGTATATTGAAATTCACACACCAAATTATACCACACTATGAATTTTAGGCCATATCACCCGCCCCCAGGACGTCCCAATCACTATGTTTTTCCTCCAGTCCTGATCCAATTAAACTTAAAATCCAGTCCGAGTCCTGATCGAATGCTTTTATCCTTGCTATTGTAATTTATAAAACTAAACCTCTGCTGCTGTGACCTGTCCTGCTCCACCCAGAGGCTACTCCACCTCTGCTGCTGTGACCTGTCCTGCTCCCACCCAGAGGCTACTCCACCTCTGCTGCTGTGACCCGTCCTGCTCCACCCAGAGGCTACTCCACCTCTGCTGCTGTGACCCGTCCTGCTCCACCCAGAGGCTTTTCCACCTCTGCTGCTGTGACCCGTCCTGCTCCACCCAGAGGCTACTCCACCTCTGCTGCTGTGACCCGTCCTGCTCCACCCAGAGGCTACTCCACCTCTGCTGCTGTGACCAGTCCTGCTCCACCCAGAGGCTACTCCACCTCTGCTGCTGTGACCAGTCCTGCTCCACCCAGCGGCTACTCCACCTCTGCTGCTGTGACCTGTCCTGCTCCACCCAGAGGCTACTCCACCTCTGCTGCTGTGACCCGTCCTGCTCCACCCAGAGGCTACTCCACCTCTGCTGCTGTGACCTGTCCTGCTCCACCCAGCGGCTACTCCACCTCTGCTGCTGTGACCCGTCCTGCTCCACCCAGAGGCTCCTCCACCTCTGCTGCTGTGACCTGTCCTGCTCCACCCAGAGGCTCCTCCACCTCTGCTGCTGTGACCCGTCCTGCTCCACCCAGAGGCTCCTCCACCTCTGCTGCTGTGACCTGTCCTGCTCCACCCAGAGGCTCCTCCACCTCTGCTGCTGTGACCTGTCCTGCTCCACCCAGAGGCTACTCCACCTCTGCTGCTGTGACCTGAAGTGCTGTTGCTGATTATTACTATTTAACTTTTTAGAATGATTAATTTTATTTTTGATGCTACTGTCCGTCCGAATCTTCATCAAATAAACTCAATATTTTACAAGACTGATTACATTGATGTGCCAGCTACTGTACATTACCGTGTTGACTGTAGCTCTGCTGCTCCCACGTCGCCCAATCAACACGTTGCTTTTGTGCTGTCCTCGTGAAACACTGTTGACATGTTTTAACTATAGCCACATGAACACCACGCATCGTAACTGAGCTTTGAACAACAGTTACCTTAAACAACTGCTACTTCATGACAACAGCTGTAAAGATCGGGCAGTTTAGCAGATCCTAAATCAGTCAAAAACTGACTAGGTTAAGTGTCTAGGTTAACTAACTATGACTGAATATAACTGACTGGTGCACGGCTCGACAGAACTCCACCTCACCATGAAGCCTTAGCTCAGAACAATGGTCTAAAGGCCACATTTGGGCCTTAATGGAATGTTTTATTCCCAATGTTTATTTGCACTCTATCTAAAGCTTTTATGCTAACGTGTCTGTTAGGGTTGTGTTCTGGACCCCAAAGCAGAGACGAAGACTGAGCACAATTCCAGGAAAGGATTTACTTTACACACAAAAAACTTATTTGAGACAGGGAGCTGGCTGGTCAGGAAAAGGAGGACCTGAACACAGGACTCAAAAAAACATAAGAACAACCGCAAAGCACAAACTCATACTGCTGCTGTACACGGACTGGTGACGTAGAATAATCTGGCAGAGACGCAGAGTTCCAACCAGATACTTAAACCAGAGTGATGATGAAGAACAGGTGAGCCCACACACTTGCAGAGCCAGCCACGCCCCGGTCTCACACCTGAAACAAACTACAGAAAGGGAGTGGGAGGCAGAGCAAAACCCAAACCCAACAGTGTCCTTCTTAAAGATGGCCTCTCAACTGTTACAGACTCTGCTTTTTACTAGTTTTTAACATTGTCTGCTTGTCTCTTTTCATTCCATGGTCTAACCCCTACCCCAACTAAAACGTCCCTCTGATAGCCTACATTGGGCGAGGCTAGTCAGAATGAAGTCCAATCAATAGGATCCAGCATGTTTTCTGTATGTAATGTCTAACCGAGCGGTCTGTGTGAAATGTATGTATTAGCACTCTGCTGCTAACTGTCATTAAACAATTCTGCTGCATGTCTAGATGTTTATTTATCAAACTGTAATTAGGTGGACTAATAAAGGGATTCATTCTTATCCACCTCTTATTTATTATTGTATATTATTATCTTTTTTATTGAGCTTTTGTTTAGCAGGAAAGTCCAACTAAAAGTCTTTTGTCCTGATGTTATGTCTTCTTCATGATAACCTGGATAAACTGTAAGTGTTAAATCTGGTGCATTCCTTTGTATCAAGGTTTAATAACTTCAAACGAAATACGTCAGTCACTTTATAGTTTATAGAGATGATGTAGTAGAAGGTGAATACATACATTTTATGGATCTTCTATAGGATGTGAAGTCTTTAACTGACATGAAGGTGAAATGATAATGTGACATTTTAATCATTTGGCCGTTCATCTGCTGTGCAACGAACAACAAACAACCATTCCTCGACCTATGACCATGTTATAACTGTTTTCACTCTAATAGGGTTAGGGTCATGCTGAAAGTTCTGGCCGTTCATATGCACACCAATATAATGTGGGCGGTTATGTGATGACTGTTCTAAAAATGTAAAATTAAATAATAAAAAGAGACGAGAAGTTAAAACAGACTTAATTTGGGCTCTAAAACAGACTCTTTTTAGATTAAAGATACTTTTTTATGCATTGTGGCTATTTATTATTCTAATCATGCGTGTGTTTTTAATGTTTTAAGATGTTTAATTGTGATTTTATTTGTTTTTTAATTGTATATGTATATATGTCAATTTTATGTTTCTGATTTGTTTGATATGAAGTGGATTGTGAGGCGCTTTGAGTTGCCTTGTGTTGGAAAGGCACTATACAAATACAAGTTTGATTGATTGATAAAACAGGGTGACGTGGGAACAGAAACGACAGTAATTGCAGTGGAGATGAAGCAGTGATGTCCAGAGACTGAGGCAGAGCAGCGATAGGGAAGGAGGAATGACCGACTGCCAGAGGTCCGAGGGCTGATGTTCAGACTGACAGAGGTCCGAGGGCTGATGTTCAGACTGACAGAGGTCCGAGGGCTGATGTTCAGACTGACAGAGGTCCGAGGGCTGATGTTCAGACTGACAGAGGTCCGAGGGCTGATGTTCAGACTGACAGAGGTCCGAGGGCTGATGTTCAGACTGACAGAGGTCCGAGGGCTGATGTTCAGACTGACAGAGGTCCGAGGGCTGATGTTCAGACTGACAGAGGTCCGAGGGCTGATGTTCAGACTGACAGAGGTCCGAGGGCTGATGTTCAGACTGACAGAGGTCCGAGGGCTGATGTTCAGACTGACAGAGGTCCGAGGGCTGATGTTCAGACTGACAGAGGTCCGAGGGCTGATGTTCAGACTGACAGAGGTCCGAGGGCTGATGTTCAGACTGACAGAGGTCCGAGGGCTGATGTTCAGACTGACAGAGGTCCGAGGGCTGATGTTCAGACTGACAGAGGTCCGAGGGCTGATGTTCAGACTGACAGAGGTCCGAGGGCTGATGTTCAGACTGACAGAGGTCCGAGGGCTGATGTTCAGACCGACAGAGGTCCGAGGGCTGATGTTCAGACCGACAGAGGTCCGAGGGCTGATGTTCAGACCGCCAGAGGTCCGAGGGCTGATGTTCAGACTGACAGAGGTCCGAGGGCTGATGTTCAGACCGACAGAGGTCCGAGGGCTGATGTTCAGACTGACAGAGGTCCGAGGGCTGATGTTCAGACTTACAGAGGTCCGAGGGCTGATGTTCAGACCGACAGAGGTCCGAGGGCTGATGTTCAGACCGACAGAGGTCCGAGGGCTGATGTTCAGACCGACAGAGGTCCGAGGGCTGATGTTCAGACCGACAGAGGTCCGAGGGCTGATGTTCAGACCGACAGAGGTCCGAGGGCTGATGTTCAGACTGACAGAGGTCCGAGGGCTGATGTTCAGACCGACAGAGGTCCGAGGGCTGATGTTCAGACCGACAGAGGTCCGAGGGCTGATGTTCAGACTGACAGAGGTCCGAGGGCTGATGTTCAGACTGACAGAGGTCCGAGGGCTGATGTTCAGACTTACAGAGGTCCGAGGGCTGATGTTCAGACCGACAGAGGTCCGAGGGCTGATGTTCAGACCGACAGAGGTCCGAGGGCTGATGTTCAGACCGACAGAGGTCCGAGGGCTGATGTTCAGACCGACAGAGGTCCGAGGGCTGATGTTCAGACTGACAGAGGTCCGAGGGCTGATGTTCAGACCGACAGAGGTCCGAGGGCTGATGTTGTTGTTGGTGTCATCAGATTTTGGAATTTTAAACAAGCTTGAATTTTGTCCATTTGAAATTCTTTTTTATTTTTATTGTTTGTTACACACAGAATGAAATGCATTTACAGTTGTTGACAGCAAGTACAGTCTGTGTGTTTTTTTAAATATTTTTATATATAACCCTCCCTCCCACTACCACCCTCCCCAATTCGTCTCCAGGTTGACAGTGTATCTCATAGAATTATGTTTAGCTATGTATAAAGGGTAAATAAGAAATAAGTAGATAAGTTCATAAAGAGAGAAAAATAAATACAAGTTAAAAAAAAGAGAAAATATGAATAATTACTAAAAATAAAAAGAGCTGCAAAATGTGACCTTTTTTTGGCCGTTTTGGACAATATTAAATTTGCTCCCATTTGCACAAACAAAGTCTGATTTGCACAAAACTTTAATACGTTGTTTAACTCTAGGGTCTAGGTCAATTGAAAGTGAAATAAAAGAACTTGGCTCATTAGTGCCCCTACAGATGCAGTCAAAGTTTTCAGAGTTTTTCATACTAAAAATTCTTAAATAGTCTGTAGGGGGCGTTGATGAGCCAAGTTCAATTATTTCACTTTCAAATGACCTAGACCCTAGCGTTGAACCCTGGATTCAAGTTTTGTGCAAATTGGAATTTGTATGTGTAAACGGGAGCAAATAGAATGTTGTGAAAAACGGCCAATAAACACTCACATTTTGCCGCTCCGCTGCTCAAACAACGTTTCACTGATCAAAAATAAGATAAGATAAGATAAGATTGCTTTATTTATCTCACAGAGGAGAAATGTACATGTCACATTTGGCATGGATAGAACACTCAGATTGTGCAAAGGGAGGAAATGTGCAAACATGTTACATGCAGGATATATGTACAATAAAGTGACAATAATTATGTACAACAAAAGTGACAAGTGTCAATTGGAAACAGTGTCAATAGTAGTGCAGGTTTTCACACAGTGATCATTTAAAGTGACTTATTGTACAGTCTGACAGCAGTGGGGATAAAGGCCCTGCTCCTTCCTACACTGAGGGTGTCTCAGTCTTCCACTGAAGGAGCTCCTCAGCTCCTCCTCAGTCCTGTGCAGTGGGAGGTGTTGTTCATGATGGAGGTGGCTTTGACTAGCACCTCCTGTCCCTCACCTCCTCCACAGAGTCCAGGGGCCTCCTGTCCCTCACCTCCTCTACAGAGTCCAGGGGCCTCCTGTCCCTCACCTCCTCCACAGAGTCCAGGGGCCTCCTGTCCCTCACCTCCTCCACAGAGTCCAGGGGCCTCCTGTCCCTCACCTCCTCCACAGAGTCCAGGGGCCTCCTGTCCCTCACCTCCTCCACAGAGTCCAGGGGCCTCCTGTCCCTCACCTCCTCCACAGAGTCCAGGGGCCTCCTGTCCCTCACCTCCTCCACAGAGTCCAGGGGCCTCCTGTCCCTCACCTCCTCCACAGAGTCCAGGAAGCTCCTGTCCCTCACCTCCTCCACAGAGTCCAGGGGCCTCCTGTCCCTCACCTCCTCCACAGAGTCCAGGGGCCTCCTGTCCCTCACCTCCTCCACAGAGTCCAGGGAGCAGTCCAGAGTGGAGCTGGCCCTCCTGACCAGTTTGTTCAGTCTGTTTCTGAGGTCATTTTGATGGTACATGTGTTTAGACAATGTGGAGTGATATGGAGGCCAATCGGTGAAACGGCCGAGGAGGAGTCGCTTTCCAACCGACATGTATGAAAATTATTGCATTATTGTGACCATAGAACGATAGAACCGGGAAGCGCGGAGGAACGGGACTTTCTTTTGGACGAGGAAGCTTCAGGTTAGCTCCGCCGCTTGTTGTGCTAACTCAGCTGTCTAATGCTAACGGACCTGTAGATTTCTCACGAAAGTGGGGGCCAGTGGTCCGCTGTGATTGTTAATAAAATTCTTATTGTGCTTAGGTGGGCGGTAAACAATGGCACACAAAACAGGGGTGACTGACTCAAATAAAAAGAGCTGCAGTTCAAAACTACTGTAGGCTTTGGTGGGCAGAAAGCGACAGGTGTATGTATGCTTATACACAGTAGCCAGGCCACCACCACGGCCTGAGAGCCGCGGTGTACTGAGGTATGAATATCCAGGTGGGAGGAGCTCAGTGAAGGCGCTATTATCACCAGATTTTTGCCAGGTTTCCGTCAGAAAGCAAAAATCCAGATCGTGCGTAGAAATGAAGTCGTTTATGATGAAAGTCTTGTTTGAGAGTGAACGGGCGTTGAACAGTGCTGCAGAGAGACAGAGAGATCCACAGCTGACAGGCTCCGAGACAGCGCGGACCAGTGGGCGGAGATTCTCCCGTGAGCACCGCCGACTCTGGATCCTGACGGGGCGGCAACGCGGAAGGGGGTGCCCAGCATCAGGGCTAGCTGGACACAGCCACCGATAGCAGAGCTGGAGGGGACGCCGGAGGTCGAAACCGGAATCTGATGTCCAATTGCGATTATCCACACCGGAGGACGCAAGGTATGCCTTGAACCTGACAGAGATTCCGCCTCTCTTTCCTCGTCTTCTGCGCCTCTTGTTGCGAGGCAACCCGCTCACATGACGCAGCAGAAAGAGTGGGACAGACTCGAGGACAGGTGGTGATGTCTTAAAATGTCCATCAAAGGCTTGAACGGGCACATAGTTTACAGAATCCCGGATCTTTAAAAGTGTCAGGCAATCATAAATCAACAGCGACGTCACATTTTCGATAATAAGCCCTATAAAGAGCAGAAAAATCACCAAATGTGGTAGGGGCAGACGGCGAACCATACACAGCGGCGCCATCTTTTTTCAAAGATGGCGCCGCTGTGCTTTTTTTCAAAGATCTTTTTTCGCCAAATTTATATAGCGCATTTTACAGACCAAGGTCACCCAAAGCGCTTTACAATGTTCAGATATTTGGCCAGTGGCCCGGCTTTTCACTGTTGCGGTAAAGTGGTCCGGCTTTTCACTGTTGCGGTAAAGTGGTCCGCACATTAAAGTGATTTCTTAGCAAAACTAAAACATTGTTATGAATTTTTATCCCCTCTTCCCCCGGCTTCCCTTTCTATGTTTACCGTAACATAATGTCCTGTTTCTGCATCTGGCATCTCATTAGAACTGTGTTACTCTGTCTGCACAACGCTCATCCATGGATTAAACCATGGCCTGAACTGGAGCCAATTGGAATATTTTAAAGTGAAATGTGAGTTAGAACACAAACTGCAGAACTTGTCATGAGCTGCAGTTGTTGGATTGATTTTATTAAACCCCAGTTTGGCTGCTGTTTGCTTTATGGTTGCTAGGTAACTACTTCTTCCTTTGTCATGTCTGCTGCCGATGGAAAACTGGGAGGTTATTTTATAAACTTGACATGCTATACAAATTGGCATAGAACATATTAGTAAAACTTCATGTAGCAATATGTTTCAGTGAAATCAGTCTAATCGGTCTCATGCGTTTGTAAATCTAGTCAGGCCTGAGTTTCCAGTGTAAATGAGTCAGTTTGTCTGAGAGACGACCCCATGGTGCTGTAGTCCTGGCTCAGCTCCAAACTCTCATCAGCCCTGGGATAACGAAGCACTCCGATGCCCAGAGAGCTCACCTAATGCCCGTCTGAAGACAGCAGAGACAGACCCAGACGAGGCGCTTCCACTCAGAGTCATAATTACAGTGGATGAAGTGATGGAAATGAAAATGAAAAGATAGAAGTAGTTATTGATTGACTGCGGAACCTTCCGCAGTCAACCATTGGTTTTGTATTTCTTTATTCCGTCATTTTTTTTGACACGTTTCACAGCTTTCACATTTTCAACAATTTCCACAAGTTATACATCAAAACGTTCCACATGTTTGGGAGATTATTGCTATTACTTTTGGGACTTCAGCGATTTCCGGTTTTTCCGCAATCGGACAAAAATCTGCATTGAGAATTCTGCAATGCATTTTAATAGGCCCATGCATTTTAATAGGACTTCAGCTCTTTCAGACATTTCTACAGTTTCAATGATTCAACAGTTTCAAGGATTCAACAGTTTCAAGGATTTCAGCAGTTTCAAGATTTCAAGAGTTTCAAGGACTTCAACAGTTTCAAGGACTTCAGCAGTTTCAAGGACTTCAGCAGTTTCAAGGACTTCAGCAGTTTCAAGGACTTCAGTGTAATCATGCAACCTAATAGGGATTTTTCCATGTAAACCAGTATAATGCAACTTAATAGGGATTTTTCCATGTAAACCAGTATAATGCAACTTAATAGGGTTTTTTCATGTAAACCAGTATAATGCAACTTAATAGGGTTTTTTTTCATGTAAACCAGTATAATGCAACTTAATGGGGATTTTTCCATGTAAACCAGTATAATGCAACTTAATAGGGGTTTTTACATGTAAACCAGTATAATGCAACTTAATAGGGTTTTTTCCATGTAAACCAGTATAATGCAACTTAATAGGGTTTTTTTTCCATGTAAACCAGTACAATGCAACTTAATAGGGATTTTTCCATGTAAACCAGTATAATGCAACTTAATGGGGATTTTTCCATGTAAACCAGTATAATGCAACTTAATGGGGATTTTTCCATGTAAACCAGTATTATGCAACTTAATAGGGATTTTTCCATGTAAACCAGTATAATGCAACTTAATAGGGATTTTTCCATGTAAACCAGTATTATGCAACTTAATAGGGATTTTTCCATGTAAACCAGTATAATGCAACTTAATAGGGTTTTTTTCATGTAAACCAGTATAATGCAACTTAATAGGGTTTTTACATGTAAACCAGTATAATGGAACTTAATAGGGGTTTTTACATGTAAACCAGTATAATGGAACTTAATAGGGGTTTTTACATGTAAACCAGTATAATGCAACTTAATAAGGATTTTTACATGTAAACCACTATAATGTAACCTAATAGGGGTTTTTACATGTAAACCAGTATAAAGCAACTTAATAGGGATTTGTACATGTAAACCAGTATAATGCAACCTAATAGGGATTTTTCCATGTAAACCAGTATAATGCAACTTAATAGGGATTTTTCCATGTAAACCAGTATAATGCAACTTAATAGGGATTTTTCCATGTAAACCAGTATAATGCAACTTAATAGGGATTTTTCCATGTAAACCAGTATAATGCAACTTAATAGGGATTTTTCCATGTAAACCAGTATAATGCAACTTAATAGGGATTTTTCCATGTAAACCAGTATAATGCAACTTAATAGGGGTTTTTACATGTAAACCAGTATAATGCAACTTAATAGGGTTTTTTTCATGTAAACCAGTATAATGCAACTTAATAGGGATTTTTCCATGTAAACCAGTACAATGCAACTTAATAGGGATTTTTCCATGTAAACCAGTATAATGCAACTTAATAGGGTTTTTTTTTTTTACATATAAACCAGTATAATGGAACTTAATAGGGTTTTTTTCATGTAAACCAGTATAATGCAACTTAATAGGGATTTTTCCATGTAAACCAGTATAATGCAACTTAATAGGGTTTTTTCATGTAAACCAGTATAATGCAACTTAATAGGGATTTTTCCATGTAAACCAGTATAATGCAACTTAATAGGGGTTTTTACATGTAAACCATATAATGCAACTTAATAGGGGTTTTTCCATGTAAACCAGTATAATGCAACTTAATAGGGTTTTTTTCATGTAAACCAGTATAATGCAACTTAATGGGGATTTTTCCATGTAAACCAGTATTATGCAACTTAATAGGGATTTTTCCATGTAAACCAGTATAATGCAACTTAATAGGGTTTTTTTCATGTTAACCAGTATAATGCAACTTAATAGGGTTTTTTTCATGTAAACCAGTATAATGCAACTTAATAGGGTTTTTTCATGTATAATGCAACCTAATAGGTTGCATTATACCACCAGACCAAGACCCAAACGAAGACTCAGACCACCACCAGATAATGACCACAGACCAGGTTTCCTTAGTTACAGGAACCAAATTGTTTCAGCGGTGAGGGGATTTTTCAGTTTCAAGGACACTTTCAATACAT